>CAIGQW010053631.1:14909108-14938245 GCA_903798125.1 Danio choprae
GACCCCAGAATAATAAAGGGACTAAGCCAAAAAGAAAATGAATGAATGAATGAATATTATATTATATTCATTTATTCATTTTCTTTTTGGCTTAGTCACTTTATTAATCTGGGGTCGCCACAGCGGAATGAACCGCCAACTTATACAGCATATGTTTTACGCAGCGGATGCCATTCCAGCTGCAACCCATCACTGGGAAACATCCATACACACTCATTCACATACATACACTACGGACAATTTAGCTTACCAAATTTATCTACACCGCATGTCTTTGGACTTAAATTTGGAAATACGTTATAAATGAGCAAAAGGGGAAAAAAAGCCTCCACAAGCTGTCCATTTAAATTCTGAATGAGAGTCTTTCCATTGAAAGGAAACTAATCCGACCTCTGTGGGACTGAACATCCACGTGTGACCTGTGAAAGTCAAAGTGTCAACAGCAGTCCCTGGTGGTTGTCCTGAGCACAGCACAGTGTTACTACAGGCCCAGCAGAGATCATTGACTCTGACAGATATAACTTCATCCTCTCTCCGTAGATATTTCATCCTGGCTTTAATGTGGACAAGGTGGGGAAACTGCCGTGTGGTGCTTGAGGCTATTTGTCCTGTGATCGGCCCTGGTAGAGCGAGTTAGGAATGTGTGTGTGTGTTAAAGTTGGCGTACACAAGGGAGCCGCAGACATACATTTCACGGCTATAATTAGGCACATAAATTGTAGCAATCAATGTCACCATTACAGCTTGTTCTAGTATGGAGAGCAGTCAGAGTTGATAACGTATGGATGGATTTAGCATGCAAAGAACAGCATTTTACAGTTAAATGTGGTCCATGATGAGCACAGAAAAAAAGTGAAAAACTGAAGTATCAATAAGATGCAATATTAACTTCTATCACTTACTGAGACTTTTAAACTCTATTCTAAACTCTAGTCAGTTAAAACATATTTTATTTGATATAACTTTTATTATATTTTAAATGTATGCATTTTTAAATTGTAATATTCACAATATTGGCTTTTACTGTATTTTTGATAAAGATATACAGAAAATATCCAGAGTCCAAATTGAACAATGGTCTGTATTTACTGTATCAGCCACATAAATTCTATTTTCTTGTTCACTATTAATTTTGATCACACTTGAGCATTTAATATTCCACCATTTGTGCTGCAGAAATGATTGATGGTTAAAAAAAACAAAAACATTTATAAGCAACTATCCAAATTTACATATAGCATGCTTCAGAAAACACCATTTCCAAAGAATTTATTTTAAAGCAGAGTTTCCTGGACTGACAACTCAGGAACAGACCTGATATTTGCTAATCAATTATTGTTCTGAATCATTTGTAAAGTAACTGTACAGCATGCAGTTGCAATTGGACAATTTCATGTAAACAAAATAACTGAAATTCCATACAATAAAAAAAACACAGTAAAACAATCACACACAACATCCACCCTCATCCACAACACAGGTCCGCAAGAATATTCTGGAAAAGAAACTGGTTCATAATGTAAAAAAGCTTGAAGACTCCAGCTTTAAGCCATATTGCATGGAAACATTTTTAGAGAGCCCTTTTAAAGAGATTTGTTTTACATTGTATACATTTTGTTGCAACCACCAGAAACAGCCTTAACGGAACATGCTAAAACAACACAGAACATCTTCACAACAGCTGCACAGCAAACCCCAGGCAACAATTCAAAATACCTTACTCTGGTACCATGTGGTTTTGCACACAAATACAACTCAGTTTTTGTTTCAGACAGGAATGAAAATTATTATATTTACACAATAGCACAAAATCTACTTCGCACAATTGACAACACCTTTGGCAGACATGTATAAAGCAATGCACTAGCGCTGTATGAAATTTTAGACCAATAAAATGCAGTCCTCCCAGTACGGCTGTCTGTTTTTCTAACATTTGGACAACTTCACCACTCGCTGTGGAGCCTTGCGGTCAATTGCAGAAACGTTGCCATTCAAAACTAGGCAAGAATGCTTTTACTACGTCCATCAGAAGTTGTGGAAGATGTTTTTTGAGACAACTGAGGTCTGATGACTCAGCATAAAAGTTAACGCTAATACAGACTGTTCACGTATCTCCTCCCTACAATCAATTATCAGGTCTTTTGAGGAAAAGGTTGTTGTTCCTACACCGCTTTTCCAACAAGAACCCTTTAACTCCTGTCTTTAAATCACTCCACTACAAGACACAAGAGTAAAGTCCTTTTCTGAACAACAACTTGCTTGCAGGAAATAAAAACCCCAAACGTTACTTGAATAAATCCCAGGTAGCATGACTTCCTGCGAAAGGAAATGAATGTTTGTTCTGGATGGATGACCTTCTTAAGAAAGCAATGCCACATTCACCTGGCTCCTCTGACAATACATCCTCTCCTGAGAGTGTCTATGATTTAGACTAATTACACAAACGGTCCGATGTAATGTTTTCTTTAAAGAGTCAAAGCAGTAGTCATCAATAGCTTTAAAAAAGACAAACGGTCTCAGAGAGTGCATATTGATTTTTTTGGCTGAATTACTAAATTCTACATGCCATACTGGCTGGTCTATTTATAGCATCAAAATCTCGTTTGGAAACTTTGCGGTCACACTTAGATGAGAAACATATTTAATAGCTGCACATTTTGTATAAAAACACCCTAAAACCTTGCCGATCTAATTAAATAACATATTTTAGGCTTTTCTTCAAGCATACACATGTAAGATCATAGCTCGATAGTGTAATCTCAAGTATTAGCCATTGGAATTTCCCTTTCTTTCAAAAAAGAAGGCCAGCTTCATGGTCTGAATAACATAATTCCTCATTCAAAACCCCACAGACTGAAACGTCTGGAGCAGGGGGCGAAAAACGCATTGTTTACAGCAAGCTCAAGTCATCTCAGCAACTGCTTTTATGTGTAAAGCGAAGGAGAGAGAAAACTGCAGTTCCTCAATCGTGCCCGTTCGCTGAGTCTCTTCTTACAAAAATTTAGCAAAACGTCTGACATCTGTCTCCAGTTAGAGGAAAAATAACCAGCACTAGGCTTTTTGGCTCTACGTCTACATAGCGTTATTAAAGATAAAATGATTAAATTCGGGTTTTGAGCACTAAAATAAAAGTGGCATACATAAATATAATGTTCGATATTTTTCTCTTTTTACAATTTGTATATCATATTAAATTACATGTAAACTAAACGTGTATTTAAAAAATAAGAATCAAAAGTTGTCGGAGCAGAGATCAATATTGAATAATGCAATTTACAAGTGTAAATTAGTGCAAAACTCACATGAATCACAAAATATGGGACCCTGTTAACTGATAAATATGTTTTACAGTGTACTGTGTAATTGTCCATGGGGTAGGGCTGCATGATATTGGAAAAAAACTGACATTGCAATAGTTTATTTTTCTGCAATACATATTGCGATATTGAGTGTACTTTCGCCAGATGAAATGAAGGCCTCTATTTGTAAAGAATTCATAATTTTAGACTGATTGGAATAAACAGTATTTTATTGTTTTCTGGGAGTCTGGCAAATAATGAAATGTAAAATAACACTGTATAATCTTCCTTCGTATACATAAACATAATCTTTAAGTTATAAACATTATAATTCCTTGTCCCTGAATCCTTTAAATGGGCTTGAAATGCTCACACAGTCACAGGCCTTAAAAACACATGCAGATGATAAACATTTTTTGTAACTTTATGGTTAAACTTGGGCCTCACGGTGGCGCAGTGGGTAGCATGATCGCCTTACAGCAAGGTCGCTGGTTCGAGTCTCGGCTGGGTCAGTTGGCATTTCTGTGTGGAGTTTGCATGTTCTCCCTGTGTTGGCGTGGGTTTCTCCCACAAGTCCAAAGACATGCAGTATAGGTGAATTCATTCATTCATTCATTCATTTTCATTTCGGCTTAGTCTCTTTATTAATCTGGGGTCGCCACAGCGGAATGAACCGCCAACTTATCTAGCATATGTTTTACGCAGCAGATGCCCTTCCAGCTGCAACCCATCTCTGGGAAACATCCATACACACTCATACACTACGGACAATTTAGCTTACCCAATTCACCTGTACCGTATGTCTTTGGACTTGTGGGGGAAACCGGAGCACCCGGAGGAAACCCACGCCAACACAGGGAGAACATGCAAACTCCACACAGAAACGTCAACTGACCCAGTCGAGGCTCGAACCAGCGACCTTCTTGCTGTGAGGCGAACATGCTACCCACTGCGCCACTGTGAGGCCCGTATAGGTGAATTGGGTAAGCTAAATTGTATGTGTGTGAATGAGTGTGTATGGATGTTTCCCAGTGATGGGTTGCAGCTGGAAGGACATCCACTGCGTAAAACATATGCTTGATAAGTTGGCGGTTCATTCCGCTGTGGTGACACCAGATTAATAAAGGGACTAAGCCGAAAAGAAAATTAATGAATAAATGAATAGTTAAACTATTCCTGGTCAACTAATCCCAACTTGACATTACAGATCCTGTGGTGTGACTATTGCAGATGTATACATTACGATATCAATTCTGAAACGATTTACAGTAATTTGCAGCCCTAGCAAGGGGAGTGTAGAACTTTAGTATCTGCTCTGCATTTCAATTGCTTAATTTGTGATAAAGCAAGGAAATAAGGAAGGACTCCTATTCAATTTTTTAAGTGAAACCCGATGAATTATTAATAACTGATTATATTGTTATTACTATATACTTATCATTACTATATACTATATATCCTATAAACTTTTAGATTTTTATGTATTTTTGAATGTTAAACAAAAACAATAAATTTGGTAGTTTGCTTTTTTTGCCATATTAATTATTCCATTAAATACCTTCAACGATTTTAAGCTTTTCCTCTTCTCCAAAGAACACCTTCCTCCCAATGTTATGGTTTAATTATACTTGCACATCCATTAAAAAAAACATTATCCCCTTGAGACATAACTTTTGGCCTCTAAACTGTAAAAAATGCAGGGTTCCACACAAATCATTTATGTTGTCCCAACACAAATCAATTAAGTTAACGTAACAAATTTAAGTGGATTAAACATATCTCAATTCTCAAGACTAGTGTTGTTTCAGCTCATTTTAAATAAGTACTTTAAACAAATAAATCAAGGCTGCAAGATATTGAAAAAATCTGACGTTGCGATAGTTAGTTTTTCTGAGCTATATATTGCTATATGAATACAGTTTCACCACATCGCTTGAATAGCTCTATTTGCAAAGAAGTCATTCATTAGAATTGACTGGGGTGATTTTCTAAGGATGTGAATCATGTATAAAAAATAATAAGCAAATCACTAGCAAAAATAATTAAAATAGACCAACAACAAAAAAGTTCATTGTATTCCTTCAGTAAAATAATTCCTCATTAAAGTCTCAAATGTACTTTTTTTGTGCCCGAATGCTTTAAACTTTCTTGAAATGCCTTTAAAACACATGTAAATGATAAAGTTTCACTCTGTTATGGTTATACTTTGTAGTGACTCCACAAATTTCATGTATTCTCAACTGTTGTGCTGATCAACTATAATCCCAACTCAACATTGCAGATCCTGCGATGTGACTATTGCGGACACACACATTTCGAGATCGATGCTCAAACAATATATTGTGCAGCCCTATAATAAATAATAGAAAAATAACCCTTAGATTCATAGGCTCTTCTTAGCTTGCAGTGTTTATTTGACCTTCTTTAAACTTACAGAACCAACAGAATGGATTAATTCAGATTCTTCAACTACAACAGTGCCTGTTTAAGTATCAAAAACCACTATTGACCTATATAATATTCTCTTTACCTTTCCTCCACTGATGCAGTTTCATCCTCTTCCTCTCGGATAGTGTCCAATTCAATTTCTTTCCCCTCAAAACCACCATCCTTCCTAGTCACTCGGCCCAAAGGCAGGCAGGTGCAGCAGGTACCCATTCTACCATTGCTTTTAGCATGTCTACGGCCCCTACGTCTGCTGCCTCTTCTGTCTACAAACTTCCTCATGTAGCACGACACGCATAGTTAAATCTCAACCACGTTTATGAATTCAGTGTGGGTTGGAGGGTTAAATACGACAAGTCAAACTACGTCCGACTGAATGGCTTTGGTGACATACTGCAAAACATAAGCAGCCACTGTCCCCTCTATCAATTCCCTCTTTGTCTTTTCTCTGTCCTTTCCCCCCCTTTCAATGCTCTGTTATTACACCCAGTCCCATTTGTTTCGACTAGCACAAACAATGTGTTTTTAGACTGCTGTGGCTTTCATCCGTCATGGAAGATGTGACGGTGCCATGGCACTTAGTGTCTGCTGCCTACTGCTCTCTCAAAAGGAAGTAACATACGGTGTCTGGACAATATGGATGGCTTGAGGCTACAATACAACAGTTGTAAGCAGCAAATGAGCATGGCTGGTTCTCCTACGCTTCAGATTAGATCAGAATGTGGCTGAGAGCTGCCCTGTGGCA
Source organism: Danio choprae (assembly GCA_903798125.1). Classification (NCBI taxonomy): domain Eukaryota; kingdom Metazoa; phylum Chordata; class Actinopteri; order Cypriniformes; family Danionidae; genus Danio; species Danio choprae. The sequence continues at coordinate 14,915,598 of CAIGQW010053631.1, forward strand.
AGTCATTTCAACTGGGCTCATTCACGGGCACTTCAGGGTTGGGTCGTTCATATTGATTGTTAGTATATGAATTGAATTTAGGTAGCGCAGGATGCGGAGAAAGTGAAAACAATGGGACATTGTCATTTTTACAATAAAAGCAGTAGAGTTTGTTCAACTAAGAAAAATGGTGTTCAGGTAACACTAAAGACATAAATATATCTAGAGTGTTTTTTTTTTATTATAATTTAAGTCTGTGTTTTAAATCAATATATTTATTTTATTTGTACTATTATTTTTAATTTTTTAAATTGCAATTTATTTGTGTTCATTGACAAAATATATTATTATTTTTAAATTTGAGTAGCAATAAAAGAGCAACTATTCTTTTCTAAGTTATTTTAGTTAACAAACAAGAAAAAAATCATATCGTAAGATCAGCTTCGTGAATCGTATCAAATCATGAGTTGTGCAAATTCGCTACATCCCTAAAAACCACATGTGACACATATGGAAAAGCTAGAGGTGTGTTCTACTGCAACCATTTTGTTTCGTATTGTGACGCAGTTCCTAGAGAAACTGGCATGGCTTGTTTTTTCTACTGCGAGCTGATTGGATGTAGTAAAGTTAATTCAGAAATATCGGGAAAAGGATTGGGGAGAGTTATTACAACCTAACAGACACCTCCTCCTCACTATTTCTGTTTGTTGTCAAACAGTTGGAGGGCGTGGTTATGTATGTTAACCATGCCCAATAACCCAGACAGACGTAATCTGAGAATTTAACAGAAAAAAAAAAAAAAAAAAAAACAGAAGTGCATATTTAGATTTAAATTTTAGATTACAAGAGCAAAGTTTTTTTTTCTTAATGACAAGCACAGATAAATTGTTCACCACAAAACTAGCATTGTTTTTTTTTCATTTGTACTTTAACTGTCTTTACAACAGCCCTTCATAATAAAAGTCTGTATTTTTTTATTTAGTTTGAAAAAAACATAGAAACTTAAATATTTCATTGGGTTACAAAAATTTTACTTTTGGATAAACTTTTGATAAATTGACGTTAAATGTAATAAGTGTTACGATTTTAATTAACTGGACATAGTTTTTGATTGATATCTTTTTTAAATTAAATCCAAAAAAACAAATATTTGCAGAAATTATTCAAGAAAAATAAAGCAGAATTTTGGAATAAAATGGACTTCATATTGGGCCAGAAAGAAAGACAGTAAATACATCTACAGTTTATTTGATACCACTTTTTATTAATTTTAAATACAGAAAAAAGTACCTGTTAAATAAATACAAAAATAAATACATAAATAATTTAAAAATTAATTGTTAATTTTCCAAGTATTCACAAAGAAGGGAATTAATAGCCATATGTAGTAAAAATTAACACCATTTCATTCATTCATTCTTTTTTTTTTCTGCTTAGTCTCTTTATTAATATGGGGTTGCCACAGCGGAATGAACCGCCAACTTATCCAGCATATGTTTTACGCAGCAGATGCCCTTCCAGCTGCAACCCATCACTGGGAAACATCCATACACACTCATTCACACACATACACTACGGACAATTTAGCTTACCCAATTCACCTATACCGCATGTCTTTGGAATTGTGGGGGAAACCGGAGCACCCGGAGGAAACCCACACAAACACGGGGAGAACATGCAAACTCCACACAGGGCTCAAACCAGCGACCTTCTTGCTGTGAGGTGACTGTGCTACTCACTGCGCCACCGTGCTGCCCTTAACACCATTTATAATTAAACTAAAAAATAAAAGTACAACAATGCTATGTCACAAAACTTGTGTCAAACAGCTGAAATTGTAAGACTGCAACTCAATATTTTCCTGTCATTCTGATTCAAACTTCAATTCAACATCCTAGAGGACGTGACTAATTCAATTGTGATTCCTGTTCATGAATTGAAAGAGAGCCAATTCTTGCATCTGACCGACCCCTGAACCATTTGAGATGATCAGTCATGCCAGGATTCATAAACAGACCCCCCTGCCGCGGCTGGTGAGATACAAATAACACGATTTCCACAAGATAAATGATTCATGCTGCAGGTAGTTCAAAAGGAGCTTTTCTCTTTTTTTCCATACGAGCAGTTCGGTCCACTGCGGCTCCACTGCGCACAGCCCCCACCTCAACAGGAAAACATTAAGCAGTCCCGTCACAGCGAAAGCCTCCTGCCTCACTGAAAAACGCAGCATAATCACTTTATCCCCTATTCTCTTCAGAGAAAGAGGGAAAGGGGGAGAGAGAGAAAGAGAGAGAGGTAATACTGGCACAAACATGCTGTCTCATAATGCTGAGAAACATCTGACGGATCCCAACACAACTAGTGAACGAGTCAAGACGCCTCCCATTTCAAATCAGTCAAGCTGAAGTGAGCATCTGCTACTGAGCAAGCATCCGTCCTATGTAAACATTACAGAAGGAAGGAGCTGACTAAGTCTGAAAGAGAGCCTCTGCAACTAAAATATTTGCAGAGGTTTGGCTGTGCTGCAATATTTTGTCTGACGTACTGTTATAAAGCACAGCAACTGCTCTGCATCACAAAAGCGAGCCAATCACGTCTAGGGATTTTAGAAAGCAAACAAACACAGTTCAAAGGAGCTGATGTCAAGTAAAGGTCACACACGTCCACAGTATTCATGACAAGGCCTAAAAGTGTAAACAATGACTAAGCTATGACGATTATACACAAACAGTTAGGCCCAATCCTAATTCTATTTTTTCCCCTACCCCTTCCCCTTGGACCTTAAAACAGAGTGTGAAGGGGACGGGCTTCAAATTTACCCTTAAGAAATGGGACAGCACTACAACACCCGGACACGTCATGATATGTCGTCGCAAACTCTTACTTCATATGAGATCGACGATGGCGACTGCTGTAGTTATTCCAGTTGCATTATTTTTTTGGTATTTATCTTCAGGAAATCACCAAAGGCAACGACATCATGTTATCATAACGGTATAATGTTACAATAAGCTCGTAACTGTACTGTGCATTTACACCGTGGCCATATTCACCATGTAAACACATGTAAACACAAGAAAACAACATTAACGATATGACAGACACTGTAAAAAGGTGATTCCCACCAACTAGAGTCTTCGAGTGTCATAGAGTGACAGATGTGAAAGTATGTTGTGGGACTACTATACAGGAGTAATTATGGATTATAGACAGCAGAAATTTTTATTTTTATTGTTTTTAAGCATGACCGTAAAACACGAACACTAATATGAATGTGTTAAAACATATGCTTGTTTGTTGTAAAAATTCTTAATAATGCCAAAAAATACTTAAATTTGTGCATTTCCTGACTGACCTGACTTTCCTTTACCCAATTCCTTGTCCCAATTCTCTTTAGCTTAAAGGCATAGGGCTAAGGGGTCAAATTGGGGTTGGGCCTTAATCTTTCAAGGATCAACTGCATCTTGTTGATAATAAAAGTACAACTATCTGCTTTCTAAAAAAAGGTGTCTAGGTCACATCAACATGTTTGTTAAACATTGGAAACCGACTGTGTTGTCTGTTCGAATGTATCTTTCAACACCTGCAGGTGGCAGTATATGTATTGTCATTCCACACAGGGAAATGGAACTAGTGCTGCACATATACAAACCGTAAACAAAACAACGTTTACATACATTTTCACAGTACATCTTGCTCACAACAAAGGGATTCACTCATGCAAATATGTTGCTGAAAATCTGATACTTCACATTTTGTTTAGGTTCAGCTAAGATGTTTGTCACTCATTCTACATGCTGTTCGCACATTGCCAATAATATGTAAAACAAAATGTAAAAAATAATATCACATACAAAGCCTTCATCATGACAAAATATTCAGCTACTTTAGACATATGTTTTGCAATTAAATTATTTTGTCAATTTGCCTCTAAATATGCCACACAGTCAAACTATCAATCCTCAATAGCCTAATTTTAAGAACCCTTCATTAACTGTGAACTGCGAGTATAGGGAGTGAAGTCTGGGCCATCCTATAATTGGTCTCTAGGTTAAAGTGAGCAGACATGTACAGTAAAAGCTGTAATTAATAACCAAAACTTGACAGTATGCTTCAAAAATGCTCAGCTGTTCTGCAGAGTGTGTATCAATTACTATATTTCAAAGAGATGAGACAGCAGGTAATTTATCATAACCATACACCACCCCAAAATAAAAAGTCCCTCTGAAATAAAGGTTCAGGACTGCTTTAAAGCACAAACTTACAGTGAAACAGTGAGGCATGCAGTGGTATTGCTGGTTTGGCACAAATCCTGCTCCAGTGACATTGCTGGAAGATGGAGCCTATAGGGAAATCCATCCTCTTTAATCAACATTTCAAGTGTTTTGCCTCCACTCTAGCGAAACGCATCATGGTTAATTAACTCATTGAGTCCTAAGAACTGCAGGAGACTGAACCAATAGCGGGGGTGGGATCAACACACCGTGAGTGGATCTGAAGAGAAAGGCTGACTGAGGTAAAAATACCACAAACTGATTTTCTACATTTTTCCCAAGAGTTCCAACTGTGGGAGTGCTAGAGAGCCGGTGTTTGGGAATTTGATTCTCTGTAGGCGGTCAATTTAGGGCTACAGTCTCATGGAAATCCAACACTTCCACTGCAACTCCAGTGGGATGTAAACCCAAATGACAAAAAGGATATTGTCCCATTGTGTCTAAGTGCCTTTGGGGAGATATAGAATTGCACAAATTCAGCACAGAATGACTTTTCTAAGCATCTACTGGCTTTTTCGGAAGGAAAAAACTCAGAATTTGACAATACACAAGGAAAACAAACTTTTCCAATCCACTTGTGCATTTAACATGCACTTGTGAACGTTTACATGTTTCCACAGCTAATCTTATTATGATTTGCAAAATTTATTTTATGTTCAATTCAGCTCTTTTATCAGTTATCAATTCTTAATTTGATATACTTCTGGAATAATTGAACAATAATTGAGCAATAATGCTTACTTAGTCCCATTTTCTTTTTATTTAAGTGTTTAAAACAGTTAATATGCTGTATTTTATGTACAAATTTGTTCATGATTCTCTGAAGAATCATGTTTAAAAGGACCAAATTTATTTGTATATAAAAATATATTTTACAATATTATTTGTATGTTTTGTATTGCATTTGTATCAAATTGCTGAATGAAAACATAAACATAAATGATTCTAATATGATAATTTGGCAGTAAATTACATTTTCATGTTAATCAGCATTGTAAACTTGTACAAATACACACTCAAAAAACAACTTTTGCTGCTTGTTCAAACTACTTATTTAAAATGAGTTGAAACAACAAAATCCTTAAATTTTAGAGAGACCGCTTAGTTGTTATGTTCAATCCACTCAAATCTGTAAAAATGGTTAAGTTAACTTAATTGATTTGTATTGAGACAACATGTAAGAATTGTGTGGAGACGAGTATTTTTTTACAGTGCATTTAGGATTTTTAATGAATAAAATGCACAAAAAATTGAATTTATCTTTTGCAACATTATTAATATGTATCAATGTGTCTCACTTGACCAACAAAAAAATTCTTAACCCAAAACCTATAAAGAGTAAGCACATATTTTCAAGCATATATTATATTCTTCCACCATCAGGGTTCATGTAAATTAGTTTGATTTTACTACGACCGCTCACGCTCAACAGTCCCGCTATTGTGTTGCCTCCTCCTGTTTCCAAAAACCTGCTGCACAAGCAGTGGCTGTTGTCACGGCAGCGACATGAAGACTTGGCCTGAGCTCAGGCTGTTGGATGAGCAGTGAAGTGAAAAAACGGGGTCTGGAAAGGAGGGGACTCCTCCAAAAGGGTCACCATAGACCCTTAACATCAGGGTAGATGCCACATTTCACTTGATGTTTATAAAACAAGTTTCAAAACTGAAAGTGAAACTGACTGAAGAAAAGTTTGTACAATAGTTTATTTGAAAGCATCAAAAAAAAAATGCTGTTTCAATGACCCTCCACAAAACATTGCAAAACTCTTGTACTAACAAACTGAAAAATGTGTTGTGAAATAAAATATTAAACTAATAAAATGGAACTTGATATTAATATGATATTTCGATTCTGTTACAGTAAACGGTTTCTACTCAGAAAAGTCTACTTTTACACAATTACAAAATTTTGCTCTACAAAATTTTCTATTAGCACACACATTCAAAAAATACTTAATATAAATTAATTAATTGAACTGACTGAAAGTAAGTTTTTGCAAAATGTAAAATATGTTGCTCCAGTTTTGTTTCTTTAAACATTTCAGATAACAAATCCACTAGAGGGCGATGTCTACATTTTTGCTGTGATCTAAAATACGTTTTTGTTAAACGTTTCAGATACATGTCCATTTGAACACGTCCATGAGAAGGCGGAGCTTGTCGTACAGAACACCAGAGACCAGCAAACCACTGACCTATGTGGAACCGTGCTTTACCCAACTCAAAGCTACCGAGCAAACTGACCATGCCAGTAAAGTTGTCCATACGGAGATAGATAGATGAGGCAAACATGTTTGATTACAAATCATACACTGCATGTTCAAACCTTCCAAGCTGTATTAAAAACGACAAATGCTAATTTTATAGTGCGCTAATCTCTTAAGTGTACAGTTTAAAGTGGTTTGTTCTCAAGTCAGTTTACATTTTTAACATGAACTGTCAATATTACAATATGTATAACTCTGAGTGTAAATATTTGTATTTATTAAATAATTGTAAAGTTATAATAAATAACATTATTTAATTGCCCTGAAGCTAATTTGAACTACCAATTAACTCTGTATTTTATTTACTAATTCTAATAAAGTCTAATAAATACTTTTAAAATGTTAGTTTATGCCTTATGAGACTTTGTTGTAAAGTGCTATACCATTATTTTTATGGTGCTGTATTGCTTTATGACACTTAAGTATAAAAGAAAAAGAAGCAAAAACATTTTTCAAAACACCTTTGGATATTTCCCACAGTTTGGAAGCATATAACACCACATCCTAAGCAAACACATTACAGTACCAACCAATTTGTCAATTACATCAGATGCAATAAGGATGGACCCAAGTTCACATTACTCTCAACTAAACATATACATTTCAAATATAATGCATTAATATTAAATCATTTTAATACTATCGAAATTAAATACTGCATAAATGATACTATCTAAGTGAATGACACCATCATGCCTGTTTAGGGTAGAGTAAATTTTGCTTGAACTTTAATTCACATGGGAACTATACCAGTATCACATTCCTTACAACAATAGGTTTTTAAAAAAATGAGAAGTGTACCTTCTGAGGCGGACTAAATTCCTAAAACAACAAGAGCCCCGTCACTATTACGTTACATATGATGCAATCATGAGAACACTGGAATACCGCCAACTTTCATTCATGAGCTATGTACTACACTATGACTTGACTAATCACAGTATGCCCTACAGTAAAGCCCTGCACCCACTGACTGTCCTAGTGGAGATCTGTTACGTGTGAACCTGCCAATGTGGTAAGATGAAGGACAGTTAGTCACTCTGATGAACAACAGTGACCCTCAACCCTTCTGAAAAGCCGCTGAAGCAAGACAGATGTGCAGTGGGAAGGACACTTCCACACAAGCACTATTCCTCACACGTCTGATCATCCAGGCTGGACCGAAAGCCTGCTGAGACCTCCTGCCATTCACTCTCTGAGGCCGAGACGCCAATGCAGACTACAGAGACGAATCACCTTGACTCTTTATGACTCAGCCAAAGCCTTCTGATGTCCACTGAGTTCAATAGTGATTCCTCACGCTGAGCTGACCTTCAAGGACCTTACTGAGATCATTTTTACCGAGTCATAGAAGTCACAAAGGTCACTCTACATAACAGGTTTACCTCATATGTATATGTGTTGATATTATATGCAAAATGTGGCAAAAACTAAATATATGAAACTAAAAGTTGCAATTTGTCTTTATTCTGTGTGTGTGAGAGAGAGAAAGAGATTTGAAGGCTAATTTGATCTGAATAAAATCAATAATAATAGTGTGAATATTATTATTACAGTTAAAAATAACTGTTTATATTTTATATTGTTAGTATATTTTTGGTAATATTTTAATATATTTGAGTTTATTCATGTGAGGACAGCGTTTACAGCCGTCTTTACTCAGTTATTAGAGATCATAAATAAATCCTGCTAATTTGAAGACTTGTACATTTTAGCAGGAAGTAACAATGTAAATGTCCGCTGCAACCCATCTCTGGGAAACATCCATACATACCCATTCACACTCATACACTGCGGACAATTTAGCTTACCCAATTCACCTGTACCGCATGTCTTTGGACTTGTGGGGGAAACCGGAGCACCCGGAGGAAACCCACGCCAACACAGGGAGAACATGCAAACTCCACACAGAAACGCCAACTGACCCAGCCGAGGCTCGAACCAGCGACCTTTTTGCTGTGAGGCGAACGTGCTATCCACTGCGCCACTGTGAGGCCCACGAGACTACATCTAAAATAATTCCAGATTAAAAAAACAAACAATTTATGTAATACATTCCAATAGTATGTTAAAATGTGCAAATTAATCAAACAATTAACAGTATTAGTATGTTTAAAATCTGTTTAAAATTCACTTTAAAAAAAAACAATTTAAAAAAACCTGTTTCATACAGTGGCCTGTTTAATGGCTGTCTGAGGATCCACCTTCAGTGTCCTGCATGTAGTGATGGAGAACATGTGTAGGCAACAGCATCCCAGAATAAATGGAAACATCTGAGAGCCTTTCTCTCCATTCATAATTAGATGAACGCTGGATGGATACAGACATAAACTAAATACATTATCTATTCATTTTATGAGGCGTATTAAATGTTTGGCATAATTCAAACCTGCAGTATTTCAAACTTAATTTGGATAATAATCCACTACAACGGATACAGGGCAGTCCCCCATGAACTGCAAAAAATAATAATCACATCAGCAGAAATGACGGCCTCTGAGAGTGGCTAATATAACGCAAACATGCTTTGTCTGTGCTCCACATTTAATGACATTCATTCATACTTCACTGGAGTCTATTTGCAGTATATGATCAATAATATGTTGATTTATATAACCACAAGAGGACACTCAAAAATGATGTTAGCCGTTTGTTTAAACTACTTCTTTAAATGAGCTGAAACGACAACTGTTGATTTTTTTTGGGGGGGGGGCAACTTAATTGTTTTATGTTCAATCCACTTAAATTCCTTCATAATGTCTCCACAAATCGACTGTGTGGAACCCAGCATTTTTTTTTTACAGTGGATAAAGACAAAAGAAGATTTTGAAGCACGCACAGGTACTTATAACCACCAATCTTGATAAAAGTGGCGCAGACTGGATTCCTTGGCACAAGTAAGTCAAATAACCACAGACAGTAAGCAAAGCAATTGAAAGCACAAAACGGAAAGATTAAAGGGCTGGAAGCGAAGCACTCAACATACCTAAAAAGGCAGAAATCGGCAACAAAGTATGCAGCCTTTTTCTATTCAGCTAAAACAACAATCAGCTCCATTTTTGCAGCCCAATCACACAGAATGACACTAAGACAAAGTCCAGCAGGATCAAAACAGGAACTGTAATGTCATTTAGCCCACAAATGAGTGCATTACTTTACAGTCTTGACATTTCAGCTCTCTAAGGCCTCTGTGCTGCACTATTCACTATTTGACTGGCCAGACGCAGCACAATGAGTCCCTTCACATGGCCCACAATAAAACTGTCAGCAATAACACATTTCTAAAATCATTTTCTTTGACCTTTAAAGCACCCCCTCTCACTATAGAAGCATTGACAGGCCGCATTTTTCTGGTCGGACACCAGTGGAGCATTGAACTAACAAATAAACAGCTTTATGAGAAAGTGGCGCTATTTAGATGCAAAGCAGAGAACAAGACACTAATGCATTCTGAACTGCATGGTCTACGTTGGTGGTGAATCGACATAAACTGGGTGATTGCCATGTTTTTCTCATTGGAATTTTATTTTTCAGACGTAGTGGTTGTCTGGTATTCTGGCAGCTGTGTGTGATGAACATGGGACTTAAAGGAATAGTTCACCCGAAAATGAAAATTTGCTCAATATTTACTCACCCTCAAGTGGTTCCAAACCTTCATGACTTTCTTTCTTCTGTTGAACAATAAAGAAGCCTGTAACCATTGACTTCCACAGTAGGAAAACAAATACTACAGAAGTCAATTGTTGCAAGTATTCTTCAAAATATCTTCTTTTGTGTTTAACAGAAAAAAGAAACGTGGGGGGGGTGATGGGCTGTGGGGAGGGGAGGTGTCTATGTCAGTGATTAAAAAATGTATAAATGTTTAAAATGATTTAAAATGTAATGTATGTAAAAGTGCCTCACGGTGGCACAGTGGGTAGCACGTTCGCCTCACAGCAAGAAGGTCGCTGGTTCGAGCCTCGGCTGGGTCAGTTGGCGTTTCTGTGTGGAGTTTGCATGTTCTCCCCGTGTTGGCGTGGGATTCCTCCGGGTGCTCCAGTTTCCCCCACAAGTCCAAAGACATGCAGTATAGGTGAATTGGGTAGGCTAAATTGTCCGTAGTGTATGTGTGTGAATGAGAGTGTGTGGATGTTTCCCAGTGATGGGTTGCAGCTGGAAGGGCATCCGCTGCGTAAAACATATGCTGGATAAGTTGGCGGTTTATTCCGCTGTGGCGACCCCAGATTAATAAAGGGACTAAGCCGAAATGAAAATGAATGAATGAATGTATGTAAAAGTATGTTCCTTGCTTTTAATGTAAATCCTGTATCTAAAATAATCAAATTTGTATTTATCCATCATAGATTTATGTAAATATGTTTTGACAATATATTTGTGGGTGTTTAATGGTGTATTTTTTAAACAGAAATTAAAATATATATTCGAAAACACATTTTCTTTCAATATTAGAATGTCTCTGCAATTAATAACCTGTTAAAAGCTTATTCTGGTAAATTGTATTTTAAAATTTGTTCTTTCCAAGGGAGATTGCAGACATCAGCCATCGGAGTCCTCTTCACTATACTCCTAACATTTTACTGATTTAGGAGCTAGCTTTAGCACTAAATTATTTGTAAAATACTCAGAGCAAAAACTATTTAGTCTATTATTTTTCTAATTTTCTCCTGAATCAGTAAGTTAAGAGCTACTTTTAGCCTTAAGATATTTTGTGAATACGGTCCCTGATGGCATATCGCAGTCTGCAAATTTAAAATACAGGTGTGCACAATGCCAAAGCATTTCTGTAAACCAGCTGAAGGCTGTGTTCATCCAATCAATGACACTGACACTGCAAATATGAACAAAAAATGTTAACCAAGGGTTTACAGTTATACAGTGGGTAATGTCAGCATTTACCCAGAATTAACCATGAATAAATTGAAGCAGGGCAGCACGGTGGCGCAGTGGGGAGCACAATCGCCTCACAGCAAGAAGGTCGCTGGATCGAGCCTCGGCTGGGTCAGTTGACGTTTCTGTGTGGTTTGCATGTTCTCCCCGTGTTCGTGTGGGTTTCCTCTGGGTGCTCCGGTTTCCACCACTAATCCAAAGACATGCGCTATAGGTGAATTGGGTAAGATAAATTGTCCGTAGTGAATGAGTGTGTATGGATGTTTCCCAGTGATAAGTTGCAGCTGGAAGGGCATCCGCTGCGTAAAACATAGGCTGGATAAGTTGGTGGTTCATTCCGCTGTGGCGACCCCAGATTAATAAAGGGACTAAGCCCTTTATTAATCTGAATGAATAATGAATAATGAATGAATAAATTGAACCATGTGAAGCAAGATAACTCAGGATAACATTCACCTGGAGTTTAGTATGTTCCAGGGTCAAATATTTTAAATATGAATAGTCATTTATTTCAGGAAAAAAAATCATTATGCGAATATCAAAATATATTTTCACAAGGAACAAGAATCACAAATATGCTATTTTAATAAAGAAACTGGGTTTCTAAAAGCTGCAATGGAACATTCCTCAACAGCCCATTCGTCATTGTCGGGTTGTTCACTTTATATTTACACTGGTGAATGAATTCAAAAACTCTCTAAAGCCAATACCAAAAATAAGCCACAAGTAAATGTTCCTTTCAACGCAACCCTGCAGCAAAATCACCGCGTGCCAATTGTGTGGAAGCAAACTCTACTCAACTCAGACATGAATCCATGAGGAGAAAAGTCTTATCTAATAGTTTCACATTGCCTCTTATTTGCTCCTGCTGTCCCAGTTGCTTTAATATCTCATTGTGCTGCATAAATAACAGTTGTTTACAGGCAGCTGTCGGGTTGATTTCTCAATTCAATTAAGCACACGGTTAAAGCCAACTAATAATCTTTTTTTAAAAAGGTCATACAGTACAGTCAAAGATGGTGAATGACTAGACACCGTGGCTCTGATGAAGGTGGTTTGGTTGCGGTTTCTACATTAGTTGAGCTGAATGGGTAAAGTGACTTTGGAGAGCCAAGCCACCATGAATTGGCTGTGTGATCGCATCATACATCTCTGTCATCGCATGGGCATATGGGCACACGCGCATACACACATACAGACAGGGTACAACATCCGCTAAACGGGGAAGGTTAAGGTTCTGCACAGTGCTGTACATGAGGAGAATTTTAATGGGAAAATCTATCCAGTCCTGCTGGGCAATGCCCTTTATTTCCTTCATTAAATGGGAACAGAGAGAGGTAATGGGCTACATGGGTGACGGTAAACAGTTGTGAGGGCTTTATAATCAACTAGCACTGCCGCAAAGACAATAGCGAAAGATTCTGCTGTCACAGTTAAGCACTCTTTGTCATCACATAGTTTAGATCAGACAGAATCACATCTCCTTCCCATTAGCCACTGTAATCGAAACAATTTTTGCTGCTCGTTCAAACTACTTATTTAAAATTAGCTGAAACGACACTATTCAAGAGGATTTTTTGGTACAACTTAATTGTTTTATGCTCAATAAAATGCTAAAAACTTTACTTTAACCTAATTGATTTGTGTTGGGATAACATGAAGGAATTGTGTGCAACCCAGCATTTTTTTACATTGTATACTGGAACTTAAAATTATACTTGAACTTACCTTATAAGTTACAAATAATGTACTGTTTTAAACCTAAAAACAAATCTCATATTCCAACACAAATACACTTCAGTATGTATGTACTAGTTTCAAGGAAAATCATATTTTAAAGCATAAGTTAACTCAATAATATAAAAGTATTTTTTACAATTGCACATCATTATCTTGGGGAACATTACCAAGGGAACTGCTTATGAAATCTAATTGCAAGGAGGATCTAATACATATTTGCTTTCATTTTTGTTGTAGTCATGCAACCAATTTATAAAAACCAACTGATCACAATTGACAAGACTGATGGGACAGGTGAAAAAATTTCTATATACATAGAACATTTTGGCCATTCCAAACCATGCATTCTATCATATTCAGGCAACACAGGCAATGTTCTAAAGAGCAGCACTGACCACATCCCCTGCAGCACTCCAATACTCTCACTTATTTTCACAGCAGTTTTATAGGATTGTATACTCTGTAAGTTCCGACTGCCACTGTCACAGAAAATGATTAGTGTCCTAGCAGCTAATTTTTCCTGCCAGCTCCCTTACTGTACTTCTCTCCCTGCCTCAGTCCACTTCATCTCCCTGCTGCTGCTCACTATCTGTCCATGCGTCTGCACCCGCTGAGCATAGTGGAGACAGACACTGTTTTTTAATATCCTGTACATTTATATTACTTTCCTACATTAATGATACCATTACATTAATATTAAATAATATTTTCAACTCAGAAAAAAAGGTATCAGGCTTCGAAAGGTACACCCTTGTACCCTTATTACCCCAAAGGGTGTATGCTTAGAGCTTAAAGCTACAAATTAGCACCTGTGATACATATTACTACTCTTTGGAAAAAATACATTGCACATCCAGTGACATTTTGTTTTCTGTGCATATAATAATAATGTTATATTCACCTTAAATTACTCAAGAAATGTCAACTTGCAAGAGGATGCCAAACACAAAGGGGGCATGAAAGGGTGCAAATCTTTCACTTTTCTTATGTGTACCCTTGCTATATTTGTCCTCTTTCAGAAAGTCATGAAAACGCTATTGTGCAATTGTTCTTTCGGCACTGAAGCAAACGTTAATGCAAAAATCATATTGTTGTCGTTCACCACCAATTAGACAGACAGACAGATGTAAACCAGATGCAGCACTAAATAATCTACCAAACAGAAAACTCGAAAAACCAATGAACAACAGTCTGATTGATGGAAATCAGCTGTCTGTTGTCGCTCCTTCACACAATCTCAGCCCAAGATCAAATCGGCAGTAAAGATTCAATCAAAGCTGTGATCTGATTCACTTATGTCTTTCCTTGAGTCATGATGGTGCGAGCAGACAGCGGACACTGGTCGGTGCGAGAGGCAGGCGAGAGTGAGTGAGCGCTCGGTGGGGAGGGCTTTGCAGTTGCACTGGCATCCTCACAGTCTCACAAGGACAAAAATACAAATGTACCATAGCTTACTTTATGAAGTAGCTGGCGCCTTCCTCGGTGAAGCCCTCTTCCCATCCCCGCGGTAAATCTGGGGGGGAGAAATATTTACACAAAACTCCATTAAGTTTTCAATGAAACAGAAAGTAGCCCATCATCAATTATGCAGGGGACGTGTTTCCACTGGTCACCTTAAACACACTTACTGCAGTATCAGAATGGGGATGCAAAGTTTAGACTAGCCAGCATAGTTTATTACCGTACCTGATCGTATCATGTGTCCTGAGTTGACAGGTTCACCAGTGCGGGGATGGAGCCAAGTAGTGTCGCGAGTTTTGTCGCTGAAAAACAGAAACACCTGTTACTAGATCCGTCGGAAAAGATGCAGATTTGCCCGAACCACGTTACAATACAACCACCGTGATTAAAGCCTTCACAGACTGCTTACTTGATGAAAAACACCCTGCCATCCCTGCACACTCCGTAGGACCAGTGATCAGGTAGTGTGTCCCGCCCGAGCGGAGCCGCCATGATCCCGGTTTAAAGTGAGAGCTGCGCCGCAGCAGAGTTTCCAGGGAATCGGACAGTCCGATAATCACCACTAGGGCTGCACTGCTGTTAAAGGGGCAGGCCAAACTTGGAGAAAGTCTTTGTCCCAGTTAAGCCGACAGAAAAGAATGAGGGCATCAGTAATTAGGCGGGATGTTGATGCTGCGAGGGCACAGATGTCGCCGACGAAATTCCTCCTTTTATTATACCAAAGCCATTATTACTGTAGGAGAGAAGGTTCACGCATGTATTCACACAGATCGGAGTTACACTTTTAAACCTGGACAGATTAACATTCCCGCAAGTCTCACGCGCACTCTGAAACAGTTGGATTCTTGTTCAACTTGTAAGATTTGCATTAAAGCCAAATTGCTATAGACATTTACTGTTGTGTTGTGCTCATGACAACAATCTTCACAAATTTTGGCAGGTAGCAAACAGCTAATGATTTACATGACAATAGTGATCATTTTTAATCTGGTTAAACCTGTCTAAAGCTAACGTTTATCCTAGCCTGTTTCCCTACACAACGATGAGATACTATACCTTGCTGTTTAAACACGTTTAGCTGAATTCTAGACATCCTGAGAAAGTCACATTGTCTTCTTACTAAGTTGTTTTGTTTACACTCATGTCGTAGTAACGTCTGCGCGACCTACAACACACTTGTTCATGACGCTTTGCGCCATTCTCTGAAGCTGACAGACAGGTCTAAGCAAACGAGGTTATTCGCTTACATTACATAAACCTGGCTTGAAATATGTAAAATTTTTAGCAATGTATGTTATTTATATTCCATCCTGCATTTTCATAAAAGAGTAGCTAGCATTGTCTTTTCAAGATATTGACATGACTAAAATAATATTAGGCTATACCATAATTCAGGTTTTAATAATTTTAAACAAATGTTAAAACAAATAAAATTACATAACCCTAGTGTATGGGCAAATAGCACAATTATTAACTATAAATATTTTTTAAATGTTGTACAATATTATGTAAAAAAAGAATGAAATGTGGATTTCTGAGAGCTACATATAGTCCCACCTGAAAAAAAAAATCCATTAATTTTTTGCCAGCATGCTTTGGGTGTTGAAAGTGCTACTTAGAAAATCATTACAGGGCTGCATACAATAGCAAATTAAGTCCACTGATTTGCGCAATTCTGGGCAGAACCTTGTATGTTGTCATCTCGAAATTACTTTATGACATGCACTGAATGCAGCATAAAATAATTTCCTTGAAGTGACAATGCCATACCCTTTACTAATGAACCTGTGAAAGGGCCCTTCATGAAGGTATTCGGGTGTTGGCTTGTGTTTGGAACGCAACTATTAATGGTATGCCCTTCAAGGGTGCAAAAATGTTGTTTGGAATTCATCCAAAAATAAAATCTTTTTAAAATTGATTCAAAATCAAGTGTAGTCAGTAGACAAATATATATATATATATATATTCCTGAATATTAAAAAATATTTACTGCACTCTCAGCATAGACAAAGGCCTTAACATAACTGATTATCTGATTTAATATTAACTGACTCCTCAAAAGATATGCTAGTAAATGGACACAAGAGCTTAAGCTAAAATTTTAACATGAAAGCACTTCCTTATGAATGCAACCATGCCAATATGTTACAGTATGAGACGTTCTCTGAAACTAAACTCATGCCCAAAATCTCTCCCATTCATTCTTGACAATAACCATTTGAACACACCCGGTAAAATGTCTCGCTAAGGCAGGGCAGAGTCCCAACAAAAAAACAATCCAACTGCAACAACAGCTGATTATCCTTCCACTAGGCTCTGCTATTTATAGACACCTATATAGTCTTTAGTCTGGCTGACAGTTGATGGTTGACCTTATAATGTAAAAAAATTTAAAAAATCACTCTTCACCTGGGTAATAAATATGTACTTGTAGCACATACAACCCTAATTCGGAATCAGTTGGGACATTTTATAAAATGCAATAAAATCAAGATTCTGCTTTTTTTTTATTATTCTCTTTAACATTTAAATTGGCAAAAATGTTATTTCCAGTGTTTTCTCTGAATGTAAAACAAAAATACTTAAGTTTAAACAAGCTTTAATGTTGATGGTTACAACACACTAAATAATTCAGGGCACATGAAACACAGTTGAAAAGATATTGGAATATACAATTTAAAAAAAAAACGGCAGGTGAGCTGTTGATACATGATGTGATGTTTCATGCTTGGGCAAAAAAGAGCATCTCAGTCTTAGCAAGCAAAATCTAGATCATGGTTCATCATTTTGTGATAAAAGTCATGTGAGAACTCTCAAACTCTCTTTTGTTGTTGTTGTTGTTGTTGTTGTTACTTAGTTGTTACTGAAAGCAATATTTCTTTATGTTGTACTATTTATGTAGGCCCTATTTAAGTTGATTTTATTGCATTCATTCATTCATTTTCATTTCGGCTTAGTCTCTTTATTAATCTGGGGTCGCCACAGCGGAATGAACCGCCAACTTATCCAGCACATGTTTTACGCAGCGGATGCCCTTCCAGCTGCAACCCATCACTGGGAAACATCCACACACTCTCATTCACACACATACACTACGGACAATTTTAGCTTACCCAATTCACCTATACTGCATGTCTTTGGACTTGCGGGGAGCACCCGGAGGAAACCCATGCCAACACGGGGAGAACATTCAAACTCCACACAGAAACGTCAACTGACCCAGCCGAGGCTCGAACCAGCGACCTTCTTGCTGTGACGTGCTACCCACTGCACTGCACTTTTTTATTTTTATTCCATATTTGACTAAATATTTTATAAAATGTGTCTTTTGGCTGAACGTCAAATATTACTTCAATTGGTAAAAAACAACGGAATCTGTGCCTGCAGAAATCTGCAGATTTTCTCTCTGATTTTTTTGTCCATTATTGAGCCTGTTATTTTTTTTTTATATTAATTTCAGTCATTTTATTGAATGATGTGCAAATGTTTATATGATTTAGTTCAAGGAAAATAATATTTTGTGTTATTTAGATAAATTATATGATAGATTCAGTCTGGTCCTGCATGTGCAATGTTGCCACTGTTTTTCAGGAGATGAATTCATCTCGCATATAGTCAAAAAGACTATAAGACTAGTGTACAGTACATGTGTGCTGGTGTCAAATGAGTCCACATTTTGGACATTTACTTTAATGAGAGACATATACGCAAAAGCAAACATCTGTCATGGTGTGAGGCTGCAGCACAACAAATGGCACAGGTGACTGGCATATATGCAATGGTACTATTGATATGGACACATATGTTGGGAACAAAGAGATATATATATACTGCCATTAACATGATGTATTTTATGCGAAGTTTCATGCGATTATTGCTTGATATAGTAGATCAAGTCTCGTTCTGCAAGTTTTACAACAGCGTTGTTTTATAGGCATGGATTGAATATGCCTGACTGGCCTGCTTGCAGTTCAAATGTGTCTCCTATTAAAAATATATGGTCCACTCCATCATGAAAAGGAGAATCAGACAATGACAACCACTGACTGTTGAGTAGCCGAAGTATCACGTCAGATTGGGTACTAATTTTACTTAAATAATTCAACATTTTAATTCAAATGAAAATATATGTGACAGTGTTAAACAGTTCTCTGTCACAGATTTTCAGAGTCTGTTGGAGCCACTTAAATATTTTTTAATTCATATTTATAAAATGTATATGGTCGGTGAAAATTATGTATTATTAATAATTAATAATAATTAATAATTATTTATTTATTTATTTATTTATTAATAATTTAAATCTAAATTAGTAAAGTACAAATAAGTTGATTTCATTGCATATTTGACTAAATATTTTATAAAATGTGTTTTGTTTTTAGAATTGGCTGAACATTAAATATTACTTCAATTGGTAAATTGAAAGAATGGGAAGAGAAGAGGAAGAGTCAAGAGGAAACAAACTAAACTGATTAATAACAATATTGTAGCATGCAGCACAAACAGCAGGTGGGGATGTTTCACAACTGTGCAAACTGTTAGCAAGCACAAATTCATTATTCTGCAAGTACATCCAATAAAATCCATGCAAAATGAAAGGTGTTTTGTTAATGTCATTGTAGAAAAGCACTATTCTCACGAACCCATTATAAATTTATTACTCCCCTTACGAACATGCCCAATAATACAGGCTACATGATACATATTTTACGAGTTTAATAGCAACTTTTTATAAGCTAGTGATCTTGCACACCCCTTGTGTGATATTTTTAGTGCAGAAGAAAGTATTGAGTGCATCTCCAAATGTCATTGGATGCAGGCAGCTCTTAATGTATGGAAGGTCATGATGTTTGCTCTTGTTTATGTGTGCGTGTAGCAGGGTGAATAAAAATGACAGAGCTGAGGGTTTCAGTCTTTCAGATCCATCACTTATGTCCGCCATGGGCTGAACTGAGAATGAGCCATCTCAACCATGACAGTACAATAATGCTTACACTGCACCAAACTGGACTTGCCCTGTCTTATCATGCCATCCATAAATTTGATCCTGGTATAAAAGTCACGCTCAAAGTCACGCTGCATATGTCACTGTACCGCTGACAAGGACTATAAATAGGTGACAGTAAAATAAAATGTGCCTTTCATGATGAATTCACTATTTTTAAATGTACTGACTTTATAGATTTTACATCCAGTATAAATGTACATTTTACCCTTCTTGGCAATAAAGTGTAATGCCTCTATTGCTAGGTGCTGCCGTGACTGAAGTCATTTAAGGGTTTAACTTACATTAAAAAATACATTTAAGAATTTTAGATTTTGAATAATTTTTTAAATTTTTAATAATTATTGAATAAGTGTTTTTTTTTTGGCTGCGATTTTGATGAGTTTTGATGAGGTTTTAACTGGATTATTAAAAGAAAAACTGAATTAAAATTAAGTTTTGCCAGAGTTTTAAAATCCATTATTGCATTTTAAAACACAATACAAAAGTATGTCCAGACAAACTGTAATTTTGACTATCAATGCAGTAATTAGTGTCAAACTAATTTTCTCTAATAAAGGTTTAAAGTTTGAAGCTGCTTATAGGTAAAAAGTTGTATACACTGTAAAAAAATATCTGTTATTTAACAGTTTCTGTATTTTGTGATTCACAAATGCTTTCCATTTGTTTATGGCTGTGAATTGCATTATGGGATGTTAATCGCTTCAGTTTATTACAAGATGTTTGTACCGTAATATGCAACACCAACCCAGACAATATATCACTTTAAACTATTAAAAATCTTAATAAACGTCACTATTTCACAATTGTCAATTTTACAATTTGTTGGAACAAAAGATCAAGGTCCCATAACGGAATTTAAAAGCATAAATAAACCAATCACAAACTGCTAATTAACAGATCTTTTTTTTTTTACAGTGTAGATATAAACAGTGTTGCGGAAAATGTAGTTTGACTGATCAGTCACTAGTCATCAGTTAAAATAGTTAAGCTGCTGTCAAACTACACTGCTGTATTCTACAATACCTAAAAGTAGCTAGTTAGTTACACTGAAACTACTTTTCTCACAATGACATAAATTACAAAAAAAAGTAAATAAGCGTTAATGAGGAATGTTTTCAGTAAAACATTTTGGTTCTTAAAACAGTACTACAATTATTATTTCCGAGCTTAATGTTTTATTACACATTTTTCTAAATTGTCAAAGAGATTTTGCAAAACTGCTAAACAAATCTAGCACTGCAATAACAATGTATAAGGAAATTAAACACAGGAGCAATTTCTCAAACTTTTATTAAAGGCATTACACAACTTTAAGTTAATTGCCAACTGTTAGAATACTTTGTATAACGGTCTTTAATTGAAGAATATTTTTACAAAATAACAGTAATAAATTAATAAATAAATGTATGTTATAGTAGATGTGTGATATAACAATACTGTAATAGACTATTTTAGTGCTGCTTCAGATCATTGCAGGTTCACAAAATGGAATGTAGTTGTTGTCAAGCAACCTCACTATTTACTGGAAAAGTTTATCTGTACCTGAGCTTCTGATAAAACAACTGAAAAATGTAGTTACGCTAGTTGCTGAGCTACTTGTATCTTCTCCCCAACACTAGATATAAGATAAAAAGGTAAAAATAAAAATAAAATGTTTTTCAGGCAGTAAAAGAACAAGATGTTGCCCATATTTTCATATTTAAGTTAAATAAAATAATTGTATTTCCCAGTGATGGGTTGCAGCTGGAAGGGCATCCGCTGCGTAAAACATATGCTGGATAAGTTGGCGGTTCATTCCGCTGTGGCAACCCCAGATTAATAAAGGGACTAAGCCGAAATGAAAATGAATGAATGAAAATAATTGTAAACATTTGACATGCATTTACTTTTGTATATATAATTCATTGAGATATATAGATTTCATCATAATTATCTCAACTAAAAAATACAATCTCAAAATGAGCTGTTTTTACAGGTCCATCAAGGATGTTGATGCACATCCAGTAACACATCCGACTTGGCAAAATCATAGTCACCATATTACATAAATTTGTCTGAATAAAAGCATGAGTTGAGAAAGACATTATGAAGTTTTTCCCTTCAACAAATAACAGGAATTTTCCCTTGTACCCCTGATTTACATTCTGTTTTTACACTCTGATCTCGCCAAGAACAGCCATTTGACTCCAGTTGTGTATCAACATCAAACACTTCAGAGCCGTATAAATATTTTAGCACAGAATCCCTTTGGAGACGGAGGGGAACTTTTGTCGGCAAGCCTTTTGTTTGGATTGATGCAACGTTTCCCCTTAGGGATGGCTTCAAATCCAACAGAAGAGACATTGATGATACACAACGGAAAAAAGATCCTTGTGGCTTCGGGAACAGTATTTGCTACAAAGGCAGCAGCGAGATTATTCCTGTTTATTTTCTGACAAATTGTTTCAATTCTTTTTACTGATCCTAATAATAAAGCATTCAAAAACAAGCAAGTTAAGAAAACACATGCAAATAGAAAAAAACACTAACAAATTTAGAAAATATCAGCAATGAACTATGGTTTCTCAGTAGCGGAAGTTGTCATAGTTGGGTAAACTTAGAGCACAGGGAATGGGAGAGTACAACAAGTAATTTTTTTACAATCCTGTTTGCTGAAATAATAAAAGAAAAACTCTACAACGGTGTTATCAAGACTTTCAGAAAAAGGAAAAAAACACTGTGTCTGAATATTGACACTGATAACGACAGCCAGAAGAGAGAACAACATCAAACTTACTGTCCTGCCCCATAGACGCTGCATGTTTCCATATTTGCATGTGTTGTGAGATTTTGTGTACATGTGTGTTTTCAAATTGATGACGATGTTTTCTTTATTTGCTGGTGTTTTTCTATTTGCACGTTTTCTTAACTTGAAGCACTTTTGAGCTCTCTCGGCTACCACGCTTTTTCCCATGTTTGAAATACATTCATTCATTCATTTTCATTTCGGCTTAGTCCCTTTATTAATCTGGGGTCGCCACAGCGGAATGAACC
>CAIGQW010053631.1:14948245-14978437 GCA_903798125.1 Danio choprae
ACACACACACACACACACACACGCTTTTTGTTCTTCTTCAAATTTTATAATTATAATTTTATAAATATATTTCATATATGACCGCATTTCTAAATAAAACAAATCTTAATGATCATACAATTATATATTCAGAAATTATATTTCCAATTATGATTTAGGGATTCTTGTCTCTCATTTTAAAACATCGTTTTTGGGATTGATTTAAAAAGATTATTTGTCTTGTTAATTGTCCTGTTTATTTTGTGCATTAATTGTCTTGAAACAATTCAAAATAACTTTTTTTCAAATCCACCAACTGGTGGCGCTCCAGGAAACCCCGGCTGATGTAAGCGTGAATGCAAAAGGCTATAGAACTATAGAATGAACAGATAAAACAGCTCGACCCAACAGCATTCCAAAATGGGCGGAGCTTAGCATTCCCTTAGTGTGTGTGTGTGTGTGTGTGTGTGTGTGTGTGTGTGCGTGTGTGTGTGCGTGTGTGTGTGTGTGTGTGTGTGTGTGTGTGTGTGCGTACACGTGTTTTTGACACAAAATCTGTATAATGACATAGGTATGACACAGGTATTACAAAAATGAAGTGAAATATGAGGACATTGCTGATGTCCTCATTTCTCAAAAAGCTTATAAATCACACAGAATGAGTTTGTTTCAGAGAGTAAAGCTGTACACCGTTTCCTGTGATGGTTGGGTTTAGGGGTAGGGTGGGGTTAGGCCAATACAATATACGGTTTGGACAGTATAAAATGAATGGAAACCGATGTAATGTACCCACTTTTCACAAAAACAAACATGTGTGTGTGTGTGTGTGTGTTTTATTATGATAAACAGACATATTATCTCAAACTGCATTGTATATTAAATAAAGTGTAATATGTTCTACTTTTGAACATTGGTGAGGATGGACTAATATTACTAGCAAATTGCATACCAGATATCACAATTAAAGGGATAGATAGATCATCCAAAAATGAAAACTCTTGTCATCATTTACTCTTCTTTCATTTGTTCCAAACCTGTTTGAGTTTCTTTCTTCTGTTGAACTTAAAAGAAGATATAGAGAATGGGAATCTATATCATGGCAAGATGCATTACGTCATATTTTCAAACAAGCTCAGGAGAGCTGAATGTAAAACAATGCAAATCACCACAGAAAAAAGCCAATAGTGTCTAAGAAGCTGAAAATATGCATTCCATAATATTCTGAATATTCCATATATTCTTCATATTCAATGCTAATGTGAAAGTAGAAAAGCCGAGCACAGATGCAGAGGGAGTGGATAAAATAAATGAACGAACTTATCGGTAAGTAGCAGGGTACCAATCATAGATATAATGAGCTGCCACAAGACAACATTTTCATATATGATTTTCTTCCTTATTTGTACTGTGAGCGCTTACAGTTTATTGCAAGTCAGTGTATATAGAACACAATAAACCTATAGAGATCAATGGGTGCAGGTTCCCGTGTCCCAAATTTCCAGAATACATTGTGTCGTTACAACATACTCTCAATTTTCTATACTGGTTAATAAAGAATGACTTTGTTTTGTTTTTTTGTTCCTACTATGGCTACTTTTTCCAAACATTCTTAAGAATACATTGTTTTGTTTTTAACCCTTGTGTATTGTTCAAATTTAAAAATCAGTTCAAATTTGACCTTCCCAACAGGAAAACCCATCAACAATCAAGAATGCATTATTATATGGAATGATGGCTTTGCAATCAAAAATGTCATTATAATAAAAGTCAATGGGGCAAAAACAGCCACCAACATAATGGAAGGGTAGCAAATTTGCCCAGAGTGTATTGTTGAGGTTTGTTTGTTTTTTTTGTTTGTTTTTTCAAAGCACTTTCCCAAAATACGTGTCAAAATAAGTTTTGTCACCAAAAATCATTCCATTTGCTGAAAAAGAGAAAGTTGTGGCCAAATAAAGACTCAAATTCACCCGAGATTGGATGGGTTAACAGGGTGTACAAGGGTTAATAGAAGAAAAAAATAATAAAAGTTTGGAACCACTTATGTGTCAGTACAGGGTGAGGAAATGCTGATTTGAAATGGGTGAACTATATCTCTTCAACAAGATTAACATTCAGTGCAAATATATAAAAGAAAGAGAATAGGAGGGACGCAGTGGATAATTCTGAGCCACCGAGCGCCCCCAACAGGTAGTAATCTCACAGTGTCGTAAGAGACAATGTCATTAAAGCCCAATGTTTAAGTCCAGATCTACTTGATCTACGTGGAGCTCTCTGCCTCCTCCTGCTGCTCTCTAGCTTTACTGAATCTGCCTCATCAGTCCAAGATAGCGGACAGTCAGGAAGCCAGCGGTAATGAAAGGAAGCAGAAAACACCCGAGATAGCTCGATATAAACCAAACCTGACACCGTAAGTGCTGTTATTTAATTGAGAATAGCTCCAGATGGATTAACCCAAATGTAGCATCAACTTTTCACGTATAGACAGCGAGTTCCGCTATAACGCATGTAATAGACTTCAGTCAAAGGAAAGCTAATTAAATTAGCCTCTATGTATCGATATTACACCATGTTTCTGTAATAATTGTAATATGTAATACATTTGGCAGAAAAAAATGATGTAAATATTTAGAGTATCCCTTTAAAATAGTGGCCCGTTAACGGCCTGTAATGTTTATCCTTAGTAACGGATTTATTGGAGAGCTGATCTGCCAGTCAGTGGCTGTTTCAGCCCTAGTGAGCTGTTTACCTAAACACAGTTTTGACATTCGAACTAGGATGCCGAAAATATTTCAGCTCTAACGTTAAGACCACCAAAAATGGTAATCAGCTAACTAGGTCGTTATCTAATATGATAGAGCTGTCATCTCCGTTTAATGTGTCATTCAAATGTATGCCGAATTTTCCAGATGTCCTGTTTAAAGGGGCTCCTCACCAGCTGCCTTGTGTTGGCGAGTGTGCTCTCCTGGGCCCAAGCAGTGCCAATAAGTATAGATAAAACAAAGGTGAAAATCCCTGAGGAAACCGTCAAAGAGCCTCCTCAGAGTGTGGTAAGATATTTGATCAGTCAATTACATAACAGGCTCTGGCAGCGAGTCATAAGTCGTCTTGGAGTGCCAGGTTGTATTAATATGCGTGGTTATTTTTGTGTGGGCAATAAGCTCACACTTTTAAAAACCATTCAAAGAAAAATACATCTTTGTATGTTTGTTGTAAAAAAATTAATAAATACATTTGACAATGTATGTACGTATGTGTATTATTTCCTATTTGTAGGACACTGGACTACATTATGACCGATATCTCAGAGAAGTTATTGATTTCCTTGAAAAAGATCAACATTTCAGAGAAAAGCTTCACAACACGGACATGGAAGATATAAAGGTAACAGACACCGTGGCTTTATTTGTGTTGTTGTTTAATACAAAGGTCACGCAGAGCTAATCTGTTCATTCCTGCTGATTTCAGCAAGGGAAGTTGGCTAAAGAGCTTGACTTTGTCAGCCACCATGTGCGAAGCAAGCTGGATGAACTAAAAAGGCAAGAAGTAAGTCGTCTGAGAACCCTGATCAAGGCCAAGCAAGACATCGAAGGAGGGAATGGTAAGAAGTGCAGTAAAAGTAAACACAGTTGAATGAATGCTTGGGGTAATTACACATACATAAGGTGTGATTGCATATTTATAAATGAACAGAATAATGAATTATACTAAATAAATCAACACTGAGAGGGTGTTGATTTCAGATCATTCTTAATACAGAGTTCTCTCTCATGTTTGTCAGATATTGCGGTGGATCACCAGGCGTTACTCAAACAGTTTGAATATCTGAACCACATGAACCCGCATACATTTGAGGTTGAGGATCTGGACAGACTCATTAAATCGGTACGTTATTACTTACAGTTAGCCAGCATCTGTCACATTGAATGCTTGCATGTATCTTTCTTTTGATTCTATATTTACAATTTAAATATATTTCATGTTGCATAAAAAGCTACTTGCGATCTCTAGATAAAGATTGTAAATGTAGATCATGTGTAGTCATTATAAATCATTTTATAGTGTAATAATTCACACAAGGACCAAATACTGATCTAGAGCTAGAGAAAAATAGTCACTGGGGAAATATTACTTTATACAGGCCCTCAAAGTGCCCCTATTATTAAACTTCATAATTTTGTTTTGGAGCTTTCCTGCAATCTATTTACATTCATCCACGGTCAAAAAGACTTTGATTTTCACAAAATATAGATTATAGATTGCAGCATCACCTCTTTTCCTACAGTGTTTGAAACAGTTCATTCAAGAATCCAGCCTAAAGCCTGCCATTCTTCTCTGGTTGGTCAGGTGACGCATGCTGTTGTAATTGGTTTACCGCATATGAAATGTGAAGTTTGCAGCATATGATTTGCAGCATATGTCAGAAACCAAACAAACATCAGCTTCAGAGATTTCCCCAGTATATGCTTACACATTGAAACAAACAATAAGAATTATGTTTGTTCTACTGTATCAATCTTAAAGGGACGGTTCAAGTGTTTCTATACTTTAATGAATTTCTTTCTTCTGTAGAACACAAAACAAGATATTGTGAAAAATGCTGGGGAAAAAAGCAGCCATTGACATCCATAGTAAGATCAAAAAATACTACGGAAGTCAGTGCCCCCCACACACACACACACACTTCAGTATATCTTCCTTTGTGTTCAACAGAAGAAAGAAACTCATCAAAGTGTTGTAAAACAAGTGGAGGAAAAGTAAATGATCACAAAAATGTTGATTTTTGGGTGAACTGTCCCTTTAACCCAATTTTTCATCCTTTGAAAAATAAGTAAAATTGGAAAACAATATCCTTTTACATGTCAACAACACACATCAAACTCTTTCAGGCCTTAGCTGCAAATTCAGTGTTTGAGTGTCAAAGGAGATGTTGTTTATAGTTAGCCAATAAAGACCATAGACCGGCGTTATGCAAATTTGTTACAAACATACAAACCCTTTGTAGGTTTGTGCAGGAAGTAAGACTCTAATTATTTCCATATTTGTCATTTACTTTGAGCTTTGACCCTTTCACAAACAGCTTATTTAACAGTACGTGAAATGTAATGTATTTAGTTTTTCTTTGAGCTAAAACAATGTTTAACAGAACATGGTAGTGTCTCTTACTAATGTAAGAAACAAATACAGTCTCAAGGATTTCTGGAATATTCCAAAAGCACTTTAAAAGAACATTGTGTAATAATCTTTGTTTAAATGCAAGGTCACCATATACTTTTCTAGTAAACCCTTCACGGCAATTTTAGCTTTCTCATTTGGTCACTGAGCAACAGTAGCAAAACACCTTTCATAATAAAACCGAAGACCAAGATGATCTTTCAGTCACATTTACAATCTTGCAATATAGGCTACAAAAGATCTGGAGAACTACGACAAGGAGCGGCACGAAGAATTTAAAAAGTACGAGATGATGAAAGAGCACGAGAGAAGGGAACACCTGAAGACACTTGACGAAGATGGCAGGAAAAAAGAGGAGGAACACTATGAGGAGATGAAAAAGAAACACGCCGATCACCCCAAAGTCAACCATCCCGTAAGTCTCAATGTATCAACATCTCTCAATCATGTTTATTTAATAAAGTTTGGGTGGAACAAGTAGCACAAGAGAGAATTGTTATAATTATGCACAGCCGACCACTCCCCTACCCTATCTCCTTACTCTATACTAACTATTCATATCCCAGATATTCACATGAGCGGGAAAATTGCAAGCTTTTAATGCTCCCCTCAGACAGCATGCAAAAAATGCATACTTTTTACTAGGACTTTTTATATTTTATATATAATTGTATGGACAAAATTAAAAAGTATATGGTTTATATTATGCTCTATTGTTTATTTAGCAGTGTCACAAACTACCAAACACAAAATTATTATGGTTATACTTATTCAGAATTTGTATTATCACAATATTACACACCATTACAGCAATGCAGACAGAAACATGAATAACAGTATTGTGAGAAAGTTGCACTTTTAGAAAGTAGTGTTTACATTTTGCATTTTATTTAGCAAATGTTTTTGTATTATTTTTATTTTGGACTTGTTGTAAAAGCGTTTTATATTTTATTCCTGTTTATTTTATATTTCTACATTTTTAATCAAACAGATTTACCCTGAAGTTCTTAATGAAGTGTAAACTTAAATATGATCACCTATGAATGAGTATATACTTTAAAATGTAAACATGAAATAGTCCTTTACATGTGGTCAATATATACATATAAACAATTAATTGATTGAATTTACAGAAGTGGTACTATATCATGACATATAGTAGTCAATAGTTGAAGTGGATCAAAACCTTTCTTCAAAATTGTTATAAAACTATTCAACAACACCCATTCATGACTTAGAACAATTTTGAATAGCCTTTTTGATTTACTTAAAATGTTGATTACTGTAAATCATTATCAGGATTTGAGATGACTTAAAGGGCACCTATGATGAAATCCTCTTTTGTAAGCTGTTTGGACAGAACTGTGTGTAGGTATAGTGTGTCTACAGTCATATTGGAGTGATAGAAACACAATAAGTCTCTTTTTTTAAATTTCCTGATGTTAAAATAGGATCCAAATCCCTCCCATTTTGAGGCCGACCGCAACTTGACATAGGAGTGCAGTTTCCCCGCCCACTGAGTTGATTGACTGCCACGTATTAACATGTCTCCGTAGCAACATCATATCAACAAGATAGCGTCAATACAATTATAAAAGAAGACGCTTCTATCCCGGACTTAAATCAGTATTTATTTTGTACATTAACATAACGATGTCCATACAGCAGTGGATATTTACATGTACCCTTTCACATTTGCCATGCAAAAACAGTGCAAAGCTAACGTGTATGTGTGTGTGTGTGTGTGTGTTTTATAACAACATATTATGTTGTGAGTGACTCATTGCTTCAGAAAGGCTTAAATTAACAAGACAACAAATATATCAAATAACCGTTGTGAAAGTTCTTACTGTAGTAAGGGAGATCTGCTTCATTCTTGTCTGTCACTGAGCTGTTTGTCTAAGTGAAGGCTATGGATGTGACAAGCAAATGGCAACGGTGGGCGGGGAGAACCAGCCCATTAGCATTAAAGGCACAGGCAACAAAAACAGCTACAATGTCCAAACAGCTCCCATTTCCCAGATTTAAAAAGGTATAATAAATAATCCCATGGGTATTTTGAGCTGAAACTACAGACACATTGTGGAGACACAAAGGATTTATAATAAATCTTGAAAAATGATTAAAATTGGTGCCCTTTAAATTCCGATGAGATTTTTGTCATATTGCACAGCCCTTTTTACATACTTGTCTGATTGCATGCGAGTGTTACCCTGTCACAGGTTTGTGATTTC
Source organism: Danio choprae (assembly GCA_903798125.1). Lineage (NCBI taxonomy): Eukaryota > Metazoa > Chordata > Actinopteri > Cypriniformes > Danionidae > Danio > Danio choprae. The sequence continues at coordinate 14,955,631 of CAIGQW010053631.1, forward strand.
ATTGAGGACATACTCATGTTTCACGATGTTGGTCATTAGGGTAGCAAAGACCAGCTAAAAGAAGTGTGGGAGGAGGCAGATGGCCTAGACCCTGAAGACTTTGACCCCAAGACATTCTTCAACCTGCATGGTAAAATATTATGGATAATTCCAATAAACCATGGTTGTAAAATTCTAAAATGACATGCTTAATAATATTCTTTTTTGAACTCTAGACACAAACGGAGACGGCTTCTTTGATGAACAAGAGCTGGAATCCCTATTCACAAAGGAGGTAAAGAAATGTAGCTATCATCAGAGAAAAAAATACATATAAACGGCTATTGTAGTTACATAGAGTAAAAATGAAATGACTCTTCATGACCTTTCAGCTGGAGAAGATCTATGATCCAACTAATGAAGAGGATGACATGGTGGAAATGGAAGAGGAGAGGCTGCGAATGAGAGAACACGTCATGAATGAGGTTGTAATGATGATGCCAATTAGGGCAAAAATAGAGCAGTTCTCCTTGCATGAACCTCAAGAAGATCATTGGAAAAAAATATATAATTTCGTCTGAAATCATCTGACTTCAGGTCGACTCCAATAAAGACAGACTGGTATCCTTAGACGAGTTTCTGGTTGCCACAAAGAAAAAGGAGTTTCTTGAACCAGACAGCTGGGAAGTGAGTATGATGGTGAAAATGACACATCTAATATAGACATTACTGGATCTCTGCTCTATATCAGCTAATTCTTGCAATCAAGGTGCAGATTTTCTATGTTGGAGGATTGGCATTATGGTTGTTACACTGTCGAAATTTCAGTTGTCAGTGTCATAAGCTGTTAATGAAAACTTACTGTTCACAATTTCACAAACAAATACTATGCCATTGGCTTATTATTTCTGCCAAAAATGAATTCCTACAGGCCATCAAAGATGTAGGTGACCATTTTTTTTCTTGAGCAGAACATTAAATATATATTTTTTTATAATTATTTTTTAGGAGGTTTTTCACATTTTATTGGGATAGGATAGTAGAGGTTACAGGTAGGAAAGCATTGGGAGCAGAGAAGGGAAGGGTCGGCAAAGGACCTTGAGCCAGGATTCGAACTCAGGTCACCATGAGCACCACAGTGCTATATGTCGGCGCGCTTAACTGATAGGCAATTGGCGTTGACTAAAGTAGATTTTAAGCTGAAACTCTGGTCCCTTGTTATTCATAAAATGAAAATCAAGAGCCAACTTTGAGGGACAAACAAAACATATACAGGAAAAATATAATTAATACTCACAGTGGCCAATGATTGAATTTTTAGAAATCACCATGGACCACAATTTCAGAAAAAAAATACTATTTAATGTTGTACTAAAGAAAAGCAAGTCAGCTTTAGATCAACTCTTACTTTAAAAAAAAATAAGAGTATATAATTAAAGAGTAAATAATAACGAAAGAGTTTTAAGTAAGATATATTTAAAAGATTATTCACTCAAAAATGGAAATTCTTGATTCTTGAAAATTAATTCACTGTTCACTTGTTCTAAACATCTTCTAGTTTTTTTTGCTATTAACACACGCACACAAAGATACTTTGAAGAATGCTGGAAACCTATAGTATATAGTTCTATAGTAGATTTTTTCCTACTATGAATGTCATTGGCTACCGGTTATTCAAAATATAATTTGTGTTCAATATAAAATAAGTTCAGAATCCCCTGAGAGTAATTTTTCCTTTTGGATTGAACCATCCCTGGATTGAAAATGGCCCTTAATCTTCCATTCTTTTTAATAAATAATGATATTGTCTTTTAGACTCTGGAACAGAACCAGGCATACACCGAAGAAGAGATGAGAGAGTTTGAGGAGCAGTTGGTCAGACAGGAGGAGGACCTGAACCAGAAAGCAGCCGAACTTCAGAAGCAGAGAGAGGATCTGGAGCGACAGCAGGAGCAGCTCAATGCACAGAAAATTGAGCTGCAGCAAGTGAGCTGATTTTTCTTGTATCTCTTGACTGACTGAGAAACAAAGAAGCCATTAAAGCAAGTCAATGAAATTTTCTGTGTCTTGCATATCAGGCTGTGGAGCACATGGAGAGGATAAAAACACAGAAGGTGCCGCCTCCATCTGAGATCTGTAAGTAATACTTTCACTTGTGAATCAGATAGAAATGAACACAAGCAAGAGTTTCCCTTGTTACATTTGGTCTTTAACGTGGGTCATATAATGTGTGTTTTTTTCCGGAGAGGTTTAAAGAAACATTATTTGGGTTATTCTGGGGTTAGTATGGTTTCAAATTTCATGACTATATGTTAAAGTCTGTAAAAATGGCTTCACCGTTATTCCTAAATATACTTGAATTAGACATTTTATGGTGTAATGTAACATCATATTTAAAAGTAACATTCTTGGCAAATGTACCCTGATTTTTAAACATTTTAAATAGCAACATCTCGGATAAAATGTAAGAACATTTAAACTGTAACTAGGGCTAGCCAATGAATCGTTGCGATTAATCAAAATCTGTAATTGTCACACATCTTGTAAAGGATAGCAAGGGTCTTTGATCAGTAGCAAATGATTATAGTTCCTGAATAAGAAGAAGATTTAACTGCGTTCATGTGACTAATAATCACACGACTACCGAATCATCTCACAATAAAATTTCTTTCAACCACTTGAAGTTATGCAATGAGTTTGGAGTAAAATTGTTATTAAATGTGGTATTTCCACATGCTTTCAAATGTTGCAGCATTTACTAGACAGTGCGTAGTTCACGGAGAATCTGTTTGCAGAATGATCTAGATTTCATTATCGCATGATTAACTAGTCTGCAATTCTGAACGTGGTATTGCATAGCTTGTCTGTGACTCCGTGTAGTAAATGCTGCTCCATCTGACAGCACGTTCTGGAGATTTACTACTGATTACAGAACTGGCTTTACTGACAAAATGCGAATGAAAAGTGCATTGGATTAATCACCCAGCCCTAAATTTACCACATTTGAAACATTCAAATAGTTGACATTAAATATAATATGTTTGATATGTAACTAGGGTTGAAAGAGCAAAATCGATTCATTAATACAAAGACCAAAACAAAACGAATGACCAAAATGGGCCAAAACTACTATGTACTTGCTTAAAAAAAAAAAAAAAATACAATGTACTTTGGTGCTCTTGAGATTAAGGTTAGGGACAGGTTTGGTGGTATGGGTAGGTTTAAAGGTGGGTTAAGCTGTAAGGGATGGGCAAAAGTATAATTATAGATGTAATTCATTCATTCATTCTCATTTCTGCTTAGTCCCTTTATTAATCTGGGGTCGCCACAGCGGAATGAACCGCCAACTTATCAAGCACATGTTTTACACAGCGGATGCCTTTCCTGCTGCAACCCATCTCTGGAAAACATCCACACACACCCATTCACACTCATACACTACGGACAATTTAGCTTACCCAATTTACCTATACCGCATGTCTTTGGACTTGTGGGGGAAACCGGAGCACCCGGAGGAAACCCACGCCAACACGGGGAGAACATGCAAACTCCACACAGAAACGCCAACTGACCCAGCTGAGGCTCGAACCAGCGACCTTCTTGCTGTGAGGCGAACGTGCTATCCACTGCGCCACCGTGAGGCCCTAATTATAGATGTAATTACATGCATGTATTTAATCAAACACAAGTACAACAAATAAAACATGCATTCGCACAATAAGTACATTGTAACAAACAAATAATTTCAGTGTAAGTACATATTAGTTAAGGCCACCTAATATAAAGTGGGACCAAAAAAACGAATGCTCTGTTTTTGGAATAAGAACTATTTGTTCTTTATAATTGCTCTTTGTATCTTTAATGTTACATTCAGAGTATGTTCATGCTCAATATAACCTTGTTAATAGAATAAATCATTTATAAGATGACAGTGTTGTCATGCATAGATTTCAATCATAAACAAAAGCAGAGAAACTGCAATTCTGCTTAACATTTGCAAAGATGTATTTGCACAGCCGAAGTAATAAGAAAAAAATGAAATCGAATTTTGACTCCCAGAATCAGAATGGGATCGGATTGTCCCTAAAGATTCCCAGCTGACTGTGTTCATTTGCAAATGTAACACCTTATGAAATGTTACATTGCAGGTAAATATAATTAAATGTAAAAAATGCAATGCCTCATTTTAAAAATAACATTGTTAGCAGATGCATTGTTTTGATACATCACTCTCTAAATCTCTCATAACAGTGGAAGGAAATGCAGTCCCGGAGTCAGTAGGACAAGACCAGCCTCCTGTTCCGCCTGAGCACCAGCCTCTTCCCCCAGGACATCAAGATGTCCCACCAGCACAACAACATCAAGATGAACTCCAGAATCAACAAGCTCTAGGACAGGAACACCAAAATATACCCCATGAAAACCAGCCACTGCCTCCAGGACACAACAGCCCACCCGAAGACCCTCCACAGGTGGCCCTCGACCACAACCATGTGCCATAAGAGCGTCATAAAGGGTGATTGTGTGGAGAAAGCGCCCTCACAGACACTTCAACAAACAGTACCTCCTGACAAGTACAAGTCAATGATTATGCGTGCTACGGTTTTAATTTAGTAAGAAAGTGGCTGGTTTCTTGCAGACTTTGCTGTTTCATATAAGCGTGTTTCTTTTTGTTATTGAAATAAGTTGTGGATAGTTTCTTTTCCAACATCGTGGATTGGATGTCTGTGCGTGCGCTTCTGTTTTGCACATTTATTTTTCTGGAATCTTGATGGCCTGCATAAAGTCTAGCTGTGTGGTACCAGAATTTGATTGAATTGTGCTGGAAGTTTTTAATTGATTAGGGCTACTCTGAAGTGTAACTGTTGCTTACAGTGGGAGTTCTGTCAGGCATCAATAAAAAATAAGTTTGAATTTTTTCTTTTATTATTATTATTATTATTATTATTAAAAGAATAGTTCACCTGGTCATCATTAGCCATGTTTCTATTCAAAGATGCGAAGTAGACTTGCAGGAAAAACTGGAATATTGCATAAAACATTTGCAAATAAAGCACAATTTAAAGCACAGTTTCCATCCAATGAGTCAAAGAGAACAAAATTGTCGCTTCCTGATAAACTGGTGCCAAATATCAATAAGAAAACAATTGAATTTGCTAGAGTAGGAGAAGCCATGACGGGCCTTTTTTCTTATATAATAAATTACTTGCACCTCACAAGACAAAGACGAAGCGTAATGAATGTGCATAATGAACGTTTTGAAGCATGAGGCCACTATTTGGGAGCACAGACGCTCAGATCCCCTTTAATGACGGACTTTGGCTAAAACATTGAATAATGACCCCCCCCCCCTATTTTGGTCTATTTGCCGGTATGTCCATTAATGCTGTCCCATCACACTATATTTAATCAAAATCACAGCCTTTTTTATGCGCATGCTGGAATTAGTTTCATAAATGTGTTGTTTTTACACTTTTCATTATGTATGCATATCCTGGCATTTCAGTTTAGCATTTTTATATGCGAAGTTCCAAAATGCACATAAAAACAGGTGTATCGAAACCGCTTTTGTTTATAACCTTGGTTTCCTCTGTTGAATACAACACAAGGTATTTTGAAGCACGTTGAAAAGCAGCGGCCACGGATGTCCAACATTCTTCTCAGACTACTGGGATGCACTGAGGAATCACATTTAAAAGAATCAAAGGGCTGTTCTGTTGTCCCCCATGCGCATTTGTGTTACTCTTACAGTGCTGGTAGTCACTTGACTTGCATTTGGTGAATCACCAAGTATCACGCTTTCAGTTAAAAAGCTTCTTTAATGTCCTAATTAAGACAACATGTTTCTTACAGTTCTTTTGACCTAAGGATGAGTAAATCAATGAAAAATTAAGGCAAACTATCCTTTTAAAATATCAAATGTCTATTTCGACATTGAAGTAGTTTCTTTCTGATCTTACATCAAACCAAATATGTGCGGAAGAACTTTTGAAGTAGCGTGTCCTTCAAAAATCATTTATTGGTTAGCATTAAAGTCTAAATCAACAGTAATTGGAAGAAATACAATGAAGCAGTCATTCAGCCACATACAGTACAATGCATTTCCTGTAAACCATTTGGCAGAGCCAAAAAAAGGAGGAGGAAAAATAATCACGGTTGCAATACAGTACGTACAAGTAAATTCTTCACATTCACTTAACAGTTTGTTTGGCTAAAAACGAAGTGCCTTTGGTATATGGTGTACTTCACATTCATCATCTAGTGGCCATTCCAGCTACTACGCAAGTCGTCATTCCACCGAGTAAAATCCAGACACCCATAATCAAAGGCACGTGTTCTGTCTCAAATGTGTAAAGGCTGTGCAATAGCATAAGATTGAGAGAAAGCTTTTTGAGAGCTCGGAGCAGGTACAGTGCTGGGAGTGCTATAGTCTCTCTGATATCGGTTTCCCAAAACCATCGTTTGTGTCCTTACTTGCTAAGATGCAGTCATCTAACTACATGGTCTGGAGTGGCACGGCTCATGTTTGAGAGTCCAAACGGATGGAGGAGATTAAAGGGTGGAACAGGGCTGATAATGGATAAATGGACTGGGTTTAGCTGGTCTGCTGGGCAGCCATGGGACCCATTCCTCTGCTGGACCGATATGATCCCCCTCGTCCTGAAACCCAAATACATCAGAAAATCAATGCAAATAATTGCATTCGGTGATTTCAGTGCCAGTTACAACACTTTCTGCGTTGTTTTTTTTTAATTGTACGCAATCAAAAATCACTGCTGCAAAATTAACCATGCATATAATGTCATACTTTTGAGTTTTGAGATTTTTTTTATTTGATTTATTTTTACATATATAGATTCATTTAAAATACTACTCCTGAAATCATAATCATTACAGCCCTCAAATACTCTTACAAGACTACAGCGTACTGAGCAAATCTTGTTCTTAAAGCTATAGTTCACCCAAAAACGAAAGTCTCCTCACCATCAAGTGGTTCCAAACCATTCTAAGTATCTTTTTCTCTGCTGAACACAAAAATATATATGCTTTTTGAAGAAAGCTGAAAACCTGTAATGACTGACTTCCATAGTAGAAAAAACAAATACAATGGAGGTCAGTGTTTACAGGTTTCCATTTTTCTAAATATCTTCAGAAAAAAAAATTACTCAGTGGTTTAAAACCACTTGAGGGTGAGTAAATGCAGCTTTTTTTGGGTGAAATCTCCATTTATCTAGACTAAATAAATAAACAAAATCAAAAAATGACATTATAAATGTTAAAAGAAACCAATTTAATAAACCTAAACCATCTTAAATAGCATAGCAGTAAGAGAAAATGTCAACAGTGTAGCATCATAATTACACAGAAAGGGATTCTCTAAAATGGTCACGACATGGTTATTTATCTGTTTGTAAAAAACAGTTTTAGCTTTCCTGAAATTATATGTACAATCCATCAGAAGGCTGCCAATGTTCAGTAGTCACAAGTTCTTTTAAAGGGACCATTTAAGGCTTTTTATTTTAAATCACTCAAATCTGAAATATCATTCCAAACCCATATTGTTTTCTTTTAGCAGCAAAAGGAAATATCACATAGGATGTTCTTGCAGCTATTTTACATAGAATGAAAGTGAATGGTCACCAGTGAATATCAGGACCCAAAAGATACATCAAGATATACCAGTACCATGTTATGGGCATGATGACCATTCACTTTCATTGCATAAAATGACGCCAGTATTAAACATTGCACGCAAAGCATTTTTATGCCACAAGGAGGAAATAAATTAAAATTTATCAGCTATAGATTGATTTTGAATAATGCTTTAGCTCGATTTGCTAATTGTAGCATCAACACTTTACATCCATTTAAAACCAAAGGGACAGTTCACCCAAAAATGAAAATTGACTCATTATTTACTCACCCTCAATTGGTTTGTTTCTTCTGTTAAACACAAAAGAAAATGTTTTGAAGTTCACTGACTTCCATAATAAGAAAACATACTATGGAAGTCAATGGTTACAGGTTTCCACCATTCTTCAAAATATCTTATTTTGTGTTTAACAGAAGAAAGAATCTCATATAGACGGTAAGTTAATAGTGATAGTGATAGTTAACGGTGAGTAAACAATGACTGAATTACAATTTTATGGGTGAACTAACCTTTAACTCTTACTCTTAGCAGGATCATATTATATATAGTGCATGATGCACAAGGCAGAAAAGCAAACAGCAGATTTGCAGAAAAACGAACTGATAAGCGGACCAATCACCTGCCTCCCCCTTAGAAGAATAAAGGAAAGAGTCAACCTTCAGCGGTTTAGCAGACAAAGGGTCACAGAACAGGTGAGAGGATTTCCGAGCATGGAGAGCAAAAAGAAAGCAGCGGCAGACAAGCAGGTAATGCAACACATCTTTATTGAAACATTCTCTCAAGGAGTGACATGAGCATACAAAGGGCAGGACAGCAGAAAAAAATAATTCTTCAAATGAAATGGGGTGGAAAACAAAACAAAACAAAACAACAACAACAACAACAACAAAAACGAACAATTAACGCCTTCGGTACCCAATACATAGGCAAAGAACCAAGTATGGGAAGGGGGACAGGCCAACAAAATATCAAAAACACTCCTATGGATTGGACCGACAGTGGCAGTTATCTTTTTGCATTTTATTTTATAAAAAAAATAAATTAATGAAAATCTTTCAAGTTTACAGGAATATCTATGTTTTAAACACGACCTGGCTGAAAATTCACAACACTGACAAGTTTCAGCTCTCCATTGGGTCTCTGTAAAACACTTTTTAGTATATTAAAACTATCAAAGCAGGCTTACTTGTATCAATAAGCCAAACAAACAAACAAAAAAAAAAAAACAGAACCACTGATAGGAGTAAAAATGTGGGCTGGGGAAAACATTCTCAATAATTGAATGTTCAAAGTGGCGAAAAAGAAACAAGTCTTCCCAAAGATTTTAGGATCGCATCGCTTGAGTATTACCTCGAGAGCAACCTCGAGGTCCCTGGGCAGCTCCTCGCTTGAAGCTTTGCTGATATCCGTCCTACAACCAAAACACATGCAGGACTTAAAACAAAACATAACTGATCACAGTAACGCACATATGACTTTTTAAATATCCATTAAAAAAGCTACACTGTAGGGGTGGGTAATTTTTCAGATTATCGGTTATCATTTTATTAATAATTGAAGCTAGAATCAGGGTTCCCACACCTTCATGAACAGCAGATTCAAGGACTTTTTAAAGCACCATTCATTTTAAATCAAGCACCTTTGTAATTCACACCCCAGCATATGCAGCACCATGAAAGTCCTTATATATAGTACTTAACATTTCACATACACTTACTATTTACATAGAATATTGACCGTTTTAAAAAGTCATGTTCAAACAACTTTAATAAAATGAGTTGAATTCAATACTGTTGATATTCAAATGCAGTGTCTGAAATATCGGTAAAATGTGCATTATTTGTCAGTGTTATTGTACAAGAATTAAACATACGATTTTTAGGAATTTAAGAATTTGTCATTTTTTTCGTTCTTTTTTGACAACTGAGTACAAATAAACTAATTTAATTCAAGCACTTTTAAGGACCTGTGTTTGTTTCTAAAAGTACTTTGCGGGCCTTGAATCCATATGTCTGAAATGCAAGTACTTTTAAGTACTTTCAAGGTAAGTGGAACAGTGTAGAATAGTATTCTAAAAATGATATATATTTTGTTTCACATCACCCAATCCTACTACATTTTATTTGTTGTCCTGAAGTTACCCGTTGGTAGGTGTTGTTGGAGTAATCTCGTGGAGTGCTGAATTGAGTTTGACCGTATCCGGTGTTAGGAGTGTTGGGGAATGGAGCACGATACCCATCGTATCCACCTAAATGATGCGAGAAAATTTTTTTTTTGAGTGATTGAATTCAGGATTTTAGGCTATCATTTCTGGCTACAATTCAACACAGTCTCGTCTTACCTCTAAATCCATTTGATGGTCCACGGTAACCATTTAAAGAGCCTCTGGGATTTCTGGGTCCAGTTCGTGGCATTGCTCTGTTGCTGTAAAAAGACTGGCCTGGCCGCCCAAACCCTGTGCCCTGTCCTGAGGGCTGCTGTGGCGCAGACTGGTGTCCCCCCGCAGATGCAATACCTTGGTCTTGAGACTGGAAAGGGCCAACTAAAAAAAAAATAAAAAAAAATAAATAAAAGGACCAACTTGTTATAAAGGTTTGCACTTTAAAAACGGCACAATTTTAGCAGAAAGTTTTTTGTTTTACCTGACTGCAAGGCTTCTTGAGGCATTTCCTGCTGCTCAGCTGGAAGGGCTGCTTGTGTGCTGAAGCCTTGACCGTAACTACTCTGATATTGGGCGGAAATCTTCGGAGAGTCCATCTCATTGGTTGGGGGAACTGGAGCGTTCATATTGAACACCTAATCAAGGAGAAAAAAACAACAGTTTATTATTTATCTATAGAAGTTACAGGAATCTATTGATTTGCACTTTTTAGTTAAAGTAAACATCAAAGAGGAGATCGAGAATAGAAAAAAACCCCAGTATTGATCATTTGTCATTATAGCAGTTAGGATTGTAGTTTATTTAACATCAACATTGGATGTCATAGCTGTAAAATAACATTGGTATTTCAAATTCAGGTGGCTTATTATAATGCAGTTATGTAGTTATGCACAGTTATGTCCATTTCTATGACGTACTATTTTTGTCTTAGAGACAACAATTAGAACAAATAGTTTGGCTGACAAAAATGTGAATGCGATTTGGATTGAGACACCGCAAAAATGCATACCAGATTGACTTGAATTTACCTTAATTTTATGCCCTTAATGCTTAGCAATTTTTCTCTGTGGTATTGGAAATGGTATAGCATATCAATATTAGGCATCATATGCAAGTCAGAAATTGCAGATAAGTGACTTTTCTAGTGTGCGTGTGTCATGTGCCAATGTTTGCTCAAGTGTTATCAAATGAAGTATCCCATTAAAGGATACTGTGGAAGTATGCTAACTTCCAAAAAAAAAACAAAAGTACAGTTTGGGCTTTAGGGGCCGGTCACACAGAATGTGTTATTATTATTTTTTTAATATAAAAGCATGGAATAGCCAAACAATAAACAATTTAAAGGCACAATATGTATGATTTTTTTCATTAAAAGTATGCAAAAAACACTATTATATATTTTTCTGACTTATAAACTTACATTATCCCAAATGTTAATACATTATCAAAGCCATTTTAACTAGTGACACGGACGATGTCCTGTGCCACCATGCCAATGATGTCACACTTTTAATTTCCAGTTTGTTTGTATTGAAAACCAACAAACATCAAAATATGTTTTAATATGTTGTGTGTTGTATTAGACTGCACAGAGCATCATTAGAACAAAACCCTAAAATGTATTCAGTATGATCTAACAGTGCTGCTTTTTCCCTTTGTAATCACAAGTGGTGGAGACTGGTATAATTTCTCTCAACAGCAATTACTTCCACTTTGCAGCTTTCAGTCTTACTCTGTATTATACTACGATGATAATAAGTTTTCAATACTTTTTCTCATTCATGAACATCTAATGAAAATGACAACTCCCATGATTCCACACCCAGTAAGGTTGTCATTAAAATAAGTCTGTTTGTATTGAATACACGCCATCTAGTGGTAAAAAATACATACTGTGCCTTTATAGTTTAGAACATGGGTCTCAAACCCAATTCCTGGTTTCACACCAACCCTAACCAAACACAACTGATCCAACTAAGGTGTTTAAGACTACTTTTGAACACCTTGATTAGTTGGATCAGCTGTGTTTGAATAGGGTTAGTGCGAAACTGTGCAGAGCTGTGGCCCTCCAGGAATTGAGTTTGAGACCTTTAGTCTAGAACCATTTTATTTTTAATTAAAATTTTTTTTTAATGTTGAACACTTTCTAGAATGTCCTTTAATGTGCAAGACACAGCAAGCACTATAGAGACTTGAGCACAACTCTATATAGCAATTGTCCACACAGAACAAACAATGCAAAGCAGCACAATGTAATGTAAACATATGTTCTGTGTAATGGGCCCCTTAAGCAGCATGACAAACAGAACAGAAGCAGAATGGAGAGACAAACATCGGAGGGGGAGGATTTGGGGTAGACAGGTTGAGGCCTACCGCTTGCATGGACTGGAATGGAGCTGCATTAACGTTGATGCCGCTGTGAAGGGGTTTGGGCTGAAACACCTGAGGCTGAGAGGAAGGGGTGGGGGGCTGCTCAGACGGCAGGGGCATGGAGACCTAGGGTGTATATCCTACATCACTCAAATGTCTAGGCCATAGTGAACACACAGCATCTGCAAAACCACTGTGCTCTACCATGTTACCTGTAGGGGGTCAATAGTGTCTGTCTGCGGCCGTGGTTCTGAGGTATGAGGGGGCTGATAGAGGGGGGGTGTGGAGGAGAAAGCCTCTTTTGAAGCCGAGACCATTGGGACCTGGACAATTAAACAAAGGAGGTTTTAGTGTTTCAGGTTTCAATGTTTATTAACAATTATCATCATGCATTAGCAGAAAATAGACAGATGTGTATGAAAAAAAAAACAAAAAAAATGCTGCAGAGTATCAAAGCTTAAAAAGGTATCAAAAACCAATTTATTGAACTATAGTGCAATTAAATTATTGTATTGCAAGTTTCTTTCGTTTCTAAGACAGAAAATGTTTGAAAGCATGTTTTTTTTCTCCTAGTAACTGGACTTACTTCAGGCTGAACAGAAAGAGCGTTGTGTTGGGGGAGTCGGGATTCTTGCGAGTAGAAAACATGAAAAGAATGATATCAGTGACACGAAATAAAGCAACACATTAAAATAAGAATGAACAGAAAGAATAGTTCACCAATTTTGTTTCCTTAATACATTTTTAATTAAAAAAATACATATTAATATACTATTTCTACAGACTAAATACTGAACTGTTTATTTCACCTGATTTCCATTATAATGGTTTTAATATAAAGTTTACACATAAATCATTTTAAAATTAATAACAATAAAATGAGAAACACAACATGATATTAGAATAAAATCCTTTTTTTTTAAAATTGCACTAATAAAAACTACAAAAGATGCTTAATGATGCTAAAATAACCAGGTATGCAGCTACCAGAAGCAAGCTGAACTACAAAAATTAAAGCTATATGAAGACAAATTATAGAGATTTTTAAAAAATGATAAAGTACATACAACTACTAAAACTCTAAACATCAGTGTTGTTAAGTACTTTTCATTATTATTGTATTTATTAATATTTTTCTCATTTTATTGAATTATTGTTGGCTTATTATTTTATTTATGCTTTTGATTTCCACTTCACAAAATGCTGGGTTGTTGTAACCCAATGTTGGGTCAAATATGGACAAACCCAACCACTGGGTTAAAAAGTGTCATTTAAAATGTACATTTTAAAAATTAACATTGGGTTACTACAACCCAGCATTTTACAGAGTGTAAAACAAAACTATATATTAGGGAATAAAAAGAAACAAAAAACAAATACAACAATAGTAATTAAATACGAAACAACCCTGGTTCTCTCAAATCAAATACGATGGACACCGATAACATTTATTCAACCAACTAACTGAATCTGATGACACAATTGATGTCCAGCATGACATTGTATCATAATGTGCCATTTTTTTAAATGAGTGCCTCTTATTGTCCTTAAAGCACACTATTACTTTAACGAAGTTACTTTAAAAGTACCAACCTGGTGGACAGACCATCTGTGCGGGTTTCATAGGCTGCGCCGAAACAATGGCAGGATCTAAAGGCGGCCCCTCAAACTCCAGCATTGAGTCCTGCATTACATTAAATATGAGTAAACGCCACTGCTACAACTGAAGTCTGATAAATAAACAAATTCTCCAGTTTACCTGCATGAAGTTGAAGGTACCCTGCATTTGAGCCATGAGATCTTGCACTGCCTGCTTTCGGACCACTGGATCTGTTGCAGGAGGAGGAGGGAGGACGGAGTTCAGCGTGTGTGCTTCGGAGCTCACTAGAGCCGGGCTCACGGCTGCAGGGGGCTGTTGTGGCTGTTGGAGGACACTAACCACCTGGAAATCAACAATCACATGCTGAATACAAAACACAACTGGGCCAAAGGTTGCTTATAATTCCACCAAACGTTTTAATGAATGAGGTGCATCTTACCTGAGAACTTGTGTTCCACTCTGCTCCTTGCTCTTTTTCACTGCTGCTGTAAGTGGTCTCTGGAATGAACTGTCTGTTTACAAACTAGCAGGAAAAAGAAGTGTGGGGCGTTAAGAACTATTCTAAGCATGCACTGTATTTTCCAGAAAAAGTTATTCTGTGTCAGAACTGCATTGTTTAAGATCACATAGGCATTTGTATACCATCACATTGGTATTTTACAGTATTAAGTATTAATTTTTCAATAAATGTCAAAACTCTAACTAAATAGAATAAAGCGTTTTAAATTCATGTTAAATGTAACAGTACTGAGAAAGAAAAATTGTATTCACTATAAACAACAAATATTACAAAGCCAAAATGAAGATATTTCAAGTGAATTTGAAACTAGTAATGTGAGAGAAATGCACTTTATCATTATCACTCTCAGTTTCACTTGCTTGGTGTACTATAAAAGTTGCTTGACTATATAAGATGCAGCATATTTCAAATGATTAAAAAAAAAAAACTTGAATACCAAATTACAAGTACAACAGTAGTTGATTTTTTTGCAGCCGAAAAAGACTACCAATTTACTGAATGGCATATTGTATAGTAATGGCAGTTATTTATTTTTTCACTGCCATGTCATCATATAATGCTAAAACAAGCACACAAAATGTTGTCAGCAAGTATGAGCACTCAAAACTACAGTAACTAATCCATCTCCTCTGACTGGCTACTGTAATGAAAAGCTCAGCATGAAATGTGGAATTGGTTAAGAGCTAAAGGTGCAGAACTTACAGCAATAGTTCAAAATAGTCCAAAAATTCAATTTGTCTCTAAAAAAAAAATTCTAACTGAATTTTTATAAACTAATTTGTGATTCTTTGTTTTGTTTCTTAACAAAATAAGATATATTGAAGAATGTTGAAACCTGTAACCATTGACATCCATAGGAAGACAATGCTTACAGGTTTCCAACAATCTTCAGTATATCTTCTTTTGTTCAACACAAAAAAAAACTCGAAACATCCGTAACTATCTACAACAATATCATTTAAAAGAATCACATTTAAAATTCAAGTTCACATTTAAATTTCAAAGATATACAAATTTGTGTAATATGTTCATCCAACATATTTCAAAATATTGTGAAAATGGACATTTATACATTTATATGAATGACAGGATGGCTGTGCATTGAACAGTGTAAAATCCAAAAATCTTTGAGAACCACACCAAAGATTTATGTTCACCACTAATTATATATGATGATATTATTCAGTTTCTGTAGCCAAATACTACTGTTAGATTAAAAAAAAACATAAAAAAGCCCTGTATAGTAGTATCTTTGCGATATTGTACTGATCTGTAATTTTGCTTGTAATTTTTACATTGATTTTTATTTGACCGTGTTCTGTTTTAAGTCTAAAACAGTGATACTAACTGCAATCTGTACCATTGTACCCTTATAGCAGTGCAAACACTGTGGTCAATATGGCCCTTGGCTTTGTATTGTTGGCAGAATTGGCAGAAAAACACAGACAGGGTTTACATGTAATGCCATGACATCTATCCAATTAAGAGTTTAGGGGCCATTTTTAACTTGAGGGGCATTTTTGTTCATTATTATTTGTATATTTACATCAAGCGCTGATTTCCCAACACAACTGTTTCATCAAATTGCGATTGTTTTGTGAGTTCGACCAAATTTAGTGACAACAAATCAGTTGAGGAATGACTGTTCAAAATTTTTAAAAGAAACTATAAACCTGAAACCAGAAGCAACTCATTCTGTTGGTATTTGCCCATTTCTGGTATCTGGTATCTTTCCATTTTGAAACAGAAGGCTGAGAGTTTAAATGTTATGAAGGTTAAATCCGAATACGCTTTCAACATAATCAGCGTGTGAAAAATGTGATAACAATTCGCACCTCTGTTGCTTCAACCTCCGTTTCTGAGTATTCCTGAGCAGCTCCCTCTGTGAACAAAGAATATAAACACAAGCCATCAGCCATGCAGGGGAGCATTGCTTTGCTCAGAAATGTGAGGGTTTTGTTTTTACCTGGCTCAGCAGGATGTTCCTCGCTCTCTGAAGACTCCACTGCTGCGGCTCCCGTCTCTTCTTCACACACTCCATTCTGATGTGTTTGAGCATGATCAAAGTACCCACTTAGCAGCATCTTGTCCAAGGTTTCCTTAAGGGCTTTGTCTGATAAAGACACAAACAAAACAAAATAATTATTTATCGGTTAAAGGTATAGCCAAGTTGGCTTGACTGCAGATGTTAACTTAATTTGGTATCATTTTAGCTAACCAAAACTGCAACGATGTCAGCAAACAAATATAGCCACGTCTCATAGGCTGAGTTTGCAGAATCGGATCCTATCATTGCCACCCTCTCTGAAGGAATATGCAAGCAGAGGCTGTCCATCAGTGAAACCTCCAGTCGAGAGGCTTTGTGCATGACCACTGGCTGCCTGCCCAGCTGCTGACGTGGGCCACAAGTCAGCACGAAGCTCTGCTGACCCTCACGGGCCGGAGACAGAGCACAGCTTTCAAAAGCCACGGCAAGTGCCACCATTCATAGGGAGGCCAATCGAGGGATGGCCACATTGGTATTCAGACGCACTGGAGAGCAAATATTGGTTTCATTATAGAGCTGACATGGCTCAACAATTTGATGAATGTACATGCAATTAAAAAAAAAAAAAAAAAGGTGAATAAACAGAAATGTCTTAATGAAACATAAGGTGATTGCAAATATAACTCTTACAAATAAGCTCTTTTTTAATACCTTAAAGGGATAGTTCACCCAAAAATGACCTCAGTTATTCTCCCTCAAGAGATTTTAGCTTTCTTTAAAATATCTTGCTTTTTCTTCAACATGACGAAAGAAACCCATAAAGGTTTGGAACCACTTGAGGGTGAGGAAATGGTAAGTAAGCAAGTTTCATTTTTGGGTGAACTGTCCCTTTGTATTATTGTCAAGTAAATAGTTTAAATTTTGCTACCATGGTAAATTGTGAATAATTATTGGGATCAAAATTGGGTGGAGACCACAAATGTCATATATGTTAAGATTGTGAGACTTGCATCTATCCATTAGCTAACAGGTTGTTCATTAGATAGAGCTACCATAAGATATAAATTCTAAATAAAACTATGTAATAATATGCAATAAATAATGGCCCAATAAAGTAAACAAAGATTTTTATATATTTTTTTCTTGTCTCAGTATGTATCTTTCCCCTTATGCAGAAGGTGTGAGTAACTGGTTTGCTTGGTTTTTGATCAAATTTATTCTACTAATGTTCAGTGTAAGGGCTGTGAGATTTAAATTGACTCTATAATCCATTGTCAGCAATTTTTCATAGAAACTGCTAGTAAAAATATCAGTAAACACTGAATTAAAAAAAATCCCAATTAAAAGGGGGGGAAAAAAATCTCTCTCTCTCTCTCTCTCTCTCTTTCTCTCTCTCTCTCTCTCTCTTTCTCTCTCGATATAAGAATATATATATAATTAAATATTTTTTTTTTTTTTTTTTAAATCAAGGTTACAAAATATTTCGTTTTGTAAACGAAATATTTTTTGTTTTGTAAAACATTTCAAGTCCAAATGCAGGCCTGAAATTACAATAAATGGAACTTGCACCGAGTAAAGAAATAACCTTTAAAACATTTCAACTCTCCCCTCCTGTTTGGAGACAGAGAGACTTATTTTGGCAAACAACATCAAAATAAGTTACTTACATGTGGTTCCAGCCACAGCTTTATCCCTTCCCTCTAAAAGCTCCCACAAATGCACAGATGCTTCATCAAACTGCTCAGCCAACCTGCGATCAAAAGTCATTTTTGATAACAATATCCAGACACGCCAGATCTGCTAAGTAAACATGAACAGCTGAAGCGAAATCTCCTCACCTTACGCTAGAGTCCCGCTCAGGCCCAATCAGCTTGTAGAACTCATCCAGGCCCATGAGCTCGGACTCTGTGAGCAAAGGGGCTTCTCCGGTGGACTGAGTCAGGTCTTGCCTCACACTTTCCTCCCCGAGCTGCTCCAGCAGGTACTGCATCTCCAACACCGCCTTCAGTCGCTTGCGTTCTGCCTCCTCTCTCTTCAACTGCTCCCGTCGGGTCGCCTTTTTCACTGTTTTTTGGATCTGCAAGTGAACAACAGACTTGAGAACTTGAGATTCTGTTGCATCCTGCAGCATTTCCACTTTGCATGGACCACTGGACTGCATCAATGGTTTTGGGCTATAGAGAGGTAGAGTTTCGAGTTTATTGCCATATCAGCTTCTTTGGCTACTTGATGGCAAAAACAAATGAAATGTACATTTTAAAAATACCATTATTCTATAATAAAAATGTGTTTCATAACAATAAAAATACATCAACAACAATAAAGAATACATAAAATAAGATACAAATCTAAAACTTTGGATTTTTTAAAAGATTTACTTTTGATTAAAAAACTATTGTCGTTGTCTGGTAACATTACAAATAGGGCAAGTATATGTTTGACAGTTTAGTTACTATTGCAATAGTGACATGTTGGAGCACCTTCTCCTTTGAGTAAATATCCATGAGTGAGTCTTGTGTTGCCAATACGGCATCTTATATAAACATCCGCATTGTCATCATCTTGAGCTAAAAGAAAAGGTAGATTTTCTTCCTACTAAATTTGAAAAGTTTATTATTTGAGCATTTTGGGCTAGAAGGAGCTAATAATTTTAAATGATTGTATCATTGCATCACATTTTTGGGTCCTGTTTCCTCCTGGTATTAAGATTTTTTTATCAAATCAGCAGATAAGTGATATATTGCCATTTTTACCTGGTGTTTCTCTCTGTCTCTTTGTCCACTTTTGACTATTATGATTATTTCTTTGATTGGTGGACACATTTTCATCTCATCTTTTGATATTGGGACACATTTCAACTACCTCTGATAATAGGACAAGCTTACAATATTTAAGACTTCATTTACACCTGTATTTTGCAAACAAAACTAAAAAACATCTTAATAACTGGTGTAAACAGGTTTTAGAAAATCTTTCCAATAGACTCATTGGAAAAAAAAGAATGCATTTATGTTATGCAATTTTGAAAATTTATTATTTGAGCATTTTGGGCTAGAAGGTGGTAGTGAATGTAGATGCTGTGATGATGCTGAGGCTGGGTGGTGACCAAGTACAAAGCAAGATGATGTTAGGGTAAACTTTGAATCCAAAACATGACATACCTCCACATTTAAAGCCAGGAAGCTCTTCTGCAACTCACGGGCAAAGTCCAAGTTGTGAGCCACCTCCGGAGCTTTAGATAAAGCCTCCTACACATACAAAACAAAGCAGTATGTGCATTTAACACAGCACATCAGTTGCAGATATGTTGAGCACAAGAACTGAATATAGGCCAAATACCAGCTGATCCTGGTTGAGACGTTCTCCTTTGTCCTTCCTGGTCTGGTAATCATCCAGCTTACTCTAAAAAGAAAGTAGATTCAAATGTAATGACCAAAAACAAACAAACAGGTAAACAAGAGTATTTTTGTCAAGTTGAAAATACAAACTCAATTACACACCATCTGAAAGTCAAAAAACCCAAATTTAAGTAATGCGGTTTAAAACAGCTATGATGCAACAACGTCAACAAAAATGCCTTAGAAAAAAAAAAAAACACTTGCAATTTTAATAAGAGGGAAACACTTGCTTTTTTCCACATTGTTAAATATTTGACTATGTAATGAAAAAGTCCATTCCAAACAACAAGTGGAGCAAATAAGTTTAATTGATTGTAGAAATTATTTTCCAAACTAGAATATTCACTGCATTACATTTTTGGGTCCTGTTTCATCCTGGTATTAAGATTTCTTTCTTTTTTTATCAGATCAGCAGATAAGTGATACATATTCCCATTTACACCTGGTATTTGATCTGTCTCTTTGTCCACGTTTGACTATTTTGATTATTTCCTTGATAAGTGGGTGGACAAATTTTCATCTCATCCTGACACATTTCAACTACCTCTGATAGTAGGACAAGCTTACAATATATAAGACTCCATTCACAGCTGTTTTTTGCAAACAAAAAAAACAAACATCTTAATAACAGGCATAAATGGGTCTTGGAAAATCTTTTCAACAGACACACTGCACAAAAGAAAGCATTTATGTCATGCTATTTTGTTGCAAACATTTTAGACAAAAAATTAATTAGATTACCTACACTAATAAACTATGCTTTATGACACCAGATATATTTATAAAAAAAATAGTCACTCATTAGCTGATGCTGTTAGTTTACAATGTTTATCTAACTTTTTTATTGCTCTCCCACATCAGCGCAAAAAGAGTCGGCTCAAGTACGAGTTTGCATTCATGTACACACATCAGTATTCGACAGGAAGCTCAGAATTCAGACTGTCAAGAATGTGATGCGGAGGCTGTGGATTGAAGGTAAAATAATCTTCAGATTCTTCCACAGGGCGATTGTTCAACTTCATATGACCTCCTTTTGCCTGTATGTTCTTAAGAGTGCTGGTCACCATTGATTTACATTTTATGGATTACCAAGGACCACAGCTTTATCTAAATCCTCTCTAATGTCGTCCTGAAGAAAAACAAGTCACTTGCATCTTGTAAGTATATTCTATACCTTAAAGTAATTTAATGGGGTCAGGCTGATTTTAACATTAAAACTGAATTACCTTTCTCTTTTCCATGTTGCGAACTTTCTTGTCAATTACACCAAGAACTTGTTTGAGGGCTTCAGATGGTGCAGAGCCCAAATCCGGACTGGAGGAGTGAACAGCATTGTCGCCAGCGGTCACTGATGGCATCTGTACAGATAAATCCAAAGATTATTTGCAGTCATACTATTTAATTTAGATTAGAATAAAAATTAGTAACAAAAAAAAAATGAAAGCACTGTTGCCAGCAGTCACTGATGGCATATGTAAAGAAGTGAGATAAAGTTGGTTTTATCTTCGCACATTCGTTCATTTTAAACAGTGACAACTTGTGATTTGGTCTCTTTATTGTACTTTGAATATTCGGCCTGAAATCGCATGTAAATATGACTTCAAAACAACATTAGCTCTATTTATTTGACTGTGAACAATGTACTTTGATAGTCGTTAGCTGCTAATATGATTTCATTGTTTAGAATTTGCAAACAATACTTTCCTGAAATTATATTATTAAGGAGAAAGTTCAAATGTGCAATCAGTAAGGATAAATCCAACGACTATTTGTAGTCATATTATTTAAGATTAGTAACAAATTAGAAACCAACAACATAACAGCGTCGAGCAACATCGTGCCAGTGGTCACTGGTGACACCTATGAAGAGACATTTAAATTATATTTGTAGTCATTATTTAATTTAGATTAGTAACCCGTTAGTAACAAAAATAACAATACAACGAGTATGAATCAAAAAAATCATATATACTGTAAACGTATTCAATGATATACTAACTACACAGGTCAACAAGAATCAGACATGGTCTCAGCTCATTTAAAACTATCAACATCTAAAGCCTGCATTTCTTGGTCCAGAGTAAACAAATGTCTATTCGTTATCCCAAATAAAGATACTGAACCACCCACTTGTCCGTGATAAACACTCGATTCTGAGCCATTACATCTGATAAAAAAACTGCCACTCATTCACATCAAAGCAGAAGGAGAACGCGATCTTTCCAGCATATCTAGTACAATTCGAAGTGACCTTAAAACGCATTTAAAGTCTAGCAGACTCAAATCTTTCCTCTTGGCCGGACGGTCAAACTGCTTCACATCCAGCATCACATCCCTTCAACTCTAGAAACCATACATTTTAACACAGAACAGACGGTCTATCTAATTAGTCTCCATATGGGGTACAAACGTAAACATATAAACCCAAAAGTGCTGTTGGAGGATCAAACTTTAATCGCGTGCTGTTAGATTCCCTGAGTTAGCGGATTGTAAGCGTTAGCCGCTAGCCTGATCTGGTCATCGCTTTCGTGGATGCAGAATATTGACAATTCTTAAAATCGTGGCATCCTACCTTTGCTTTCAATGTTTTGAAAGATATATTTGTATGACACAGTTGGGTTTCAGTGTTTTAGATGTTATTTTCTTTAAGTACAACAGACGCTCCCCGGCAACTCCAGCAGCTCCGCGAGTTTCGTCTTAACAATGCAGAAGCGCTGAAGGACCCTTGTAGGTGTCTGTGTTTGTGCCTGAACTCATCTCCAAATAAACGCAGGTATCAGTTTTCAAATAACGCCTGAAAAACACGTTTGTTTAATATTATATTACATTACTAAAGAGAGAATTCGTCAGATATGTATTAAGCCAAATACACTCGGGGCCTATTCCATGTCTTGTTTCTAAAAACTCATTTAGAACTGAAACTTTGCAACAATATGGGGAAAAAAGGAAAATGTACATTTAATTATATGCTACATGAAGCACATTTTAGCATAACAAGAGGAATAACAATGAAAAAATAATTTGTTTTATTGGTTTACTGTATATGTTACTGCATTTGCCTTTTTTACAGAGATAGATAGATAGATAGATAGATAGATAGATAGATAGATAGATAGATAGATAGATAGATAGATAGAT
>CAIGQW010053631.1:14981845-15007914 GCA_903798125.1 Danio choprae
AAATTTTGATTAGTAAAATGTATTGCTAAACACTTCTTTTCCACAATTTAAGGAAATGTTCTTATTTTTTGAACCCTCAGATTCCAGATTTTCAAATAGCCTAGTTTTGTCTCAGCCAAATGTTGTCTTTTACTAACATACATCAATTAAAATCTTATTTATTCTTCTTTCAGGTGATACATAAATCTCAGTATTAAAAAATTACACTTATGACTGGTGGTTTTGTGGTCCAGGATTACACATATAGCAGTTTATTTCTGACTTTCTATCAAAAATTCCATACTGATAAGCAGGAAGCTTTTTAATGCACTAAAATGCCTAACAGACATTCCGCTATCGAATGATTATAAACATTTTCTTTACGATTATATTTAAGTACTTTTGATGTTTAATGTTGAAAAGACAGTAGGCTATAACTCTTAAAAACGTTTTTTATTGGCATTAAAGATAACCTTTTCAGTGGGTCTTTATAGTGCAGTTCACTGAAAGGTTCTTTGGGGAAACAAAACTTGTTCTTCTATAGCATCTGTTAAAACCCCTTTTACAACTTTTACTTCTAAGATTGTTCAGAGACAAACAGACAACAACGCCGAATTAGAAATGAGAACAAGACCAGGAAATGGCCACAAGCCAACTTAAAGACTATTTTTCATTTTTTGATAACATACAAAAATCTCATAAATCAAAACATAGCCTAATGTAATAATTTCAAAATCATACTATAAATGTAAGCTATTTTTCACAAAAGTTAGTTTGAGATCAAAAATAATTGTTGGACACAGAACAACTAAGGCCAAACTTCATTAGTCCTTCTCCTTTCTCACTGTTATCTCATCTTCCCTAATGCTAGCCGACGGGTGAGATTTGCAGTCTGGAAGACTGAAAAGAAAGATAATTGCATCCATGGCTGCCGTCGCCGCCATGTTATTTCATTTGCGTGTGAGGTCCCAGAGAGCATTTAAATCTGTCGTAGTCAGGAGTGGGAGAGATGGCAGCAAAAGACACAAACAAATGGTAAGCGTTTGGATTGTGAAAGGATCCCAGCCACATGAAAGAGCACGATTACTGGTCTCTCTGCACAGTTGATGAGCCCAGAAAAAAAAGTCAAGTGAAAGCTGTGGTGGAAGAAAAAAAAAGCGAAGAGAAATGCAAAGACGTTGAAGCCGCTCCTAGCAAGCATCTCGCAAGCAACACTTGATGATGGCCCACAAATCTCAAGCAGCCTAGTGACATATGGAGCTACAAACAGACTGATTCTGAGCCAGAAGCAGCGTCCCAGACACCGAGAGTTATGATGCCAATCAGCACTGTGTCCAAAAATATTTGCTTCATGCTTCACATGGGAGACGAGAGATGGAGAATGACAAAGACACTGTAGTGAGTTTACTCAAAGAATCATAAACCTATCCTCTGTTTTGATTGCGCTGATGATTGTCAGTGTTACCAACAGGCCTACAATTGTGTCCACCTGTTATGATAGCGTTTCTCAGTGTGTCCTTGAAAACAATGGCCTAAAATCAGTACGCAAAACAAACGCACAAGCCAAACATGGATTTGCTTGAATACAATAATCACTGGAGTTCATCAAACTAATATGCTGCCATGTGAGATCTGTTTTCATCTTAGCAACCTGAATGTAAACAGAGAAAGAAACCTCTAATAAACTGCATAAGAATGTCTGGTTTCAATGCCTGCTCCATTCACCCAGTATCCCCTTAATCATATCAAAGACAGACATCTTGTAGTACCAGTCCCATTACAGTATCCATTCATCCGCTATATTCAGAAGTAGCTGTACACCTAGAGAGAACGGACAAGTGTAATAATAAGAAACAGAAGATGGCGCTAATCTCTCAAAAGAAGAATGTAAACAGATAGACAAGAAGGTACAACTATATAGAAGAGTAAATACTGTAAATGGAAAAACAAATACTGTATGACCTGAGCTCTATCTGATACATAGAAGGCACAATGTTTTCAATATCATTTAAAACAACTAAACAAAGATATTCCTTATATCAGTTCACACTAAAATGTCTAGAACTCTACATTTTGAATTATTGTATTTTTAATAATAATGTTTTTAGATACTTATTTTAAGATATGGGCAAGCTATGTACATTTCTATACAGTTTTAAGCTGGTTTTTATTATTGCTGTGGACAGTGTGGAGCGTAGGGTCAAAGTTAAGAAGATTTATACATGTGGTAAATATTTTTTTTAATATCATTGTGTTAAAACCTGTTACTCTGACAATGATAAAAACTAGTACCAGCAGAAGTCAGAGTAAAAAGTAAATTACGCAAAAAGGGAGTCAGAAAGTTAACAGTGACTAATGCAAATGTCAAGCAGCGGGTAACTTGGCCTGACCTGTCAGTCATGACCTGGAAAAGATTAATAATAACTTCCAGAATATTTGTCAAACATATTGACTTCAGCAGGGCTGTGGTTCATTTTTAGCTGTGCTAATATTCAGACCAGCAGTGACATTGCAAAATGGTCTTTAGTACAAGTTAAATAAACAATATTACAATATGTTAATACTGTTTAACTATATTTTGTTCAGAATATTGCCAGGTAATTTGTGTATTTCTTTGAGTCACTCGTAAACTTGTTTTGTTTTTAAACCAATCAGTCTTTTAATGAATTGGTTGAGTAAATGTTTCAATGACTTACTAAATCAGTCCTGTGAATGATATTCAATGTCACTTCACTCATAAAAAAACGTTTGGTTGTCATCACCTTGTGCAGTAACAATTAGTGAAGAAACTGCAATCATATACAGTGCTAATGATTTGTTAATACTGTGAATTGTGACTTAAAATAAATGTGTTACCCATTTTGATTTAAAAAAGAGATCTGTGAGGGGTGTACTCATATATGCTGAGCACTGTATTTTCCTTCATTACAATGGCTGAAGCACATTCTGCGAAATAACATACTGTCTTGAGTAGGGAGTACCTATTTTAAAGTAATTACCTAGCAACTTATATCATGCGAACAATGTATCACCTGACCACAACAGATTAGTTTAGATGCTTTGTATAGACATTGTTGTCACAGAAATCCAGGCTGTGAACTTCTCCAAAAAGAAAGAATGTGTTGACACCTGGAAATTACGGTAAAATAGGCATGGCATGAACACAGCATGAAGGAAACCTGGATTTACAAAACTTGCCATGTTGTCTTCATCATGTCACCTACCAATGTCAGTTACATCACTTCACTGCCGTTCTTAAACCCTGCCTGCTATTTTATGGTGTTTGTACATAATTTTTTTTACACACTTGTTTTTTGCATAGGCAAGTGATTTCAGATAGTTTTGTGGCAGAAATAGTAAAAGTACTCTCAAATTTATTTAGATTTTGCAAAGAAACTGGGATTAACGGATGGATCTTTTCTAACTATCTGTTATCCAGCTTCACCACATGAAGAAGTGGTTCCCAGGGGTGGGAATCACAGGTTAACAATACAATATTATCAATGATATTTTGCCCCTAATATTGATACATCACAATAAATGTGATTCTGCGATATATCATAGGAAAACCATCCACAATATATTATGATTTTTGTAAATGAATGGGAAAAATTCATCAAAAAGCTATAAGATGCATTTCTTTTATTAACAGCATATGTTTTATAGAATTGCAACAATATATAACAAAACAAGCACACAGCTGTCAAACAAGCTTAAAATGCTGATGCACAGAGAGCAGTGTGTACTGCAGCTAAAATGGCTGCAGTGTAAGACTGTTAATTAATTATCTTTTGTACATTTAGATAAGTATCGATACTTGGCACCAGAAAATTGATAATGTATCGCGGCCGGAAATATCAATATAAATCAGCATAGGCCAATTGATATTTTGTCCCACCCCTTACATGTTAGCATTTTGAACTAATTGTCATGTAAATCAAGACTGTAAAATTGCTAAGTAGTTCATAATAGCTCAAGTAAGCACAGCAATTACTATCCGTCTGAATAAGCAAAATGAATAAATCCACGCAGTCATATTATCACACAGCCATACCCTCTCTTTTATTGTTAGCCCAACTCAGAAAACACTCTATGAGCACTGGCTGTCATTTAGGCTACAGTTCAGTGGCCTGAGCTTCAGGAGATCCATTCCTTTTCACACCTCGGCAGAGCTGTGGCCGTCTGCTCGCAGACTGAGGAAGAGGAGGGAGTCGACTACGCCGTCCAGGGCCAAGCTCTTCTCTCAGATGTGGGCCGCTGAGTAATGGCAATACATCGTTCAGCACTCCTCTGCCTGCACATTCTGCCCGTATTAAAGACATGCAGTGGATTTATTGGTTGAAAAACCGCAGGGGCCCCACAAACACTTCAGCTGAAGCCTCGCTCCTGCTGCAATGCAGACCAGTGCTGGAATCCACCAGATGCCCTTCTCCTCTTCATCCCTTCTCTATCTCTCTCTCAACATCCCGCCATGTCTCACTCTCCTTTTCCATCTTTCCGCTTAGTCTGTCCACTTCACCCCCATTGACCTGCCATCCATCTTCGCCTATCTCCATATTTGTGTTCACCACTGGCAGTATGGCTGGTGTCACCTTTGTTGGTCAAAATATCTCTAGAGTTACTTGGTTTGATCATTCTTAAAGTCAGCATGAAATCAAAATGGGCTCTTGTTATTTTTATATTTATATAGATGTGCTTGTTATAAATTATGTATCTGTGGACTTAATTATTTTGTCAAAATGAATTTGCCCTCTAATCTTTCTTTAATCAAACACCTTAAGAGCGGTGCTATCAGTGCGTGTCTTGTTTCCGCTTTGCCTTTGTCCATACAACAGTCTTCCTCCATTTTGTTAGCAACTCCCATCTTCCAGCAATCCAATTGGTTCACAAAAAAGACAAAATCATGCATCACCCTACATTTTTTCTCATTTCAGAACTGTTTCAATCAGATGTATCACTTTTCAGTTTATTTAGCTATACTGCTGTAACTAATGTCAGTTCACACCAGCAAGCATTTGAAAGGCTTCAGCATCTAGTTAGTCCAACCATCATAGTTACCTCCTCTGTCTCTGAGGACCCACTATTTATCACTTTGTCACTGTTCACAGTGTCCATAACTGGTGTACTCTCTTTGTTGTTTTTCAGTTCATCAATCTTGTCTTTGATAATGAGTAGACCAGACTTACCTTGATCTTCTTGACCTTTCAGCTTTGTTGGTAATGGTCAATGATGTAACTTCAAATTGCTTTGGATGTCCCAAGAAGAAAAGGATGAGAAGACACCATGCGCTACTCTCACAGGCGTGGCACCAACATCCCGGATGAGCCCCCAAATGTTAACGATATCTGTAGAAAATGATGAGATCAAAATAGATTAAATTGTGAAGCATTCTGGCACTTCCTTTTTTAAAATAATATAACACCTTTTAAATAATAATAATTAGCAATATTATACTATTCTTGCATTATTTATACAATGGTTCAGTTCACAGCATTTCAGTTTATGTCTAAATATGTAAAACATTGCAAAATACCTCCTTGACATGACAATTTAATAATCTGAATAGTGAATACTATAAACAATATAGTGAATAGTGAAAACTATAAAATAATAACATTTAATTTAGTGTTTAACCCTTTTTTTGTTTATAGATAACTTCTAAACTGTGATAACTAATATTTTAACTAAAGGTGATTAATAGTCTCAAATGTGGCGAAGTTATGCTATTTAATCCTATTTTTATGTTAATCTTAAAGGAAATAGTATTGTTCAACTTTTCCACATGAACAAAATAAGAGATGTGAAACAATCACCTGGGCTGCACGGTGGCGCAGTGGGTAGCACAATCGCCTCACAGCAAGAAGGTCGCTGGTTCGAGCCTCGGCTGGGTCAGTTGGCATTTCTGTGTGGAGTTTGCATGTTCTCCCCATGTTTGTGTGGGTTTCCTCCGGGTGCTCCGGTTTCCCCCACAAGTCCAAAGACATGTGGTATAGGTGAATTGGGTAGGCTAAATTTGGGTAGGCTAAATTGTCCTTTGTGTGTGGATGTTTTTCCCAGGATGTTTTTGGGTTGCAGCTGGAAGTATTATGGTATTGACATATGTTATTTCTGAACATTGTTTACTCAATAATAATTTTTTAACATGACCTGCATCATAACAGATGATTATGAATCTCTCAAGTATCCGTATTGATGGATATCAGTCCTTAAAAAGCACGTTAAATGTCTACAGAAAACAACGAGTTAAAAACTGGCGCTTTTTAACAGATTTTAACTCATCATGCAAGCATAATGCACCACCTAGAAGACATTTAAATGCAAGTAATATTAGAACTCTTGCACTCTCTTAAATATTACAACTGAAGCAAGTGTTTTTTTTCCTTTGTCAGATCTACAGTCTCTCACGTGCATCATTTTATAGGTTTACAAACCAGTGGCCAGTCATATCAATGCCCAAACCAGTCTCTGCACCAGCATTGCCTTCTACAGATGTCTATGAGTCTGTGTGTGAATGTCAGTGTGTGTCCAGATGTCAGTGCATCCAGCTGTGGGGGTCATGACCACTCATAATGACCATGGACATTCATCAGGACGCACATCCATCCATGTACAGGTTGAAACAAGCTAATGGTTAGATGCCTTTTTTAATGTTGCTGCTGCTCTTCTTGGTTCTTTATTACCCTTTTTCTTTCTATGTGAGGATGTTTACCCATATGGGAGAAAGGATCTGTATTTGGTGCCAAGACTGAAATCAAAGAGAGAAATATTCTTTTCCCCAGGAGGGACCAGAAAGAGAGACAGAACTGCAATTGAGAGAGAGAGCGAGAGAGAGAGAGAGTTTTGACTAGACGTCTGCTCACCAGCTGCAGTGAATGCAGATCTACTCTTCAACACTACTCAGGGGTCTTCCAACACCTCAACAATCTGGTCAGCTCTATTCCCTTGGTGGGCCTGTTTGTCACCAGTATGGGCGTCCATGCATGTTGACTGCCCAATTTAAATCAGAGCCATTTTCTATTTGCAGTTTAATGAAATGTCTTTGCTTACAGCCATTATTCACAACATGTGTCATGTAAACTTCAATGACACTTTATTTCCTTGTAGTGCACACATGGCAAGATAACAGCCTAGCGAGGATGAAATGTATGACAAAGGCATTTCGATCTCTGAACAGGAACACCTATTTTATTAGAGATGGCTGGGTTTCTTTGTTACTGTGGAAAATGTTGAAGATTCTGAGCACTGTTTGGGACTTTTGATGTTCATTGCATAAAATCTCCAGGCATAAAAGAAAGTTCTACAGTGCTTTAAAAGTGCTCATCTCCATAAAGCTGTTAAGGCACTCAGAGTTTGCCAGATGGGTTGGCTGAGCGTGTTTTTGTGTGTGTGTGTGTGTGTGTGTGTGTGTGTGCATGTGGTAGTATAGTCCCCCATGTGCCCTGCACTCTTCATCTGCAGCTCTTGGCTGCATACTTTCCACTGGCAGTAAAAGTGGAGGGAATGACATTAAAGAAAGGAACACTTCATTGTAGAGCACATGATGAAAGCCTTGTTTTCTCACCAGTCACACTGACCCTGTGCATTCAGGATCTGTTGCGTAAAACATTATGCACAACAACTGTTACATTTACGTTACTCATTTAGTAGGAGTTTGCATCAAAATAGATTTAAAAAGTAATAGTTTACCCCTAAAATTTGACTGTTGGATGAAGAATGTTGGCACCCTGTAACCATTGACTTCCATATGTTGTTTTTCCTACTATGGAAGTCAGTGGTTACAGGTTCCCAACATTCTTCAACATATCTTCTGTTGTGTTCAACAGAAGAAAGAAACTCAAACTGGTGTTGTATGGAACAAGTCAAGGGTGAATGAATGGCAAATACATTTTTGGGTGACCTACCTTTTTAAAATGTCAACAGAAGTGGTCAAAGCAACAAATGGAAGCAGTATTTAAATAATATTACAATTACCATTTAGTCAATATGCAAAGATTATCAGACAGGAAAGAGAGGTAGAGGAGACTGTCACCATAGAAGTGATATGAAAAACCATGTTTCTGAATGACAGATCCTATAGTGATGCCATGGTTATGAAGAAAAGTGGTCCAAGAACTAAACCCTGAGCTCACCCACCTAAGATAACTCCAAGACTCAAAACACTAGAGCAAAGTTCCTGAGATACGCTTTGTCATGAGGGTTGACTGGAGGATTTTGCCAGTCTCAGCGATTCGACACAGAGCGAGAGAGTCTCTGTTGCATGTCCACTTCTAAAGCTTGACTGGTTGCTGTACATGTTGTTTTATATAAGAAGTTTCTAAAGATTGAACACAACTCATACAAGTGTTTCTTAATGAACGTAAGAAGGCATACCAGCCCATAGTTTTCTAAATGTGCTGAGATTAGAGCAGGTTTCTGAAGTGGGGTAATTTAAGCCTGCTAAAAATGTATTAATAATACGAGTAAGTGAAGCAGAAATATGTTGAAGAAGGTGAAGGAAATTTATTTAAAATAGTATTACAATTTAACAATAACCTTATTATTAGTGTATGATTTGGTGAGCATATTTTCTGATTCTTTTGAACGCCTTTTTTTAATGGTACACTGAACAAAAATAATTTTAACTTGTTACACCAAAAAGAATGACATTTTCAACTAAATGTATTGCTTTAAATTCAGTTGAAAAGCTTAATTCCTTTAGGTGTAACAAGTTTCACTATTTACAGTATAGTTAGTTAGTTAGTTAGTTTAAAAAAAACAAAATGACGTGTAGTACATGTATGTATAAGCCTTTTATGGTGCAGGGGTGCATTTAGCTGATGAAATACAAAATAATAAAATACAGAGTAATAAAAACGTCACCTAGTGCCTGACACATTGTAAGAGTTCAACTGTGGCATCTGTAGCACACATTATAAATGCTGGTTTGGTGAGCTACTGTACAGTTGAAGAGCTGATACATGCTGGTGACATGAGTCAGTAATGCACATGCACCTCACCCCACTCCTCTCTACCACAACTCCCTCTGAGCTGCAGAGGCCCGTACTCACTCACTCACTCACTCACTGGTTCTGTCTATCAGTTAGTGCAGCTGATCTTCTTCCTTTGAAGCAGTCTCTCAGGACTGAGACTGACAGAAAGCAGACTTCTTCTGTAAGGCTGTGAAGTAACATCAGCAGTGAATTCATCTCCCCATGACCTAGAGAGAGTGAAAACATAATTGCATGCAAGACTATTTAGCAGCTGCCCATCAAAAATAGACCAAATGAAATATGATTTTACTTGAAGTAATAATATTTTCTAGCTAGTATTAGGCAAACTACTCCGCTGAGCTATACATTAATCAACAGAAGAATGACAAAATTAATAAATTATAAGCTGTTATACAGTAAAGAATACAAAGAGCTACCAAACTTTTCTGAGATACCAAATGACAAACAACAACAACAACTCATAACATCCCTGATGTTTTCATAAAATCATGGTTTTGTAGTTTACATTAAAGAATAATAATACGATTTTCAAAATGTTGTATTATCAGACCTTCAGAACCCTGTTGTGTAAACAAACAGCTAAAATGGATGAAAAACAAAAATGATTAGTCTTAATGCCCCTCATCTTAAAGCTAAATACAAGCTACATAGCAAAATTAGCTTGCTACGCTTTAGTAACTTTTACATTTCTGGTTAAAAAACAATAATAATTAGAAGCCAGAAGCCAAACTACTTGAAAACATAATTGGCTTAATCTGCAGAAAATGGTAGCTAAAATATATTTTAAGATTAAAAGCTACACTATAACGATAACAAGAATGTACATAGCAAAATTAGCATGCTACATTTTCATTCATTCATTCATTTTCTTTTCGGTTTAGTCCCTTTATTAATCTGGGGTTGCCACAGCGGAATGAACTGCCAACTTATCCAGCACATGTTTTTACGCAGCGGATGCCCTTCCAGCTGCAACCCATCACTGGGAAACATTCATACTCATTCATACACACACTCATTCATTCATTTATTCACACACATACACTACAGACAATTTAGCTTACCCAATTCACCTATAGCGCATGTCTTTAGACTGTGGGGGAAACCGGAGCACCCGGAGGAAACCCACGCCAACACGGGGAGAACATGCAAACTCCACACAGAAATGCCAACTGGCCCAGCCGAGGCTCGAACCAGTGACCTTCTTGCTGTGAGGCGATCGTGATACCCAGTGCGCCACCGTGAGGCCATGCTACTGTTTTTTTTTTTTTTATAAAAACAAAACATTTAAAATATTATAACACAAATCACATTAATGCGTATCAAAAAGTAACAGACTAATGTGGAAATATGGAACTAGGCTGAAGCGGTGGTGTGATTTCTACTAGTGTTTCAATATTTTTTTTTGTTTAGAAGATGTCTTTCACTTCAAATGATTCCGAAAAGATCAAGACATGATTCTGACGGTTTTGTTTATTTATTGGACTAACTCACTGAAATGATTGCAACTTGAAGCAAGTGCAACCTTTGGCCTTGGATCCTGTTCTTGTGTAGCGTGACTGGCTGTAGTTTGGACTGAAATGCACTTGGCCCTCAGTCGTGGTGCGATATTGCATCTGCTCTGGGGGGGTTCGCACTGAACAGCGCTTGTTGCTGTACAGAATTCACACAAACTTGATCTTATCTGCCGGTCTGAAACCTGAGATCACCAGTCAGTCTGCTAAAACAGAGCGAAGCACAGAGGGCATTCTGGGAACTCCAGGGACACTCTTTCTGGAGGTGTCTAGAGTCATGTGACTGCACTGGAGCTGGCTATTCATAGGCAGCTGTCACTCAAGATCACAATGTCCTTCGAGGCTAAGACCAATATCAACTAACCGCTGTTTCAGAGTCTGACATTTAATGCGTCTTAATTTATAAATAAAATTGGAAGGTTTTATATATGAGTATGGACACAATAAGAATTCATAATATTCTAAATCTTTCTAAATCTAAATTCTAAACATTATCCAATCTGAATTCATAATATTTATTGAATTTTTTGTAAAATACTACAAAAATCTACTTTAGAAGAACACATTCAAGCTGTATTAATGCCACAGAATCCCATGGTGTTTTTTTGTGTGTGTGTGAGTTGCGCTCATACACATTTCAGAAGGCAACACTGCACAAAAACGTTGAATTTTTTGTTTTGTATTTTGTTTGAGTATTTGTTGGGGAATAATGAAGGGAAATATGCTGCTCATCTAATGCTAGTAAGAAGATTATTCTATTTCAATTAAAAGTCCTCTTTTTTTCTTCTTTAATCCCCCAGTATTCACTTTAACGTCCTGAAAGCGTACTCAAAATCATTACACATATTTGCATATATGTTTTGAGGCTAATGAAGTAAAATATGAAGTTTAATATGCCCTACTTGCGAGTAAGAAGATAATTTGCAACGAGTGATATATTTCAATTTTAAGATAAACAAAGGTCAAGATTAAGATCTAGCTTTCAGCTTTTCTTCACCTACGTCCTGAGCGCATCCTGAAAATACAACTGATCATCGTGCAAATATCTGGAATAAATACAGTGTCGCTTTTAACTGAAAGTCGACGGCCACGTGAAGAGCCAGACACAAGAATCTATGCTTGAGAGGACACGATAAGTCAAAATAAAAGTTGTTAACAAAGGACTTCTTTAAAGTATTGAAGAATTTCATCAAGCTCTTTCCACTCTACAGAGAAACAGATGGCGTCCGCCATGTTTACTCTGAATTCAGATCAAAATCAGTTTAGATGGAAATCTAAACCCAAACTTGGAGCTGAATCACTTGCGCTACAGGTCCATGTTTGTCTTTAGGCTTTATGGAGGGTTTTAAGCTCCCACTGTTACCTAGGGTGAAATCTATCCATATTGGAAAAAGCAAAATAGGAACTGATGAAGAGATAACAGAAATGGACATTTCATCCAAACAACACAAACTGGAAACATGTTTGGATGTCTCCTCCTTCCTGCTGAATTTGATAGTATCAGCCAATCACAATTACGTCAGGATGAGCATTCAGCCAAAATTCCGATCTATCTTTGTAACGGGACATAGAGGAAAATGGGAAATAGATGAACTTGGAAGGAATGGATTCAATGCATTGCTTAGATTATAGAATTCTCTACTTAGAGTAGAGAATTCTTTCACTTTGAAATGACAGTGGATCAGGGTTTTGCTGGTTAGTTTGGTCCAATTAGTCCTGCTGGCATGTGCAATAATTACAGCAATATGAAAGAAATATGCATTTTTCTTTCAGCTGATGTGTTGATACATGCTTTGATTTTTGAGTAAATAAAATGCTGTGTTGCCGTTTGAATAATTGTGTAAAGTATCTTTAATATAGCACTCTAAAACATAATCAATTATACATTTAAACTATAATACATTTAATTACAATGCCATTAATGTGTAATTACGTGTCATAAACATTATATTATATTATTTTATTGTAATGTATATGATTTCCATGATAAGTAGGCTACTCTTTCATACACTAAAGTAGTAAAGTGAATATAAATATAAGATATAAAAGATAAGACATCCCATTTTGGTGTTCTCATATATTATTATAAAACATGTTTTATGTAAAGCTGAAACAGCATACTGAGTAGGCTACTATACAAGTACTATAAATAGATATAAATGTATAAAGAAAGGGCCTCACGGTGGCGCAGTGTGTAGCACGATCGCCTCACACCAAGAAGGTCGCTGGTTCGAGCCTCGGCTGGGTCAGTTGGCATTTCTGTGTGGACTTTGCATGTTCTCCCCGTGTTGGCGTGGGTTTCCTCCGGGTACTCCGGTTTCCCCCACAAGTCCAAAGACATGTGGTATAGGTGAATTGGGTAAGCTAAAATTGTTCGTAGTGTATGTGTGTGAATGAGTGTATGTGGATGTTTCCCAGTGATGGGTTGCAGCTGGAAGGGCATCCGCTGCGTAAAACATATGCTGGATAAGTTGGCGGTTCATTCCGCTGTGGCGACCCCAGATTAATAAAGGGACTAAGCCGAAAAGAAAATGAATGAATGAATGTATAAAGAAACTAAATCATGCTGAAATTTATTGTATTAAATAAAAACCCAGTAGTTTAAAAGAAGTATGTAAAATCAAAGTTACCATATACAGATAAATCAATAAACAGCTAAATGAATGTGTACAATACATATGTAAATATTTATATTATTTAGATGGTAACAAATTTGTTAAATAAGCAGATTAGTTTACCATAAATTACTTTACTGTACACAGTTAATGAATATTGTCTTTTATTTATTTTAAAGTAACATATTTGATAAAACATTGGAAGTAAAAAGCATTATATAAATGACCTGTATACATTTATTTTTAGATATTAATTTACATTTGTCCTTAACACTTTCCACCTTCCACCATAAGCCCAACTCTGCACTCTTTCCCTATAGACTGACTTAAAAACACAACTCATCATCAATGTCTATTTTAACTCTCTGTTTCAGAAAGCAATGGAACAGGCCACCAAATGCAGATGCCAAATGTTAGCCTCAGACTTCAGCAAAAGTCCCACCACAGCGATGTCTGTCACTAAAGAGTCTCTGGAGTCTGTCACTTTCAGAAAAACTTCAGTAATGAGGTGAGTTTAATTTAATCAGTCGGGCCTATTTCTGAACTCCAGGCAAAACATAAACCCTTCAACCTCCCGGCAGGTTTAAGGCTGAAATGAGCAGAAGAACCCCATCTACTTCTCCACCCAGTCCAGACGGAGCAGGGCAGGAGACTGTGGCTCACTAATGGGCATGTGGCTCAACATGCCCTGGCTCTGTAGACTATCTAGGGTCAAACTAGCCAATTGAGTGTGATGATTCAAAAGGAGCTCTGCGTTTCACAATGACACAAGAGACGAGCCATCCAGACGTGCAGAACAGCAACACAGACCACAGGGGTCACTGAGTGTGACACGTCATGGGTGATCCAGAGAGACACCGTCAACATTGCTTCACATTGATACCCGTGAAATGAACATGACTCCGCACAGTGCAGCAGGTCTACAGGTTTATTTCAGAGCAAAAGCAATGGTATATACAGCGCCCCTTCACTGATATTAGCACCCTTGGCGAGTATGAACAAAGAAGGTTGTGGGAAAAAATATCATCATTGTTCAGAGGTGCCATAGAATGCATTTATACAACATGTGCAATTGTTCTCCGATATCTAAATAGAAGGTATATGACTTATATAAAAGCAAAATTCTCTATAAACAGATTAAGAGGTCCATTTTCAACTCTAAGAATTGGCCTTAATATGATATGGTTGGTTTTGACCATATTTGGAAGGGTCATGATTATTAATGAGCTCTGCTTTGATATTCCAGCAGCTGGCGTCAGTGCATGACCGACTTGTTTGCTCATGGAATGTGTTGTGGACGAAATATAGTCTAAATTATATTTATACTCGACAAAAGAGGCAGACAAAGATGTGGAGTTATATTTTGTGATTTTAACATTTATGAAAACACAGGCACAAATTTAAAATTGATCAAGAAAAAAACATAGAAAGAGCTAAGTGATATGACACCATGCATAAATGTGCATTAAACACTTATACTTAAGAGTATACATCTGGCTGTTGCCTTATTACAAAAACATGTAGAAAATTTCACAATATACACATTAAACTAACAAAAGATACAGTTAAACTGACCTTATGCCTCTTTGGGGCACTGAATACATTTATAATCCATCTTTCCTAAAATTTGCCTTCTGACATACTCCACACCTGCTTACCTGAGAGCAAAATAAGAGTCCGTATACATAGTAGGACAATACAAGTTTAGATGAACTTAAAAATAAAGGGGGTGAATTATCATTGTTGTAATCTCACTAGGAAACATTGTGGCCAATTAAATGCAGCCTGGGGCATATTAATGATCACATGTGGATCACCAGAGTCTATATTTTGTTCCAATTGGACTATGTCATTTACACTCATGGGATTTACATGAGAGCAAGGAAACAATGGTGTTTGACAATTAACAAAGCAGGTCAATTGGAAATGCTATGAATCAGCCGGAAGAGGTCAAAAGCGTTGGGAGAATGGTTGGGAGAAGCACAACTGGGGAATTGAGGTCTTGGGACCAGAAGGTTTCCAAAACTACAATCCGACATCATCTACATCACCACAAATTGTTTTGAAGGGTTTCAAGAAAACAATTCAAGCATCTACAGTTTTTATGTTAATATTTTGGGCAAAAGTTCAAAATGTTAAACAACAGTCATTTTTCCCACAGCCTTATATGTTCATATTTACCAAAGGGTGTCAATATTACTGGAGGGCACTGTATACAGAAGGTCTGATTAATCTCCAGAGAAAGTGTTGAATATCACGTAAGGACTGTTTGGAGCATGTACTGTGGGAGCATGTTTGTACGCTTTCGGTTTAACATCAGAGGTCTTTCTCCTCTATTATGTCATTATGGCTTTGGTTAGAGCCTTGTTACTCTTCTGTTATTGTGACTTTGCATTCATTGTGGCCTGCAGTTTCTAACAGGTAAAGAAAAGAACAAGCAATTTTCCCAGCAATTCATTCCTCAGATCTTTTCAAAGCAGAAATCCACAGCTTTCTGCCCTGTCTGTTTTTAAGTATGTATTTCACAGTGCGCATCAACAGATTTTTTCTGTCTTAAGTTCGGATCTGTTATATGTGATATGTGCCCAAAAAAAGGAAGAATACATTTTTACCATGTTTCACCATGAAGACACCTGCTAACATGTCATTCAAATGCCGGTCAAACAATAGTTATATACCAAATATCCTTTCAGGTATATTTAGAAAAAGAATCATTTGATGAAATATTAGTATTTTACTAAATATTAATTGTATTTTTTTAATCATCTTTCAAACTACTGGGAAAACCCCTTTTGTCATCAAGTTTTTTTAAAGTAAGATTTTTAAAAATTGCATTAAAAATAGAAGTTAAATTGCTGAAAAAAAATCCCGCAATAGACCTTCAGCTGTTTAACACACAACATTTGTAGTATTCATTCATTCATTCATTTTCTTTTCGGCTTAGTCCCTTTATTAATCTGGGGTCGCCACAGCGGAATGAACCACCAACTTATCCAGCGTATGTTTTACACAGCGGATGCCCTTCCAGCTGCAACCCATCACTGGGAAACATCCATACACACTCATTCACACACATACACTACAGACAATTTAGCTTACCCAATTCACCTGTACCGCATGTCTTTGAACTTGTGGGGGAAACGGAGCACCCGGAGGAAACCCACGCCAACACGGGGAGAACATGCAAACTCCACACAGAAATGCCAACTGACCCAGCCGAGGCTCGAACCGGCGACCTTCTTGCTGTGAGGCAATCGTGCTACACACTGTGCCACCGTGAGGCCCCATTTGTAGTATTTCAGACATTAACATTATGAGATATAAAACTGAATAACACTTACTAATATATGAGTAAGACTATACTTTGCTATTCCACAAGAACTTGGAAAAAAAAAACAATATATGACATCTCCAAGCAAACATCAGCATGCGTCACACTGTTGTCATGGCAGCCCAAATCTAACAAACAACAAATAAACACAAGTGCAGTCTCCCAGATCATGCTGGAAAAAAGCAGATAAAATGTGCATCATCTCTGAACGAAAAAAACGCCAGCAGCCATTACATAGTCTTTCACAGTCTCCGCACATTAATCAAAAATCCGCAAAACATCCTCGCCATATGTACATTATGGCATCATGCCCTCATTGTTTGGTCTCAGCTATTGCTTGAGGTTGAGCGAGGCATATTTTATATCTAATTGTTCTGAAAATATTGGTTATATGCATATGGGTTTCATTTACATAATCATCTGCATGCAAAAAAAAGAAGAAGAGAGAACTAAATCCAATTACGACGCACTGATAGCTGATGAGGATCAAGGACGGTACGCATGTAAATATCTAATCACTACAGTTTGAGCTTAGACACTAAGATGAAAGATCAGTGTTTGAGGGCCCCAAAGTGGAGACCCCAAAGACTGGAGGAGAGTTTTAAATATGGCACTGCTCCGTCAGGCCAGCGGCAATCTGTGCAGCGTAGAGAATGCGCAGGCCGAGCCACTTGCCAGCAGAAGCTTTTTCCCTTTGAAAGCGAAAAGGAGGTCTATGAAAAGCATAAACAGAGAACTTCCTCTCATACTCTGGTTTTGATTCTCAATGCAGCCAGTCCCCTGACATGTGGATCAGCTTAAGGCCATACTGGAGTTAACTGACCTTTGACACATAAATACACAAATACGCACCCTTGACGAACCTTATGATGGGCCTGTTGTGAACAAACATGATAGAGATGTGCGAGTGTCTACAAAATATATCAGGCAGCCAAGTTTGGCATTTTGATCAACCCAAATATTTTAATTATTTTATCATTCACTCACTGAAAGTCAATCATCAATCTTTATTTAGATTATTATACTTTTAATCAGTTTTTTCATATTTTAGGTTTAAAAGTCTGGAACAGCATTTTAAGAGCATATAAATAGATATAATAAAAATATTGTTTTGTAGAAGTTTTAATGTTGAAATCTTAGTTCATACAAAACTGCACAAATTTAAAGAAAATGGTCCCAAAGATGACATTGGAAAGGGTTTTTCTACAAATAAAATCTTACTATGTGAGCTATAATTTTGATCCAGAGCAAGAATTCTGCAGGGCCCTGCAGGTTTACAGCTCATACTTTCTGGTTGTTCTGCAAGACAAACAGAGCATTGCCAGGCAGGGGCATGGATTAAAGTTCCCAAACAAATCAGGCACAGGAAGTGATGGCATGGGCCTCTGGGCTGGATCATGTTTTTGGGAAAGTGAGTCAGGCGGTGAGGTCTTCAGCTGAGGGGGGTTTTGGACGAGTGTTGTCAGAGAATTAGAGGTGTGAACTGAACACTGCAGTGCGGCCCGCCACCATTTGCTATACCATATTCATCATGGGAACATCATCTCTATTTTCTTTTCATTACAGGACCAATCCCTCTTCAAGCCTTCCAAACAACAGTGGAATAACAGATTATTTGTTCTGTGCGGCCTTTCAGAAGGAGGAGGAACCGAAGCGGCGTTCTGAGGTCCTGCCGGATCCACTTCACCATTCCTCAGCCCTCGCTCAAGGTGGAAACAATCTTTCCTCTTAGTGTAAACTCAATCAGTGGAGAATCAGCCAACCATTACAAGATTTCATTTTTCCCACGTTAATAACCCTAAAGCCCGGATCTTTCCTGGCACACACTTGCGCTGATCTAACCTAAACTGTCCGCTTTAATTTGATAATGAGTATAATTATTTCTGAGGACAACTGAGGGAAGAGGATTAGCTAACATGAACAAAAATAGTACTTCCTTAACTCCTTTATTCGCAGTCTAACACAAAAAGACTATAAAAATAACCTTTTCTAAGATTTGTTGATTTTTTTTAGTTTGACAAATGAACACTTGATTTGATGATAGTGTACGTTTTAAATACAGTGAGCCTGAAGATCAGGTGAATGAAGGGAATAGTTGGCAGACTCGATTATGTTTGGCACAGAGCTGGTTTGAACATGTCTCCCACCGGTGGTCTGCTTTAAATCAGCCTGACATGATGAACGGTGAGCCCATCACTGCACATTCAGCACTCAAGACGTTTGGAGATCCACACAGTTGCAGTGAGAATTGGTTTATGATGCGTTTAACTGTGCAGGCAAATTTGGCTCTGAGTCCTGGCATGAGCTGCGTCAGTCTATTGAAAGAAGATGACCACGGCGAGTGTATTACAGTAGAAGCAATAATGTTAAATGATGTCCGTCTATCAAATTTCACTAGGGCCTGAAAGTAATGATCAAGAAGAAGCTGCCGCCAGGCAAGCATTGTGGCTTTAATGTAATTCAAATGTTGCACAAGAATTGTTCCGTCGAATTTGAATTACATAAATGTCAGATTTATTTTCAGTGAGACAAATATACGATGAATAAAAAAAAGCTTTTCTATTAAAAAGTCAACTGTCTTAAAAATATATATTTTTTGACATGTATTGACAATAACTTATATTATATTAAAAGTATATCCTTTTCAGTTCATGCATGGGATCTGAATGGTGTTGTTAGTGCCAAGCTCTTATGTTTGAGCTACATGTATATAATTTTGGTATCTAAAATAACATGAAAATGACACTTTTTTTCTGACCAAAGTCCTAACAAAAAGGGCTTTTCCAGTCAGCTGTTGTAGTCAGGGGAAAATACACTGTAAAACTGATTTGTACTAATGTACTGATGTACTAATTATGCAAGTTATTTTTGATTTCATTAAGCTCAATGCCACTGGAATGTGTTCCAAACTCGATATGATAAGTTTCATTAAATAAATGAATGTTCAATAAAACTGTGTAAAAGTTAAAAGGTGTAAAAGGTGACTTCAATACCCCTGCTTTACAAAATGACATTCACAGAAATTAGTTTATATTGGATTTTGTTTTGTTTTAGTAACATAGGCTACTTCTATTGGACATTAGGAAAATTCACCTAAAATAGTTATATATATATATATAGACATCTGTGGTTAAATGAAATATAATATGAATATAATTAACTTAAAATATTTAGTGCACAAAACTCACAACATTTTTACTATCCAAAGAGAGCAAATAATGTAACATTATTATGAAGCTCTGTTTCTCTTATTACTATAACAGTTTTATCTGTTCTGTGCAGGTTACATTTTAAAAAGTAGCTTCTTTGAAAAAACTAAATGGTTCTTTATTGGCCCTACTGCAAAATCCACCTTTTGCAGCCTTTATTATTTTAAGTGTGTGTTTAAGAGGCTCTACATTTTAGCAGATTGTATAATTATGACAATTGCCAATATTAGGAACCAGGAGGGGGAAAAAAGCATGCAGCGAAAATAAGGAGCAGATCTTGAAAATATCTGGATCTGGAAGTATCACAGGGCCAATCAAAGACTATTTAGCATGCTTTTAAAACTCCCCTCTGCATGCTTAAGTTTTAATATGTAGGCAATCACCACAACAAGATTTTTGAGGCCCAGTCTTCATCCTTTCAAATCCCGCCAAACGTGAGTAGTTTTGGAATTCTGGAATGCCATCCCAACCGTGAAGCCCCTCTGCCTCTCACCCGGTACTTCGTGGAGGGCAATTTTCCTCTGGCTGAGCCTCCCAAAGCTGCCTCACCTGGAACCAATCTGTAACACAATCGAAGTGTCCTAACTTGAAAGCCTGCTCCCTTCCTTTGATAGTCTCCTCCTGGTAGTCTGCGTGGCGCTGGAAATAGTCCCTTTGTAATCTTCAAATACAAAAGAGAGCAAAAATGGAGGGTTAATATCTTGCCATCAAAGTAAATTATGCAAATGGTAATGCTACAAAGCTCAGACACGCTGTATTTTTCCTGCGAGGGAACGAGAAATGGGGCTGACTGTGGAAATTCTGAGCTGTTGTCATCTGCAATGTTCCTTGAAAAACATCAGGACTTTGACTGGTAATTGCAAAAGTTATGGAGAAAGACTGAAAGGGCTGAATTCTGATTACAGGCAGGTGTCGGGAAACCACACGCTTGCTACCTTCAGATAGCTATTTACTTCACATGAACACGTGATGACTTCCAAAATAGGCAAGACAGGCAAGCAATTAAAGTTTAATAGCTGTCCGTTGAGGGGTCCTAGGGGATTTTCTCCTGAGTCAACATGCCAAGCCCCATTTCCTTTTCCTCCACTCTTTCTCTTTCAGCAAGCCTCTTGCTAGAACTGTAGGATGCAATGCTATACACTGAGAAAAATTATTCATTGGGTTTACACATTTTTATGGGCTGAATTTAAAACAAATTAAATTTCGTAATGTTCATCTTAATTTGTTTGTTTAAATTCAGCCCGTATATAATTGTTTGCAATTACCTTAAAAAATGTATATGAATATTTTTTTTCAGTGTGGTTTTTAAAGGTGTTAGGTCTTTTTTGACCTCAGAATAAGCCTAGTCCCATTTGACATCTCAGTCATATTAATGTGGTTTTTGAAAATTGTGAATTAGCAGAATAATATATAATTTTAGATGCAGACAAACTTAATCATATGTGTACACTGATGTTTGTAAGGTTAGGGTCAGTATCTGCATTACTTATTCAGTAAGGATGAATAACATTGACAAACGGTGAGAGTTAAGACATTTCATTCATTCATTTTCCTTCAGCTTAGTCCCTTTATTCCTCTTTTCCAGCTTCCTCTTATTCAACTTATCCAGCATATGCTTTACACAGCGGATGCCCTTTCAGCTGCAACCCAGTACTGGGAAACATCCATACACACTCATTCACACACATACACTATGGCCAATTTAGTTTATTCAATTTACCTATAGCGCATGTCTTTGGACTTTGGGGGAAAACAGATCACCCAGAGGAAACCCACGCAAACACAGGGAGAACATGCAAACTCCACACAAAAATGTCAACTGGCCCAGCGAGGACTCAAACCAGCGACTTTCTTGCTGTGAAGCGACAGTGCTAACCACTGAACCACCGTGTCGTCCCAGTTAAGACATTTATATAAAATATTTTTT
Organism: Danio choprae; assembly: GCA_903798125.1. Classification (NCBI taxonomy): domain Eukaryota; kingdom Metazoa; phylum Chordata; class Actinopteri; order Cypriniformes; family Danionidae; genus Danio; species Danio choprae. Next base: position 15,003,408 of record CAIGQW010053631.1, read on the forward strand.
ATATGTTCAACACTGATAATAAAAATGAGTGGAAATGGGAAATGGGAATTTCAAGAAAACCTTGTAACTATTGTCTTTCATTTGACCATTTATGCATTGTTTGCAATGTTTTTTCACTGACTGGTTCTATAGATAGAACACTGACTCGAAGCCGTTCCCTAAACATTCCACCGGCAGAATGTTTGAGAGGAAAACAACAGCTTTCAGTCTGCAGGGTTTGAGCCCAACGAGAGGCCTTATTTACTTGCTGGGTGCATGTGATTTTAATTGTGTGATTAGCGGTTATTGAATTAGCAATTGAAGGGCAGAGTGCATGGATGTAAGGGAGAAAATAAAAGCAAGTGTGCTGAGTGGACCCTTTGTCTTGCAGTCACAATCGTTACCTTTGAGCGCAAGTCACAAGTCTTGATGGGCACACGGCCAGGATGACCGGCTACACCCCAGCACAACCCCAGGACTCTCCACACTGGCCTAATATACTAATGATTCCCACTTTCATTTCTGCCGTTCCACACACACATAGACAGCCGACATCTGTCTTCTGAATGTGTTTCATACTTACAAGCCTAGTTAACGTGTGCAAAATATTACATTAACATTCGACAAAGCCTTCATCTCACTAACAATCATGGGCTGCTCTCATTTCACACAATCTTATGAGTCCGAACCCATGCCATTAGGATATATATATATATATGTATTTTGATGATGAATGATGATATATAAGTATTATGATGCTACTTGCAAGGTTTAAGGCTGCTTCAACATAAAATATCCAATCTAAAAACAAAACTGATAAAAATCACCAATATTTTATTATGTTGGTTCATGCATGCATGGTGACAATTCAGAAATAAAGTGGTCGATAAAGGCATGTTTCATATACTTTAAAAATAACAATACATACACAGAAACTAAACTGAATCTTAGCATGAAAGGGCGAAAACATGATATAAAAATTGATTTGGGAAATGCAGGAAGCACTCATGCCGTTCATTTTTCCTAGTACCTGAGTGCTCTGCACTGTAACATGTGATTATTTATTTTACTTTTAAAAAGGGAGTAAAACCGTTGCCTTAAAAGTGACAAGTTGACTTTATTAAGAAGTGAGTAAACCCATTGTAATATGGAACTGTTAAGTTGATTTAACTTATCTTTTATAATCATGCACATAGTTCATTTACTTACAAATTTTAGGGCAATGGGTTTACTTACTACAAGTAAAGTCAACTAATCACTTTAAAAGCAACATGTTTACTCACTCATTTTAAGTTAACTCAACTAATTTTTTAGAGTGCGTCACCTGGTGATCTACCAAGCAAAAGTTCATTTAACTTATTTTTTATAATCATGCACATAGTTAATTTACTTAAAACTTTTAAGGCAATGGGTTTATTTACTATACGTAAAGTCAACTAATCACTTTAAAAGCAACAGGTTTACTCACTTATTTGACATAAAATCAACTAATGACTTCTTACAGGGCATCACCTGGAGATCTACTAGGCATGCTTAATATGCTAGAATAAAGATTTATATGTGATACAAACATTACAATGTATTAGCGTAGAAATAATGAATTACTGTACAGTATGTTACGGTCTATGGTACGGAAGGTGATAACACAATATTGTGAAAGAAGTGTGAAAGTCTTCATTAACTAAAAATCATAAATTGCATAATAAATTAATGAAAGTTGTTGGTGCTTCACTGACTCTGGTGTTCATTTATGTTAAAAATGATACATCCATTTTGGTGTGTGTCATAAACAAAATGGCAGAAGCCCACTTTCTTAAAAATCCTAATTATGCTTTAATTGGGAAAAAAGAATAAGCTTATAATATTGACAAGATCCAAGAAGGAGCCAAACTAAACTGTTTACCAATATGTGTAAAAAATAAAAGGAAACTATAATAATTACAATTTGAAAAAACAAAACAAGACAAACAAGACAAAGTTTTCTGACATAAAGCAATAATTGTGGCAATATAAACTTCAACACTACTGGTCACTGTTTCATAAATCTGTACAGTGAAAACATGTGTTTCTGGATGTGTATAGCTCATTACTGTAATAGGCAGCGTGTGAAGTTAAGCCTGTTGTGTCTGAGTGCATACAGCGGAGGCTTGCTTTTTCTGATTGGCAGTAAAATTTTATTTCAAATCTCTGCCACTGGTTCCCAAGCAGGAAGTGGGGCTTGTTACAACAGTTGGTGAAGAAAGGAAGAGGGCAAAGTGGTATGCTATGCAACCACATGCTGTTTTTCTTAATTTTCCTGTCCTGAGAAAGAAATTATGGAAGACTGAGTCAAAGAAGAAAATAACTACGTAAAAATAAGTCGCATTTTCAGTCTAAGTTGCAATTAGAAGAAAAAAATTTACTGTTGCCGGATTTTCCAAGATGTATTGTTGGATTTGCCTAATTACCTAATATTATATAGTTACATATAAAATCACATTAGCTGGGTTTCCATCCTAATGTAAAGCAAATAAAAAAAGAAAAAAATTCAAATAACCCTAGCAACCAACACTAAACAAGGCAGGCGTAATGAAGACATCTAATTCACGTGGGTGTAACGTTTGCTACATCAGAATTTGAACCCATTTTCCCACCAAAAAAACCACATCGCACCAAAACCACCGTAAGTGAGCGTAATTTTTTTTTTTTAGCAAATTAAGGGATTTTTATTTAAAGTTTGGAGTTTCCCTCCCTTGTTTCTCATGCAATATTTCAAAATGGGCATTAGCACAAGGTGATGGAAACCCAGCTATTGTGAGAGAGTGAAGCCAGATCGAGACTTCAGATTTAGAGACATGTAATAGGATTACTCATAAATAACCTTGCATATTCTGAAGTGCCCTCTGATCTGTCAGCTATGCACAATAACAGGAAAGTTTTGTATAAAAAGCTTAAGTCGTCTTAAAGATCATAAACACATCATGTAAGTATCATATCACTGAACAATAGCCCTACACAAAGATGGTTCTATTTGTTGTTTAGTGGACAGGATAAGCTCCAGGCATTTCTGTGGCGCAGTAATGGCTGGATCCTCTGCGAATGCCACATCATATTGTGTTGTTGACAGGAAGGCCTGCAGCCCTCAGGCATGGCGGACCCTCACCCCGGCTTCCTCTCTTCTGTCTCTCCCACCTCTCCGCCTCTCTGCCGGAACTCTCCGCATGCTAAAACAAATCGATTTTTCTTGCCTCTTGTACTCTGAGGTCACATATTAATCTGATTAATTGGTTGACATTGTGCCGTTTGGAATGTTGCTTGGATTTCCACATATTTTGGAGGATGTGGTTTTGAATTTCTTCGGGAAGCTGAGGTGAAAGTTCATCTGAATCTAGATCTTTCTGTTTACTGGTGGTTTGATAAAAGATACAATACAGCATTAATGACAGAAATGCTAAACAAATCCATCCGTCCATCCATTTATCTATAGCTTTCCATCCATCTATCTATCCATCTATATTCATCCTTCTATTTATGTCCATCTATGTCCATCCATCCATCTATATCCATCCAACCATCTATATCTATCTATCCATACATCCATCCATCCATATGCATCCATCCATCAATCTATATTCATTCTTCCATTTATATCCATCCATCCATCCATCCATCCATCTATCTCTCTCTCCCTACCTCCCTATATCCGTCCATCAATATTCATTCTTCCATTTATATTCATCCATCCATCCATACATCTATATCCATCCATCTACATCGATTTCTATCTATCTATCGATCGGCCCTTCTCCCCCGATCAGTCAGCTTAGATGGCCGGCCAGCTCTAGGAAGAGTCCTGGTGGTTCCAAACATCTTCCACTTACGGATGATGGAGGCCACTGTGCTCATTGGAACTTTCAGAGCAGCAGAAATTTTTCTGTAACCTTCCCCAGCCTTGTTCCTCGAGACAATCCTGTCTCGGAGGTCTACAGACAATTCCTTTGTCTTCATGCTTGGTTTGTGCTTTGACATGCACTGTCAACCCTGGGACCTTATATAGACAGGTGTATGCCTTTTCAAATCATGTCCAATCAACTGAATTTACCACAGGTGAACTCCAATTCAGCTGCTGAAACATCTCAAGAATGATCAGTGGAAACAGAATGTACCTGAGCTCAATTTAGAGCTTCACAGCAAAGGCTGTGAATACTTATGTACATGTGATTTTTCAAGTTTTTTTTTTTTTAATAAATCTGCAACAATTTCTAAAAATCTTTTTTCACATTGTCATTATGGGGTATTGTGTGTAGAATTTTGAGAAAACAAATTAATTTAATCAATTTCGGAATAAGGTTGTAACATAAAACAATGTGGAAAAAGTGAAACCCTATGAATACTTTCCGGATGCACTGTATATCCACCCATCCATCCATCTATATTCATCCATCCATCTATAATCATCCTTCCTTTTATATCCATCCATCCATCCATCTACATCGATCTCAATCTATCTATCTATCTATCTATCTATCTATCTATCTATCTATCTATC
>CAIGQW010053631.1:15008936-15041845 GCA_903798125.1 Danio choprae
AGATAGATAGATAGATCTAAACATTCAGAATGAAATAAAGCAATAATGAGACGAATGAGAATATGAGCGTCAAAGTCATCGTAGAATGTTAAAGATCATCTTCCATGAAAACATTTTGTCAATTTCCTACTGTAAATTTGTCAAAACTTAATTTTTGTTCAGTAATTTGCATTTCTAATAACTTAATTTGCATTATTTTAAAGTGATTTTCTCAATATTTCGATTTTTTTGCACCCTCAGACTCCAGTTCCTCAAATAGTTGTATCTGGACTGAATATTTGAACAATCCTTACATCAATGGAAAACTTATTTTATGCAGCTTTCAAGTTATGTATACATTTCAATTTCTAAAAATCAGTCCTTATGACTGATTTTGAGGTCCAGGGTCACATATGTATGTGCACGTGTAACGCATGTGGCATCTGGGATGAATACAGTTTTATGACAGATGCCAAGTGTTCATTATGGCAGACCACTGGGAATGAATGAAGCTGTGAAGAAAGGACAAGTAAGAGCTGCAAGTGTCCCCCTAAATTAAATAAGGAACATGACTCTGATTAGGAGCCTATTTAAAAGAGCTTCTTTCTGTCCATTCCAGGACATTCTGGGATGTTAGTGGCACACAGACTCCCTTTGTTTCCCGCTTTGGTTGACCTCTGCCATTGGAGTTGGCGCTATCACAAGGCTGACAGCTCCGGTAAAACTTTGGCAACCGAGCTCACAATAAACTTGCTGAGCTGTGTGGTGTGGTCCGGGAGAGCTTCCGAACAACAGCATTTTCCAAACATTCGGGGTTAACTTGACTCAGGTGTAGGTGAACCATGGCGCACAGTCTAAAACTCAGAGCAGAGAGCGAATTTCCTGGAATCTTTGTTTATAAGATTGTATTTTCTAATATACTGCCAGATGCAGGAGAGGCAGCATCTGTGAGGCATAGTCAAACAGGAGAAGATATTTATTTTGACATAAACAAAAAACACAAATAATCTGATCCATCTCACATCTATTGTAAAATATGAATGTTTTTGTTTGTGCTATAAGTCTATTGAGCCAACAACTGCGCTATGAACTAAAAGCTGTAAAATTAAGCAATTTAATGCAGTGAAATTGTTTAAAAATGACTACCACTAAAATAATAATAATAATAATAATAATAATACAATTTACTATATTATTATTTGAAAAACAAAACAGGGGTTTAAAATTAATCTGAAGGAATTATGATTATGGTATATTATGATAATTGTAATTTTGGTTGGTTATGCTTTGGTCCAAAATATTTAATATAGAAGCTTTTAAATATATTGCATTAATTTGGGTCTGTTGGACTGTGAAAAAAGTTTTTTTTTTAATTACTTAAAAAATGGCAAGTAAATTTAAGAAACATGTAAGCACGTTAAGACTGAATTAAATCTGAAAGTTTTAAGCATGAAGAATTGAAATCATTGCTTTATTTAACTTTTTTTTTAAATTATATTATTTATAACAAAACATTTAAAAAAGAAACTTTTAAAAGAAACAGAAAAAAAAACAGTGCACCTGAAATTGGCATAAATATCTTAATTTTAAAATGTTGTATATTACAAAAACCTAACCAATTTGGTTTGTTATATATTTTTAAAATTTATTTTAAGTTGACTTATTGGAAAAATGATGTCAACACCATTTGCAGTGGCTGACCAGAGAGACTTGTGGTTCATTCTAAGTCACCTTGATGTCTTGACAACCTTGATGTCACTCACTAAATTCACCCCAGCCACTTTATAAACCCCAACAAACAACTAAAATGTTTACTTCGCAATTGGTCCTTCAACTGCTTGTAAGAATGAAATACTGCAGCAAACTGATGCCAACAGCTTCTACCATCGTGACGAGTTTAATAGCAGTGTTTTATGTCAAAAACACCCACTCTATCATTAAAACACAGGCAAAGATATCCATAAAATTTGCAGCTTGTTTAGCTTTCTACAGAAGCACCTAAAAAAGGAGCACCAGCTTTCACTGTGTCCGTTTTTTTTTCTACTTCTTCTTCTTCTTGGCTTTCCCTCAGTCTAGACCCAATAATATCTCTGCATTTGGTCCACTGAAATTAACTCGGCAAAGTGAGTGATGTGGTCCGGCGCTTGTTAAACTGGTGAACATAGTGAAGGCTCAGTGTTGAAACGGCCCAGTGTGAAAGCCCCTTGGCCAAATCTCCATCTCCAACTCCTCACCAGATTCTGTAAGCTCTTTTCTGTGGCATTAATTCTCAAATGTTTTATGTGGCAAGCCATGTAAAACGAGATTGTCATTGAGAGCTTTTAACAAGTGTTTCTCTTTTTCGAAATAAATGTTCTGTTAGTCATGGTAATTATTCTACAGACAGACAGACAGACAGACAGAGAGAGAGAGAGAGAATGAGAATGAGAGAGAGAGAGAAAGAGAGAGAGTGAGAGAGAGAGAGAGAGAGAGAGAGAGAGAGAAAGAGAGAGAGAGAGAGAGAGAGTGAGAGAGAGAGTGAGAGAGAGAGAGAGAGAGAGAGAGAATCCACAAACCTCCAACACCACTGCAGATACAAGACAGACAGGCGTCTCTCTTCACCATGAGAGAGAAATCGAACAAAGAGAAAAAGAAAAAAAAGAAAGAATTAAGGAAAGAGAAAAAAGAAAGAAAGAAAGAAAGAAAGAAAGAAAGAAAGAGAGAGAAGGAAGGAAGGAATGAAGGAAGGAAGGAATGAAGGAAGGAAGAAAATACAATAGAATGAATGAAATTAGAAATAGAAGACAGACTTTTCAAAATAATGAAAAGAAAGAAAGAAAGGAATGAATGAATCAATGAAAAAAGAAAAAAAGAAAGAAATGAATGAATGAATGAATTAATTAGAAAATGAAAAGAAATGAATGAATGAAAAAAGATTAATAAAAGGAAAGAAATGAATGAATGGAAAATGAATGAATGGAAAGAAATGAATGACTGAAAAAAAGGTTAATGAAAGGAAAGAAATGAATGAATGAAAAGAAAGAAAGAAGGAAAGAAAGAAATATAATGTCTATGAAATGATCAACATTAACGTCATATTAGATCCACACAATATTATAAAAGATAAGAAAAAAAGTGACCAGAATAAGTATAAAACGTTTGATAATTAAGACCAAGTATGGCCCATATACATGCATGAAAAAATGAGGAAACAATCCATCCTCTCTCTTCGTGAAACAAGCTATTATCAGTCACCAATCCAATGCATACATTCAAATAAATTGTATTTATAAATAAAATATTGTGTGGCTGCAGAAAAAAAAAGCTGAATTCCTCTGCACAGAGGCAGTTCAGTTCGGCTGCATTCTTTTGCCCTGACCTGTCTGTGACCAGCCGGTCTCTTCCTGCATGATCCTCTTAAACCAATGTTTAATTAAATTATGCTCCAGAGCCCGAGGGGAGGGCAAGGACAAAGGGGAGACACAAACCCCAATGATAACGTTTCCACTTGGAGCCCCGGTGGCAGTAAGGGCATGAGAAGCAGAAAGAAAGGAAGAGAAAGTGTAATGTTTATGCCTGACTGCCCAATGTCAGGTGGGTGACCTGTTGCTCTGTTTATGAGGATGGGTAGCATTATGCATTCAGGCACTGGCTTAAGGCTGTTTGACTAAAATCCAGCATAAACACACATTTAGCAGATTGAAAAACTTTACGCATCATATCAACTAAAAAACATTTTAAAACTTGTCTTTCATGTTGGCTCAGGACATAGTGTGATTGTCTCTTTGCCTATATTCAGATCATGAGGAAAGATTTAGCAATTTTCATTACAATAGCTGCTCTCAAAAATGTAATATCTGTGATCATTTCCTAGCTAATATGCACTACGGTTCATAAGCTTGGGGTCAGTGAGGGTTTTATTTTTTTTGTTCATGCTTTTAATTTATTAAATTAATGATTATTTCCACAGGAGGGGAAAGCAGTTTCACACCGACACTGTTTACAGCAGAAGTAGGGAGATGTTGACCTTGACTGGGGATGTTGTCGGACGGTGGAAGGAATACTTCTAGGATCTCCTCAACCCCACTGACATGTCTTTCATTGAGGAAGCAGAAACTGGGGATGCGGGGGTGAACTCACCCATCACCCAAGCTGAGGTCACTGAGGTAGTTTGCAAGCTCCGCAGTGGCAAAGCAGCGGTAGTGGATGAGATTCACCCTGTCTATCTTAGGTCTCTGGATATTGTGGGGCTGACTTGGCTGACACGTCTCTACAATATCCCATATAGGTGGTGGGGTGGTGGTTCCCATTTTTAAGAAGGGGAACCGGAGGGTGTGCTCCAATTATAGGGGGATCACACCCCTCAGCCTCCCTGGAAAAGTCTATACTGGAAAGGAGGATCTGGCAGCGGGTTGAACCTAGGATCCAGGAGGAACAATGCGGTTTTCGTCCAGACCGTGGTACACTGGACCAGCTCTATACCCTCACCAGGCTGCTCAACGGTTCATGGGAGTATGCCCCACCAGTCCACATGTGTTTTGTGGACTTGGAGAAGACATTCGACCGTGTCTCTCGTGGCATTCTGTGGAAGGTGCTCTGGGACTATGGGGTCAGAGGCGCTCTGTTAAGGTCTGTCTCGTCCGTGTATAAACAGAGTAGGAGTTTGGTTCACATTGCCAGCAATAAGTCAGACTTGTTTCCAGTGCATATTGGCCTCCGGCAGGGCTGCTCTTTGTCACCAATTCTGTTCATATGGACAGAATTTCAAAGCGCAACCTTGGGCTGGAGGGGGTCCGGTTCGGGGACCACAGGATTTCATCTCTGTTATTCGCAGATGATGTTGTTCTGTTGGCTTCATCGAACATGGACCTTCAGCATGCACTTGGGTGGTTTTCTGCAGAGTGTGACGCGGCTGGGATGAGAATCAGCACCTCCAAGTCCGAGGCCATGGTGCTCCACTGGAAAAAGGTGGTTTGCCATCTCCAGGTTTGAGGAAAGTCCTTACCCCAGGTGGAGTTCAAGTATCTTGGGGTTTTGTTCACAAATGAGGGAAGGATGGAACATGAGATTGAAGGGCGGATTGGTGCAGCGACAGCAGTAATGTGGTCAATGTATCGGTCCTTTGTGGTAAAGAAGTCGAGCTGAGCCGAAAGGCAAAGCTCTCAATTTACAAGTCAATCTACGTTCCTATTCTCACCTGTGGTCATGAGCTTTGGGTCATTACTGAAAGGACAAGATCTAGGAAACAAGCGGCCGAAATGAGTTTTCTTCACACGGTAACAGGGCGCAGCCTTATAGATAGGGTGAGGAGCTCGAAGTAGAGCCGCTGCTCCTCCACATCGAGAGAATCAGCTGAGGTGGCTCGGCCATCTGTTTCAGATGCCTTCTGGACGCCTACCTAGGGAGGTGTTCCAGGGATGTCCCACCGAGAGGAGGCTTCGGGGAAGACCCAGGACAAACTGGAGTGACTATGTCTTTCGGCTGGGCTGGGAATGCCTCGGTATCCTCCCGGAGGAGCTGGAGGAAGTGTCTGAGGAGAGGGAAGTCTGGGGTTCTCTCCTAAGACTGCCGCCCCCGCGACCCAATCGCTGAAAAGCGGATGAAAATGAATGAATGAATGAAATCAGCAAGAATAGCTACATTACATTTATGAAAAGTGACAGTAAAATTATTTATAATGTAGTAAAAATATTAGAAAGTGTTTTTTTTTTGCAAGGGCACATTAAATTGATACAATTTTGCAGTAAACATATTTACAATCTAGTAAATTATTTATAATGAATATCAAAACAATATTTAGCAACATTAGCAACAAGAAAATATGTTTCTTGAGCACCAAATCAGTGTATTAGAATAATTTCTGAATGATGATATAACTGATGTTTGTCTCCTATTAAAATGCATGACAACAGAACTAACAACATCTAAAAAGTTCTGCAATCATTCTAACTGGAATAGCGATGTCAAACAATATAAAAATAATGACAAATGAAAAACAATATAATAATAATGACATTATTAAATGACATAAACTATATGATTCGAATCACTTTAGGTCATTTACATCCGATGAATGTTCAAAACAGATGATAATTCACCAATTTATAATTTACCAGCATCTAAAGAAACAGACGACAAAACTTCAGCACTCGCTCATAATAAAGTGAACATTATCAATATAACAACGACACAAACGCTATATCATTTGAATCACTTTAGATTTTTTACCTTGGATCAAAACAAATAAAAATTGCATCTAAAGCGACATTGGTATAGACACCGATATGTTATCATTCTTGGTGTGAACAGGCCTCAAAAGAAGCTACAGGGACCTAAAATAAAAGTAAATATATACAAATATGCCCACAGATTCTGATCTTTGACCCCTCCATGAATTTCAGCCGCTGGTCATCTGCAACACTGCCCTCAGCCTTAGGAGTCCAGCGTTTGCCCACAGCTGAGTTCAGAGGTCACAGCGATGACAGCGGGCACCTCACTGAGAGAGTGCGGCCCACCTCACTAACACAACAGCAGACGATCTGTTCCACCATCTTCCAGAGCGGGACTGAGGCTCAGGCCCACGCTTGAGAAAACAGATACAGGCTCACCCCATGACCTTTTGGGATCACACTGAGCTTTCATCCCTTCCAAACGCTGGCCCGGAGAGACCGAGCCTGTTTTTCTTGCAACGGAATCATGTTTGACACTGGCAGAAACAAATTATTTATTCTCTACTTCGCAACATTACAGTTTGCCAGATTCACAGAGAAAATGATCTTGAATTGATACTGCGATCCTCAAAATGAAACGGACGCCACATTTACCTTCATTCCCTGACATTGTTTGCTTGAGGATTCAAACAAATCACATTGCATGTTAGACTGCACGTCCCCCACAACTATAACACAGCAAATCAAAGGCAATGTTTGTTTAGCTGAACTTTTCCAAAGGACCAGGGTTCTTTCAAGGATTCAGAGAAAGTGATGTGTTTAGAGGGCAAAACTGTGGTTGGAGAGATACACATGTAATAACATGTGTAACTCTCCACTTCATGTATGTGCTATGGTGGGATTTTTATGGTGAGATCACTCAAATCGCATTAAAAGGACAGTTTAGGCCACTCACCCTCTGGCCATCATTGATGTAGATGACCTTTTTTCTTTAGTATAACATTAAAGACAATTCTGAAACAGTGGTAATTCATAAAATACTAACATAATAATACTAATACTAAAATGCTTTCAATGACTAACATCACTTTGACAGTCAACTAAACATAAACAATCCAAACAAAATTAAAGGCGTCATTGAATGGAAATCTGTATACCTAGACATATTGAATCTCAAACAGCATTGTTTATTCATTCATTCATTTTCATTTCGGCTTAGTCCCTTTATTAATCTGGGGTTGCCACAGCGGAATGAACCGCCAGCATATGTTTTACGCAGCGGATGCCCTTCCAGCTGCAACCCATCTCTGGGAAACATCCATACACACCCATTCACACACATACACTATGGACAATTTAGCTTACCCAATTCACCTATACCGCATGTCTTTGGACTTGTGGGGGAAACCGGAGCACCCGGAGGAAACCCACGCCAACACGGGGAGAACATGCAAACTCCACACAGAAACGCCAACTGACCCAGCCGAGGCTCGAACCAGTGACCTTCTTGCTGTGAGGCGAATGTGCTATCCACTGCGCCACCGTGAGGCCCCAGCTTTCTTTATATAAATCTTATTATAGCAAATGACCACAACAAAAATGTGCGAGTCAGAACAAAACACTGGCTGGCCACAATGCTTCCTAATGTGAAAATATCAATGATATATATAAAAAAAGTTTTCTGATTTTCTAAGTTTAACAGTTTGCATTATATTTACTATGTATGTGGGACTTTTATTTAGAAAATGGTAATTTAATGGGTTGTAGACTTTTACAATAAAGTTACACTTAACTTATTTCATCAAAGCTAGTCAGAATACAAACGTTAAATATGAGAAAGACATATTATAAATCATCCCAGATTATAATACCTGCCTGTGTTTTCATATGTTAAACCTACAAAGTATAACTCTTAGTACATCCACGTCAGTCTCTTTTGTCGAACAGGATTGTAATTTAGCCTATATTTCATCCACAACATATAACTCATAGCAAACTACATTATTTGGTTGCTTTGGTAGCTATAACAACTGAAATATGATTATTTAGCATGTGTTTCAGCCTATAATTTACTGTGTGAGCATCAGCGACTGACATGATTTGTGCTGAGCATCAGAGCAAAGCTTATTAATATTCAAGATCTTTCCAAAAAGGGACCTTTCACTGTTGCTGGGTTGTAAATGTAAAGCCATTTCTGGATAATCTTACCAAAGCCACATACTGTAACTACTATGTCGATATCAGAGAACAATTTAAATATATTGTATCAGTGCATTCTATGACAACTTTAAATGTCTTATAGCGATACACTGAAATCTTATGGAGTCTGTACAAGAAACTGAAAATTAACCTAAGGCAAATGGTCATATTTGGCTTATGAACAAATCATTCTTTTGAACTGTTTATTTTTAATGAACTAGATGAACCCTTTCATCAAATTGAGCATCTTTATTGAAGTCAATCACAATTTATGATGTACCAGATACTCAGTCTTGGAAAAAAGCCAATATACTGATGTATGGAAATTGACTGAAGAATTGATGGGCTACATATACGACTATGTGTGAACCAAGCACTTGAATGAAGAATGTTTCTAATGGTTTCTATAAAAAGGTAAGTTGAGACTCTAGTTTAATCACTTAATATGCTTTAGAGAAAAAAAAAATGTTTAAGTTTTTCATCTATGTTGGGTCCTTCATTACAGTGTAATTACATAAACTGGTGAATCGGTTGTTTGTACTACATCATTGAAATGAACTGTCCTAAAGAACCAGTTTGCAGAAAGAAAAACCTAAATAATGTCCAGTTTGCTCAGTACTGAGTGTTAGTTGACATGCATTTTCAATATTACTTAAAGTCAACAAAATGTCTAATGGAGACCATCAAAATAAAAGTATAACCCCTAAATGCGCCATAAATGCCCTGAACATGTGGGCTCAAAAGCCTGTTGTGCTCTGGGATGTGTCACAAATCTACTACCTCCTCGACTTTAGCCCACAATAAAGCACTTGCACAATGTTTATACATACCCATTATTATTGGCAACTTATTGGACAATGTTCTTGTGTGATACCACTGTAATTCTATGCTATATTAGTGATTATAATGTGGTAAACAAAAGATTTTTATAAAAAAGAAGATAAAAGTAGTTCTGAACAAAGTCACAGTTGCTCACGATTGAACCAGAATTCTTGAAAGGCAATTCTATAATGATGCTCAACACAAATTCATTCCAACTGGAAAAAAAGCCGTTCCTGGTGGGCATGGAAATCTCAGGGTAATACAATTTTGTGCCAGAATTCCTCTTCTCCACAATGAGCTTTTATATTGCCTTATGGAGCAAATGTCAGAGCAGCCTGGGAATGGTATAATTTCTGTATTTAATTTACAGAATACACTGTATACAACTGCATTCACAAGTTTGAAAAACAGATCATCTACATTAGGTCCAAAGTGTACTTAGTTTTTTACATGGATATTAAGGTTTTTATTTTTATTCTTTTAATAGTCATTATAGTCATGGCATTAATTTGTTTGCACTTCTTTTCCACAGTTCACTGACTACAGTGGCTATAACATTTTAATCAGATTTAGATCAGGTTCCTCAGCTATTTTTTTCTAGACTTTTGATTCTTTCATGTAATGAAGGTTTGGACACTGCAGAGCTTTCAGTCTAGATTCCCCTTAACATCAAAGCACTGTATGTCGAGATTCTTACTCTGTTCAGTGCTAATCCAGCCCAATCTCAAGAGGAAACATAACTACTTTATATACTGTCAGAAAAGAGGCTAATTCCAACAAATGCACATATTTAATTAATAAAATATGTAACAGTTTTAAAAGAAGGTGTGTCCACAAACTTTACCCCTAAATCCAACCATTGTTGGGGGATGAGCAAATTTTACTAAAATGTAGGATTGAGACTGTACAAATTTACACAAATTAGAAAATGTAATCTAAATCAAAAGGTTATGAATTGGCATGAGATTTTGTTGGATAATCAATTCCAGCTGCTTGTTGAAATAACTGACCATAAATATGCATCGTGCATTTATAAATTGAGCTTCACACAGGTGAGTGGACTTGATAAACCACCTGTAGAAACACTCTTCTCTATAATTGTATAATTAGGACTTCTTGTGTGTACTGCCTCTTCTTATTGAACCGCTGATTGTCTTGTCAATTGTAAGTCACTTTGGACAAAAGCTTCTGATAAACAAATGTAAATGTTAACTGTGCATTATCTTGTCCTCTTGTGCGTTTGTCTTTAGTGAACGACCGGCTTTTTCGGGGGTTTTGAATGAGTTAGTGATAATTGTAATATTCTTGAAATTACAGATATGGAATGATTGCTGTGGATGAAATCTCAGTTACTTTAAAAAGGATCACCGTCTCGAAATGTTAGAACTGAAAGGTTTGGCTGGGATTTTCAAATATTTAAGAAATTTACCACCAGGTTCCAGATTAGCATCAATAACTAGGCAATATCTAAAAGTAATCTCTAATTTTAATCAGTGTTTGTTTATTAAACTCTTATTTTGTTTCTAAATCTCTTATGTTAATAATAATTGTTGTTTTAAGGCCATGTTTCAGATTATATGTCACTCATGAAATATGATTAAAAACTGCTCTTTTACTCATGTTACAAAAACTTCAAATAGGAGGTTTGTAGGTCATTTATTTATTACCACTGTTTATCTCCACTGACAAGTTTAAAATATTTTAAAAGGTTGTGTGCTCGGAAATTTATATTTATTGACAATAGCATCCTAATTAAATTATGATCATGTCAGTACTTGCATTAGACACGGGGCCTATTATATCTGAACGAGGGAATGTGAACAAGAAGTTTATATTAAGTGGCCTGAACTACTATGTACTTACATTTAATCATTTGGTACAATGCATTATTATGTACATACATGATTTTACATTATACTTATAGTATAAAAACTATCTGCATGTAATTCTATCTGTAATAAATATAGAATAATAATATTATTATTTACATTGTTGACCATCCCTTACACATTTAACCACCCTTAAACCAATCCATACCACCAAACATGTCCTTAACCTTACCTGTATCCCACCTCAATACTGAAGCACCATAAGTGTTGTGCAATACAATATGAACGCTATAAGTATATTGTAAAAAATTTTAGATAATCACCAAGTAATTAAGGACACGTAGAAGAGTATTTTATTTATTTTATTTTCACCTAGTTCAAAAAACAACACCACATAATAGTAAGTGAGCCACCAATTATCTCAATTTTACTTCAACTGGAAAGCAATCTAATTCACGAGAAAGAGGCGGCGTTAAACTGTTACAGGCATGCATTGACCCATTTCAACTACGTCATGAGACTAAATGAAGTTTACTTAAACATTTAGGATCTTGATTCCAATAAACCCATTTTCCAATAAACCTGCATTCCATCTTTTTCAAATAGCCAGCGTCTTAATAGCGTTTCCCTTTTATTCACCTGATTCCACACAATTTGAACCAAATTCAGGCTCATTTGAACATTATGGGCTTGTTTTCCTTTTTTAAACAGAGGGGAATTGGCAAAATGCTGCAGAACAATAATAAACTTCAGAATTTAATAGCTTCATATGAGCACAATGACAACCATATTCCTCAAGAAAAAAAGAGCTAAAACTAAAAAAAGCTCCAGCCCTGCACAATTCAGCTGAAAACTAACAAAACCAATACTGACAGACAAAAAACAAAAAACAAAAAAAATATATATATATATATAAAAATATATGAACAGATTTTGCCTGGCACAAAATGTTCTAAAGAGTTGACAATTTCATTGGAAAATGTAAGACTAAATCTCTCACTTCAGCGCCATTGTCAACATGCTGTACATCAAATCAAGTCAAATGGATCATTATTCTTTTCATTACAGGCCAAGATGTAGAAAGAAATGACAAAAAAAATAGTTTCTTCCAAAACCTCAATAAATAACAGAAGTATGACTGCAGCTTTCTATGCAACAGAAACTATACTGTAGTAAGCAATTATTACTTCTAAATATAAACACAAACAGTAATTAAATGGCATAAGCAGATTTGAAGGAATCAATTAGTTAAGATTTCCGTTTGAGATCAGCGTTCATCTGAAAAAAAGGAAAGAAAGGATAAAATAGAGTCGAGCCAGCAGACAAGTTTCTAACTCACTTCTTACGTTTTCCTATAATGTACAGATAGAGCTGAGAAAACCATGTGTCCTGGGTTCAGATTGAAAGCATTTGGCCACCAATTAGCTGTCCTTGAGATTGAATCGGTTTTAAAGAAAATTCAAAGTTATGGTGTTGCAGTGGTTTGCCAAGCCTTGTCCTTTGACTACTGTCATAAAAGAGATCCTTGACTGTCCTTAAAAAAACCCTCTCATATTCCACTACTCCACCATATTGCACTGGTCATACTGGAAAGATAATTCAATGCATGTGAACTTTAGAGATTACGCTCCACTGTCAGCGGTTTACAAAGCAAGAGATCTTCTTTTAAAACTGGAATAGCAACCAAATCAACATATTATAGTTGTCTACAGAATTACAAATTTAGTTTTATTATCAGATGCTCAAATATATTAGAACCAACCACAGCACCCAACACATCCCACATCTGGCTTTTCCCAAAGGAATGAGGGAGGAGGAAAAAAGAAGACAATTGCTGGACATTTGTGTAATTTATTCAGAATAAATTGCTACCAAAATTGCTGTCTGCAAGCCATTTGCACAGCATTATCTGTGAGAACTGTTTGGAGATTCCCTCAGTTACAGGCCTAAAATGTGCTTTGAGGTGTCATGGACTCATGGAATAATATGCCTATTATTATTATTATTATAATGATGGTTATTATTATAATTATTATTCTACCATTTTCAGTGAGCAAACATAAACTGCTGTATGTATATATATATATATATATATATATATAATTATTATTAATTATTATTATTTTTTTTTGCTTTGGCACTCGTTCACTTGCACATCTAACCCATGATGCTGAAGTGGCTGCCATGGGATAAAAATTAAAAGCAAGACACTCCCAGCACTCATAACTCTGCCCAAGCATGAGAAACACCAGTGATTTACATACCAGTGGTCAATTGTCAGATACTTTTGGTATGATTGGTGTTCCTCCATTATAACTATGGTCTTTCTGTGCATCTCTGCATTTCGCACGAAAACTGCTAAAAAACATAACATACTTTGCTTTTGACCAAAAATGTTTGAATGACAAATACTTGCAGTGACACGGATTCA
This sequence comes from Danio choprae, assembly GCA_903798125.1. Classification (NCBI taxonomy): domain Eukaryota; kingdom Metazoa; phylum Chordata; class Actinopteri; order Cypriniformes; family Danionidae; genus Danio; species Danio choprae. The sequence continues at coordinate 15,022,346 of CAIGQW010053631.1, forward strand.
TGGAATGTGCCTATTTTCTGCTTCAGAGTGTTGAGGACTCTCACTGCACTCTGAAACACAAAGTATTACTTTTGATCAATAAAGCTGCTTCTTTTCTCTTCTCTTCCCCAGCTTTTCCCCCTTTTTAACTGCCGTATGGCTCATGTCGAGTGTGCTCTGAATTTGATGAAGTGGCATAATTCACCCAACTGATCATATCACTAAAGGAGTGATTGCAAGATCAAGACCAGACTCCAGCAGCAGTCACATATGGGAAGCATTTTTATAAATCTTAATAAACTTTCATCTACAGATTAAGAGGGGTCCTGAGCACAAGCATAAGACCTCCAACGTGATTAGCAGATCCAAATCCAGTGAAGTATCACCAAAGTACCACCAAACAAATTACAAAATTAAAATCTATATTCTGCAGCATGTGCACCAGCAAAAGATAATCGGCCAAAACGTGGACTAAAAGTCAAAAAAAATTTCACCCCTTATTTTAATGGTCCTTTTTAGACCTTCTGTTGACAGCAGGATTTGTTAAGGTGCAAAATAAATCTATTTGCGCACTGAGAAGTCCTGTCTTTTTTTAGATTATTAATCTGAATGCCTCTGATTGGCTACTGTGTTAATTAGCTCAACAGAAATGTGTAATTGGTTGCAATGCTCATTGCAGCAGGAAAAAGAGAAAAAAAGATGGTAAATCAAAACCAACATTCTAAACGTATTGCCATGATTTGTTATTTTTCACAATTGACTTCAATAGTGACGTCTGTAATAAGGGCATAGTTCTGGTAACAACTGACTTTCATAGTATTTCTTTCCTACTATGGATTTCAGTAGCTACTGGTTTCCAATTCTCTGGCCAAAGAGAAAAAAAAAACTAACTCATAAAGCTTTAGAACCACTTATCTGTGAGTAAATGATTAGTACATTTTAATTTCGTTTTAAGTTATTTGTGCATGGGGCATTTTGGCCCCCTTATTTTGAATTTGTGCGACTTTTTTAGTCATTTGGATAGCATTTCTTTCTACCAACCCTAACATAAGAGTCACCTGTAAATGACTCTAGCTGACACACTGTTTCAAAGTTACTTCTAGTCAGTAGAATACCTAAAAGGCAACCGTCAAAAACTCTCAAATGTAACCGAAAAATTTAATTCCTAAATTTCTCTCCACAGATGAAAGTTGACACTTATCGAGTTCCCATCTGACAGCTCTTTGGTCTTAACCACAGCTTTTATAAAGTGTGTCTGAAGAGCCGGTCAGGACGGGGTGTTGATGGCCTGATCTGCCGCTGGGGGTTAAACTATCTTTGACCACGAGGACAGCGGTGAGAACGAGAACTGATGACTCTCTCGTCTCCCTTCCTCGAGTCCTGTTTATTCAATTAAAGATCAGTACAACCGCTGCCTTTTTTCCCCTCTCTTTCTCTGTTTAATTTGATCAGAAAATCTGCTGATGCAGGCTGCCCCCAACTCATGTGAAACCAATTTCAGATACACATAAAACTCTGGAGTAGAGCTCCAAATAGAAACGGCTCATCCTCGCCCAGGAGACGTTCTCATGTCTGGCCGAGTCAAAGCATTTGGTGCCCACGTGACCAAGCGAAGGTCAGAAGCCAAATCCTGAGCTGGTTGGGGTTCGGCATTGGTAAAGCTATGTCTCGGAGTGAACAGACACCACCACAAAACGACATAAACAAGCCTTTAGCCAAGTGTGTGCGTCATGTTGCATATGAGAGGACCACAGCATGACTGTGGTGGAAGAACAGCATCTGGTTAACATGGTGAGGTGATGGCAGAGATTCCTCCTCCAACTCGCACATATACGAATGATTCTGATGGGAAAAAAAAGGATTGCCTTTCAAATGATTCCAGGGAAATCTAGATCCTGATCATGGTTATAGACCCTGTGGTGTTGAACATCTGCTCCAGCAGTGTCAGAGAATAACAGGTTAAAGGGAAAGGTCATGCCTACAGTTACTCATCCTCGTGTCATCACAAAAATGAATGACATGGAGCTCAAAAGACAAGGAGATATTCTCAACTAGTTTCAGTTCATACAACTGATGACAACAGAAGCTAACACTATACATTAAACAAAACTGATTTTGAGTTAATGTTTTTATGTATATTAATGTTTTTATGTATGCTTAAATATCTTATGTTCTCCAAGACTATATTTATTTGCTCAAAAAAATAATACTTCTTACTTAAATACTACAAGAAATACTTGTCATTTGATTATGTTTTCTGTTTTAACATGGAATGCATTCAGCCATTACTCCCGTTTTTAGTTTGTAATTCTTCATCAGAAATCATTTAAATATGCTGATTTGGTGTTCAAGAAACTTTTCTCATTGTTGATGTTGAAAACATCTGTATTGTTTCATAGTTTTAGAAAAAGTGCTACATTTTTCAAGGATTCTTTGTTGAACAAGTTTCAGTAGAACAGTGTTTATTTGAAATAGAAATCTTTCAAAATGTTATAATTGTTTTTACTATCACTTATGAGTCATTTAAGACAATGAATACAGTGAAAAGCTTTTTTTATCTTGCAAAATGCTGGCTTTTGAATGGACACCTACTTTATTATATAAAACAAAGAGAAGGAGATTGATTTAGCACTTGAAAAACTTTATAGTAAAGCAACGTACTTCATTGAGAAGATTAATTTCTGTACAAGTGACAGTGTGAGACATGAGATTTTAAAATGTTATGTTTAAATTACAAAATCTTTTATTTAGATAAAAAAGTGCACATTTCACATAGTGAAAACATTATGAAATTCAAAGTGCAATCGTTTTAATTCAGTCTGCAACCTTGTATTTCAATATAAAATATTTCCATAATCTGTTGTTTCAAATTATTACTTTAAAATGTTCTCTTAAAGTTAGGTCGGTCAAATATGCAAATGGAAATGATATAAAACCAGCATCAAACAAACAGTAAAGTCACTCTCTTTGAAAAAGCAAAATAACTTTCACATTTTTTTTTTTTTAAAAATCGCACTGTTAAATATTATCCATTATAATTTAACACAAAAGTCTGCAGAACACACTGACACTGCAGCTTTCTTCCACATTCATTACTGTGTGGACTGTTGGTGTTAACTGTGATTTGGAAATTAGGATAAATTACAAATCAAACGGCACACATGCTGAAATAGCAATCGGAGCAAATCTGGGCTGCGTTCGGACTAAATGCATGGCGTTTATTGCACACATGCACACGCTCAGATGAAAAAGTGAACTCTGCTGAGGCCTGCACTTCATCTGAACATTGAAACGCATGTCAACTTTGTTTGATGGCCAATTAGTGTTGTTTATTGCCTCGGAAAGCCTGTTTGGATTCTGGTAGAGATGCACTTCATATCGACCATGCAGAATGTCAAAAGAAAAGCAGGGATAAAGTGGCAATTTAAGCACAATAGCATGCCATTTCTTACGCCTAGGGCAAAATCTTCATACCGAGTTTGATTCACAGTACTAAAATAAAAAAGGAAGCACTTTAATGTTATTAGCCAAATTGATTAATAAAAGCGTGAAGAGCCTCTTCCAAATAAAATGACAGAGATCATTTCCTTGCTTGTTTTTCCTGCTGTCTGTCTTCGCTGCATCTGCACTGTGAGTTATTGTGAGCTGCCGTTTCTGAACAAAACCATCAATTATGACTCACTTGTCACACCACATTAACATCTTCAAACGGAAGCAGCCAGTGCCACAGGCCAGTGCCACGTGTGACCAATAATGTGTTTTCGTCAATGGTCAACTTGAAGCCGCTTCCATAACTTTTGAATGAGCTTTGAGAAATACAGAAATAGATGACCCTCCGATTTACTTAAAGAAGTCCCATTGAAAAGGCTCCCAGAGGTCATTGGTTGACACAGTGACCCTTCTCGTAATGACAGCGCAAAAGCATAAATATTATAAAAATAGGTGCAACAAGCATTAAATTTGGAGATAATTTGTCACATCTGTCATAAATCGAATGTCGTAAAAAAAAAAAAAAAAAGTTTAGATGAGATTGGTGTATCATGAAATAATAAACCATGGCATTTCAACATACTAGACTATTTTACCTCAATACAAGCCATAAACAATAAGAAACAAATCTGTAATGTTTTATATACAAGTTAAATGCTTCTAGTACACACATGGTAAGGTTTTCCAAAGAGCACAGTCTGTAAATACAAGATTCATAACATGGCCTGGATCCATTCTTTGTCTCTTTGTTTACTTTTTTATTTTAAATTTGACTTTTTATTTTTATTATTATTAAAAATGTCCAATTTCATTGTCAGGTATAGGCTGTTTCTAGTACGTGTTCTGTTATTATGTACTGTACAGTACTGTAACACTCTTTTTGACCTTTTAGACTGGTGAATAAATATGTCGAGAGATCCTATGATTTAGCAAAAGTGTATCTATAAATGTGTAAATAATGTGTGATTTATAGGATTACTAAAAGCATGAAAACTGATTTTAGAATATTGCTCATTTTTGGAGCACAATAAATAATCTTAGCAGAATGATTCATCAAATAATGAACTTTTTTCAGTGATGCAAAGATTTCAACAATATTTTAATAAAAATAAAATCATATAAAAGTCTGTTAACGTTTTGAAATATTTGTGCTTATTCCTGCCAGACCTTACTGTAATTGAATGCCTCTAATAAACATATAGTCTCACTTTCAAAGACCAATAAAAGGTCACAGAATTATTGATATTTAATTCAGCAGAAAACAGAATGATGTGTGCGCTTGTGTGGGTGCATGCGTGTCTCAAACTTTCATTAATATATCAGAGAATTTGACTTCCAAGTGGCCCTTTTAATATACGCATGATTAAGGCTAAGGAATTTCTAGTGTTTCTAAACACTTTAAACAGATGCAGTTAATTACAAGGGATAATTAATTAGTGGCAAATAAAAAAGGTTAATAATTAGATCAAATTAAATAAAAATGGCTAATTAAGAATAAGAATAACAAGTGTTTGCTGTAAAACTAAAGGCTGAGAAAACGTTTTATATAAACATTATTTAATTTGAAGCAATGCTCATAAAATATGATTATTGGGTTGGACATCAAGAAACCATAACTAAATCAAACTACTCACATGCACACACACAAAAACATTTTATGGCCAAAGTGAAGTGCTTATACTGAAGTTTACCAAAAACTATAAAAAGACAGTAAATTACTGTTGCTATAATGTCTAATCTATAATGTCCATACAAGTGCAATGCATAATGATCTGCATTATTGCAAAAAGCTTACATTTTGTAAATTGTATTTTAAAGAATGAGCAGTCAAATATAAATGTGATATGAAAAAAATAAGTTAATTGTTTTGTAACTTCAGCCCTGCAAAAAGATAATAATTATGAATTAAATGGCAATCAACAGATTATTTATACAGTAGAGAAAGTTATATAACAGTACAACGTAAAGCAAAAAATAAGGTAATTTGTCTTAACTTTTAATTAATTAACAGAAACAAGAAAATCAGGGAATTTGAGAATTAAAAAAAATCATAGTTGTATATACAAATGATTATGAACCTATAGTACAAGAGTACAGGTTCATGTCTGATTCCAGTGTTATTTGCCATTAATTATAAAATTTACAAGCAAATTCTGAGAGAAAATAACACAAATAAAATTTGATTGTGTAATAAAAAAAGGATTAAACAACAAATTCATACAAAACAGTAGCTTTACAACACTCACGCAATGCCCAAAACAATTCATCTGAACCATCTTCTATAACATAAAACATCCTTAAATTCATTTGATTGCAAATTCTGAAGTAATCAAACAAAAGCATGGGATGGGTTTATGAAAGGTGAGAGTAGATTGTGTAAATAAACTGTCTTGACACATGAAGTAAGTGAAATATAAACTTTAAAAAAAGACACTTTTTAAATGGGCTAATAGCCTTTATATCCAGCCATATGAGGAACGGGGCAGGAAAAAATACTGTGGCTGTTTCACGTTTATTCTGCTATGAGATGTGTGCCCTAAACACAGCTTTGCTCAGCGAATGATCTCCAAAACAAAAGTCAGGTCACTTGAACACAATCTGATATAAAAATAATACTACTAACACAAAACTACTCCTGCTCACCCCAGACTGTCCATTTAATGTCACCTAAAAGCCATTTGTGGAGGGAGACGTTTTTTTCTTCTTAATGTCAGAACAGATGCAATTTTCCAGAGAATCTAGACAGAAAATGTAGAAAGAGCTTAATCTGTTCTGCTTTATTCAGCGTGTAAATGATTGTTAGCATGATGTGCGGACAATAGAACTTCTCCAGTACAGCAAGTGTGCTTTTGATCGGCAGGCGATGTAAATTAGTTTGGGTTAATTATAATGAAAACAGGACATTCACAATTAACGATGTTTTAGGAGGAGGATGAATTTTAGAGTCGGGAAATTCATTATAGTCTCCATATCAAATAATAATAGTGATGCAATATTTGTTCGTACCTGTTTCAGAATATTGTCTCTTTAGACAATTATGAAAATTCAATACATCTTTACTGTGCATCTTTAATTCGTTTTTCGATTTGCAAGTTAAAATAAAAGGAATCTTGCTGGGGATCATCTTTTATAATTAGGCTACTTTCAAAATTGGAAACGTTTAAGAAACATTTCAACAACAACGAATTATTTAAACTGGCAATATCTGATAAACTCTCTTGGATGAAATATTTAAATGCAATAAAAAAGGACCAAACTTCTAATATAAACCCACTCATTTGATAAAATTTTATATTCTACTTTAAATGTAAGACCTGCAAAAATCGTACATCAGGGTATTCCCAAAATAACCCGCTCTAATGAAATAATCCCAGACACGTGCGTAGTGTTGAGACATTCGACAGCAATAAATAACTGGAGAGATAATAAGTCAAACATGTTTAAAAAATACCCAGAAGTGTTCGACATGAAAATGCAGGCGGTTCTGACGGGTCTGTGTTTATCATTCACGAGGGCAGTCTGAAAATTGAGACCCAAGGCTTAAACCTGAGGTAATTCAATTACATTTAACCTTGGGTTCGAAGCGAATCTAATCAATGCACTTTTCTCCGAAAGTGAACTTTTGCGACAGATATTTGCGCATGAAGTGACCTCAGAGTTTGCTCAATGAGAGAGAGAGAAAATGCACACAAACAATCATCTAATCTATTATTAAATAACTGCCACAAATAAATTAAATACTCGCGTGCATGATGCCACATTCGATTGAAGTATACACAGGTAGACAACAGATTCTTTGAACAAGAAAAAAAATCCGTAATTGCACAGGTGAAAATCTAATTAAATAATCTAAGAACACTTCAATAGTACATTAAAAAAAAAAATCAATGATGAAGATCAGAAAACATTTTTAACTAAAGTGAAAACTATTTCTCGTTTTAAAGCTATTTAAACCAAAGTTGAACTTCATAAAAAATAATTAGTCCGTGTTGTATTATCGGTGACAGGTAGAGGTAATATTAGCAGTAGAAATACCAATATCAGTTCAGTAGGGTTTCAACCAAACCCATGTGGTGTGTTGCAGAAATCCAATTAAGCTAGTGTTTCCTTTATTAAGTCAAATATTTGGTTGCGGTGGACAGAATGATCGCTTCTTTTTTTAGACGATAGTTTTTATTCATTGATAGCGTACGACAGAACTTCAATGCAGCACCAAAAATAAATGCTCTATTGAATTTTATAAGGAACGCAGCTTATACTGACACTGTTTTATGACGCTCTTCATTTCTCTCTCTCTCTCTCTACGGTTTTCGGCTAAACTATTGCCTTCCAGTTCCATTGAATATAAACCCTTGTGTGAATACAATCTTATTTAAAATAATTAAGGCATCAATAAAAATTATTAACAGTGTCTTCCAAAAACTAAAATAACAGTTGGAAAATAAATCATATTTCTAATAATAGTTGGCAAACACTGCGGTGTAAAATTGTGTTAATTATGCCGTTTTCTCCTTGTTGGATAAAATATGGCTTAAGGTGTGCAATTTAGACAGGTTTGTTATCATTCCCATTCTGCCTTTCATATGCTAAACTACAACAGTATGACACTGAGTTTTTATTTATTTATTTATTTTTACTTTTACGAACGGAATTAAAGCATGAGCTGCGTAAACATTTGCAATAAGTCAGATCCCAAACGACGTTTAGCCAACTCATCTCTTTATTTAACCAGCTTAAATGATGTGAGTGTAGGCCCGTGCAGCTTGCTGCAAAAAGAAATTCGATTAAACACTTAGCATATGTAATAAATAAAATGTTTATTGGTTTTCCCACATAAATTAGTAGACATCTCGCTCACCAAATAAAAAGGCCTCGAGACTCATCTTGTCTCTGTGGTGGGTTCGGATTAACAGCATCAAAATCTTTAAATTAAATAAGACCATGCAAAGGTTAATTTGCTGTACAAGTTCGATTGTCTGTGGCAAGTTAATAAACAAGAATTAACATGGCAAATTAAGCCTATGACAAATTGACAGATTTCTCAATAGATTTTAGTTGTATAGATCTTTTCTGTTGAAAGTTATTATTTAAAGGGATATTTCAGCTGATTAAGTTATAAACGTTTATTAATAAACCAACTAAATTGTTAAACTGCATAATTAAATGATGACAAAAAGTGGATGTGTTTTACACTACTAAAACTTTTGTTCATTATCATGGTTAAAACGTCATAAAGTATTACCGGCATGTACACTAAATACATTATGAACACGTCATAATAAACAACATGCAACAAATATGCCAAAAGAACAAGAGAAAGCTAAAAGATTTGTCAACTACATCATTCCATGCTGATTGTTAAACAGCAAATAAAAAGATCTGACAGACCATATACCAACAAATATGCTATACATGAAACATGATACAGTGTTTGCAGCAAGAGCACCAGGAACTTCCCGAAAGCAAATGAGAATTTAGTGACAAGTTCTGTGGAACGGATTTTACGGTTTTAAATGATCTTAGTATTAAAGGTTTAACAGTATAATTAAATCGATGCCAACATAAAGATCAACAGAATTAAATGTATATATGTTTTAAAAATCAGTCAAAACGAAAAAGCATTTGTAATAGAAAAGTAAAAAGACAAGAGTCTAAGAGTCAACGCGCATCAGTGGATTAAACACAACAAACATATAAAAACCATAGAGCTTCTAGTTTGTTTCTTTGTTGGCAGGATAAAGCCTTTACTTAAAAAGCATTGCGAATCAACCATTAAATTGCTCCCTCCGTGTTGCCCTTCACATCCAATCAGTTATACATTTCATATCCTAATGACATTAATGTCATGTGTTAAGTCCCCCCACATATTTCCAACAAAACATTTTTTCTTCTAAGCAAAGGTCTGACCTCACCCATTCATTTCATCTACATAATAACCGAGGAGAGGTCTTGACGTGCGTAGTGGTCTATGCCGAGGAGATCTGGGCTGCATCTTCAGAAGACGCATTTTTCGTTACTCCTCTAACCTTAAGGGGGCTTTTTAGCTTTTGGTTAGCTATCCGTTTCTGGAAAACATCTGAATCATTTTATAACCAAAGCCAGCTGCTGCACAAGTCTATGCGCGCGTGCGTGTGTGTGTGAGAGTGTGTATTCGTTTGTATGAGGAAGAGGGAGAGAGTGTGAGAGTATCTGTTCGCTTTGCTCTCCAAAAAGGAAGAAAAAAAAAAAAGTTTGGACGTCTTTCACCTCCCGAAACTTTTTTTAGGAATGAACGCCGAGACGTGCGTTTCATACTGCGAAATGACATCCATGGATTCATATTATAGCCCATCTGCACCGCAAGGTAGGGATCACCAGGCGAACCCTTTCAGGACATTCCAGGCGAGTGACACCAAATACAGCCCCGCTTTCCTGACCAACAAAGGTCAGGCGTACGGGGAAAAATCTGGGAGCCCGTTCCAGCAGGAATGCCAGTCATTGGATGCCACTGCTGGGGAAGGCACCTTTAACAAATACCACCTCTTCATGCAGAGGTCCTCCTGCAAAACTCCTCCAGACAGCAGCAAACTCCAGCAGGAAAGCAGCGGACACAACGGAGGGCTCATCGCGTGCTATGGTGAGTTTGAAACGAAGCATTTGCAAAACAAGTCTTGGTGTACAGAGGGAATCAACTCAACATGTCTTGTACTTTCTCGTCTTCAATGCAAAACAACAGCAGTGAGCGTATAGCTTTCGTTACGCAGTGACATTCGTGTTTTTATGACTCTGTTAAGACAGGATAATCTGTAAAGCCTTTCAATAAAAAACTACAATTAGACCAAGTTTTTTTACGTGAGAGGAGGTTATTCATATTGATAATCACATCAGAGTAAAGTCAATCTGTAGGATAATATTTACAAAGCAAATGCAATAGGCTTCTCAACTTACTACCAATAAAACTGGCTCAGCTCTCACAGTAACACAATTAGGAAGAGGCATAACCTTCCCTTTATTGCATTTTAACTTTGAAGACCGAATTAAATTATATTTAATGCGATAATCTGAATTACAATCCTTAATACTGGATATGAATCAGACAATTGAATTAACACGTTTCGGAAGGCAAACGCAACTAATTTTATGCGCTTTTACAAGTTGTCGATGGCACATTAAATAGCCCGTTTTGAAGTTTTCTAACGTTTATGATTGCAGGCTCAAAACTAGATATATTTCCCCCCCACCCACAACTATTACAAAACAAGCAATTTCTTGTGCAAACCGGAATTAGTTATTTGTAATAAAATATGGAATATGCCGCGAGATATAGCACATCAATTTAAATGTTAATGTTAATCAGAAGCCGGCATTTAACTGTAGCGAACAAAAAACACACCACTTAAACGGGTGCAAAAGGGTGCAGCTTTAATAAATAATAAACACCTTTATGTAATTTCCTCTTATACAAATGTATTAAAAAGTGAAATGAAAATATATTTATTTCTTGCAATCTGTGAATAAAATGACTGTTCGATGGAAACTAGAAACTGGTATCAAAGCCAGGAATCAAACGTTTCTCATGATTCCTGTCCTTTTGACATCCAACCCTATGTAATATTAAATAATTATAATAATAACAATAATAAATCTTATAAAAAAACGTTTACAAATATTCTCGGATAAATAGAAACCAAAGAGTCGGTAGCGGTAGCCCATAATGAGGTTGCAAAAATGTTTCAATGTGTTCATAAAAGTCTACAGTAAATGTTAGTTTTAGTTAATGCATTTTTAACAATGCACATATTTTAAACTGACAGTAATGTGTTTGAGATTAAACGAATTTTATAGACGCAACAAGAAAAATGTCAGGTGCTGTGCGCCCATATATTAAATATATGCTGCATGAGCTCTCTGGAGTGTAAAATATCAACAGGCTTATAACCACACAAAACAACAACAACAATTATAGTTTTTTCCCTTATTTTAGAAGTGGAAATATATTGGCTACTAAAGACAGAGAAAAGGTCAAATTAGTGCATAAACATAAACATGAACATATTAATACTGATAGTCAACTCTAACATTATCATTTATAAAGGCTTCTAATCACAGAAATTAGTATTCAGATAGCTAACAATCTCCTGTGATTTAATACCAGAAATTAACAAAGCCTCGATCATTATAATAGGATTATGATAATTATTATAGATCTCAATCTGTGATAGGCCTTAAAACCTTATGTCCTCTGACAAGTAAGAAAAACAGCAATACGCGTACATCTTCTCGCTTTAGTTGTCTTATGGATCTTAAAAACAGAGTAGGCTACATTGCAAAAGGACTATTATAACAGGGCAATATTATTGTTTGTGGCTATTAGTAAAAAAATAGAAAAACAATAACAATATTAATAGTAACAATGTCAGATTTTAGAGAATAATGACGTAAGTGTGATCGGATCCACATTTTCATAACGACAAATACAAAAGCATAATCGGTCTACAGCTGCAGCTTTCGGCCACGCGCTGCATAATAAACGGATGACGCAACGAGATATCGACATACATTAGATTTAATAATGGTCTGTTGTGCAGATGTTGTCAAATAAAAGTCCCATTTCCCAAACTAATCAAAACCTCTCTGACAAAGACAAAAATACCATAGCAGCTGATTAACAAAACCTTTAAAAGTGAATGGCAAAATAACTATATGCAAGCCTGCTGTTAATATTTTACAATACTCTCAAAATGTCATGCAATGTCTTTCAGATAGGGCTAAAATCGATATTTAAATGTCTTTTTATTATAAATGGACACCAAAAAACGTCTGGTTATACATGACACATTGTTTATTTGTAGTTTGTTCAAAGTTAAAGTCTTACCTGGCGATATGTGCTTGAAGATTAATTTAACTTCCCTCACTGCCATAACTAATAATATAGCTGCAAACATAGATTTAACAATATTGCCAGTGTCAGCGGTAAACAGATGGATTTAACTTCAACAGCTCCCTTATAAATAAAGCTTCATGAAAAAAAGAAAAAGGAAATAATAATAGAAAACAGTTACAGTGAAATAAAAAAGGAAGTCAGTCTACTCAGAGCAGGTATTCTGACCCAAACTGGTAACAACAAACATGTGTCATGTTAAAAAATATCCAGCATTATTCACAACTATTAATAAATGGTTGCTGCAGAATATATGAGTTTATTTGCATCCTGTCTAAAGAAAAAAAGGAAAGTGAAAAAACAAAGGAGTCTCAGTTCAAATGAATTGTTTTTTTAATAAGGGATAATGAATGCATGACTGTAATTGATCTAGAGGATAGTGAACACTGAGTAACTGGCTGCAATTGAAAACACATTTCATCCATTTATTCATATCTACAAAAATGTATTAGTTCATGACTGTTTGTGTACTATATTTATGGTATTAATATGTTTGCAATGGCCATATGCAACCTTTGAATGCTGCCATAAATATTTCTCATTTAAGACAGCATGTCGATCATATAATTATTAAAAGTCAACTTTGAAGCAAGAAGGTTGGCCCATACAGACGGATAGCTAACTACATTTCATGACAGCAAATAAATCAGAAGATGTGGTTTTTAAAGACCCTTATAATTATCAAAAAGTAAATCATAACTTAATATCCAGATTTGCATTTAAATTTATAAGAGCTTGTTAAAAGGTGACTCACTCAGCTCTGAACAGACATCATTACAGCACCACAACATACAAAAATATATAATTTTGGGGGGCCAAAATTAAAATCGCAAAGGCCCATTTTGTGCATTTTAATTTTATGGCGTGTGATGCCTACAGGCGAACGACAACCAGTTAGAGAATATACAAATAAAAGCCCTTGTTTAAACCAGAATACTTAGCCAAAAAGTAATAATACTAATAATTGTGCAATGCTTATATGCTGTAGGAGCCACATGCAGTCACATTTCCCTCGAGCGTGATTATTTTATGCTGAAGAGGGTATGTGGTTTTCAAAACAAGCTTTTGACTAATTTCTCCTTTGTGGTCAGAACCAATAACAAAGGAAAACGACACTCTTAGGAGGGAGGCCTTCATCACCTCTTCACTTTACCACAGCAATGTGTCCCATTAGTGAAAACTGGAACTGTCCTTGCAAAAAAATAAAAATAAAAGTTAGGTCAGATGCAGATAGACAACAAGATCCCTGTTAATCAAGACTAAGCCCAAAACCAAAGGGAGTCTATGAAAATGTCAAAGGATGACGACTTCAGGCAACCTTGTAAAAAAAATGCCTTGCACCAATACAAACGCGTCAGTATCATGGCATCTGATTTGGCTTGCGATGTTGATGGAAGTTATTGCATAAACTTGTGGTAATATCAACATTAACAGCTCCAATTAAGGACACACTCACAGCAAGTGCCTGCTTTAGGGGAGGTTGTGATGAATGAGGTATTTAAGCAAGTCAGCATTATTATACACTGCAAAAAATGCTGGGTTCCACACTTTCAAATAGTGTTGGGACAACATGAAGGAATTAAGTTCACATATTAGTTTTTAGAAATTTAAATGGATTGAACATGAAACAATTAAATTGTTGCAAAAAAAAAAAAAAAATCAAGAATTTTGTTGTTTCAGCTCTTTTGAAATAAGTAGCTTAAACAAATTGCAAACGTCATTTTTTGAGTGTCAGCCGTTGATATTTGAGGGTTTAATAAGCTAGATAGCACTGATTGACTGAAATATTTACAGTGCAATAAGAAAGCTGGCTGATAATCAGTTAAGAAATGAAGACGGTATGATAGTGTTGTGCAAAAGGCAAGATACATAGATCACGGTTTGTGTTTGATTATCGGTTCTTTTTCAGTATTATTTTGTCTTATGTTGGTTGTTTTTATCACTATGGCTCACGTTTGTTCAAACTTTAACATTTACAATTTAAAGTTTCTCTTTAATTTTGACAACTGCAAAGCAAAACTGACCAAATTAGTTGTTGCGTTAATACTTGCTTAGTGCCCTATTAATTATTTTTTTGTCTCAATTATTTATTGTGTGAATAAAGAAGTGACTACAAATAAAGTTTTAAGAGCCTTTTTATAATCCTAGTTTGTCTTCGGACGGATTCATTAATTCTCATTGCTTGTAAACCTTTTTTAAAGCACTGTCAGTAAATCTAGCAAACTATGTTTTTATGCGCTTCTGAATAAATATATTAGAGGAAGTCGCTCAGCTGCATTTCTTTAATGAGCATTCACAAAGCAGCAAGACTTTTTTCCCCTGTTGTTAAACAATACTTAAGGATAAAAAAGATTAAAATGTTGTAAAGAATTGGCAGAATTATATTAGAGCTTTTTAACATTTTTCTTTGTCAAACAAACACATCAAAAACAAATGAAACTACTATACATTATGACATGCTGAAGATGATTAAAAGTTTGATTTGCATTACCCAGGTGATCAGTTCTGAAGAATGCATTAAAAATCTGCATTAAATTAGTTAGTAACTATGAATTATTACCCTGTATTTTATAAATTTACTTTAATAATAATTTACAATGTCTGTAGTGCTTCAATACAGTAAATTGGATTACCTTGAACAATTATTACCATATAAATCCAATTAACTTCAAAATATCACTTACATGGAAACATATTATAAAATGTACACGTCATAAGAGATTAAGCCAACAGCCTCTTTTCAGTCAGTTCAAACAATGAACAAGCAACCATACAGCCTTACTGGAACATAAAGCCACAAAGGTACTGCAGAACTTTGGGGGGGGGGGGCATATTCCCATAGTCTGTTGATCTAAGGAGAGGTGACAAGAACTTGGGTTCATTTTACATGTTTACTCAAATTTGGCTTTAAAGTTTACATTAGAATCAGCCAGCAGTTTCTTTCAAGGCCTGTATTCAAACAGCATAATCAAACCCTAGTAAATTCCCTCTAATGGGTTCTCAACTACCAGTGAACGGCTGAGCATTTGATTGTTTTAAGCGAACCTATGGAAATTTGTTGTTTTATTACTTTACTTATTTATTTTAAGTGAAAACGAAAATTATCTTATGCTCTCACCTTCATGCTGTAACAAATACCTTTCTTTCTTCTGTGAATGTTAAAAAAATTGTTTTACAACTAAAAAAAAAAACTGGTCTCCATGGACTATTTTCTAAAAATAACAGATGCCAGTTTAAAATAACACAAGGGTGAGTAAATGAGAGAACTTTTTAAAAATCTCTTTAAGCATTAATAAATGTTTCTTAACATTAAAATAATGTAATGCATGCTTTCATGCTACTTTATCTTTTGGCTCTTTTATGTCTTTTTTTTCTCGTCATTATCTTACAAGACAGTGATTAGTTAATTTTTATTTACAGCATTCCATAGTGCTTGTTAACTACAGCAGTGCTTTATTATGGTTCCTAATGCCGTCCAGGAGACTCCTGATTTTACTGAGGGATTGGGAAATGCAATGTCAACTGCTAAACAAACAAAACAATACAATAAAAAAAATAAAAGAGTGAACAAGCAGCACATAGAGAACAAGCTGTTCCAACACATTTCAATTGTGAAACCCTCGTGCCAGAGAAATACTCACTGAAAACTGAGATATTTGTGCTCGAGGACGTTTCAAAAGCAAAGCCACAGCCGAAATCACCAAAATAACCAAATTAAAGCACTTATCCAGACTGCTTTATTTCCCTATATATTATTTTCAGAAAAACCACCAAATCTGATCTCTCCATAATCATAACTTGTCAAAAAGACACAAATCAAAACAAGCAGTGTTAAACCAGCAGATTTTTGATCTGGCACTCCTTTTTTACTTTTTGATGATGCATACGGATTCAAAAAGTATTTGACACACTCGGGTTAAAGCAATCTTTTTGTTCCGACACTCCAAGAGAGCTGGACGAGCTGTGATTTATCGCGAGAAGCAGCTTAAAGGAAATGCTGTGTTTTCTTGCCCAGAATGTGCTCTTTGCTGCAGCCTGCTGGGATAAATCGTCCTTCAGGACTAGCGGTGTGTTTGGACTTCTCTGCGGATACCTATCAGATTCTCACTACCGGGCTTTTTTTCAGCTGCACCAGCTGAGACACGACTCTCCCTCTGAAACAACCCCTGTCTTATGCATCATCTTGAATAGAGCCCTACAGTTCCCCAACACAAAAACAAGAAGTGACCCCTAAAAACGTAAAGCAACTCAAAGAAGGAGACAGTCCCTGTGGTTTAGTCGGGCTATGTTTAGAATGGAGCCGCTCTTGTCACATCTGCCTTCGAGTATGTGATTTGCTCTGGTTTTGCAAATGGCTGCGTGCTCAGACGTTTACTAATGAGGCTCCTTCTCTACTAATATCTTGTGGTGTCACGCTCACAATCACCAATAAAGGAAAACCGTTCACCGGTTCCATATGCCACCAGCCGGAGCCACTCTTCATATCACAACCTATCAATCTCTCTGTGCCGTGTCCGTCTGTAAGATCCTGAAATAATTAGATAGCGGAAGGCAAGTTTAGACTGTTGGCCTGGCTTCAGAGCACAACGCTGCCTATTACAATTCAATCCATATTTTAAGCACCAAAAACAAACCTAATTACAGATAGAAATAAAAGCTTAGATGAGCAAACACTCTTCCGCCGTTTCCCTGAGCATTTGCTTTCAGTCATAATAAAGATGAAACCAGGGCCGCCTACACCTTATTTATGCGTTTTAATTTTTAGGGCTTTGGCATATTTCATCATTAACCCTTCGTAGAGACCCCAGGTAGCCTAATTTATAGTGTTTCTTTTATTTGCCTGCTGCTGACCCTAACAATCAGATTCAGTAAAAAAGCATAGAGGATGCCCTGCCGCTTTACAGCTAGTTAAATTACACTTTGATGTGTTCCCCCGTTTTCAGCTGGTACTAAATGACTGCCCCTTGTAAAGATCTGACCCTTGCTAACTCATGGGGTCGAGCACCGACATCCTACAAAGCCAGGAACCACTGGCGTCTACTGTCGAGCGCAAGGCACCTTTTTAGTGCGAGCGGGTCTGGAACCACTGTGTGAGCCATTCATGCATATTTTATGAAAATATATAGTGGTGCCCTTTTCTCTTGATTTACGGGATGTATCGAATGGCGACCCATTTGAAGATATTTTACTCTGGAGTCAGAGGTAAAAGTAGATGCTGTAAAAGAGGTTTACAAGCCCCAATCTTGCTATGCATACAGGTGTGAATCTACTCAGGTTAAAAAGCCAATTAGTCTTTTTCTTGAACCTCACCATCTCCTAACCTACAGCTGAACTTCACGTCCAACCTGGCAAGTGCCGAGGTGATAAAACGATTCACTATGGTACAGAACTGCCGTTATACTTATCTGCATAAGTAATATTTTTACATTAGAAATCCAGACACAGTTTCTCTCTTGCATCACTGGAAAAGTAAATCATTGCTTCTTACTCTGTAAGAAATGGACGTGCAAGTCTTGGAAAGAGTTTCATTAAAGCTGATGTCCAGATATCTAAATGGAAAACACACAGATGCCATTATATGTCCACATGGAATGTATATTAAATAGAACGTTCTCACTCACCTGAAACATTTGTACTACTAATAAAATAAGAGGAGAAATAAAGCTATTTTTGCCACCTATTCTACCAAAATTTGGGAGCCAGAAAATTTAAATACTTTATAAATAAAATTCTTACAATTTATTTAATGAATCTAGCAAATCGGCATATTAGCATGATTTCTGAAGGATCACGTGACTGGATAAATAATGCTGAAAATGCTGAAAAAAATGTATAATATTCTAAATACATCAAACAATGCTATATTCTTCATCGTAAAACCTTTTCATTAAACAAAATGTTCTTTGTAGTGGATCAAGTTTCTTTAGATTACTCAGATGTTTTTCACACTAAGAAAAAAGGCTCTTTCTTTGGGTTTTCTATGGCACCACCTTAATTTTTTAAAGATGTACAGCATTAAATTACAGCATTTCCACAACATACTTGTCTATAATAAACACTAGTAAGTTAAATGGAGGTTAAAAAGGCAGCCTAAAGCTAAGAGTTTAAAAAGAGTCAATGAATAGTTTCCTTGTTCTAAATTTACACTAATGACTAATAGTCAATTTAGGGAATATTCAAAACTTCAGTGCTGCTAAAATACCGATCCCACTCGTATTAAATTTGAGGTTTTTAACTGTGGTATATGTTTTTCCTAAACCTATACATGACCTCATGAAATTTCAGTGTGTCTGACAGCACGGCAAACAGGGTTAAACAGCAGGACCATGTTCGGCTCTGCACTTTTGCTGAAATCTTCAACCGCTACCCCCCTCCGAGCTCTGGTTCAAGACTTTTCCGATTCTGACAGAAATATTCTGCCATGAGATTTCATGCCTAGCAGGCAGGTCATGTTACTCGCCCATATGGTGGAGATACAGGGGCAGCCAAGTCTCTGTTCACCTTGAGCTGCGGAGAGAGCCTGGCTTGAACCCTCGGTGGACTGTGAGACTGTCACAATACTCTTGGTCTGCCAAAAGCCATCAGTGACACTGAGCATAAACAAAAGCCTTTGATCGCCAGGCCTGGATTTTAAACAGGCTGTCAGCTTTTCCATGTGGGGGCAAGAGGCGTGAGGCATCTAAAGGGACAAGCTGAAAATATTTATGTTTGAGTAAATATGCTGCTCCCAACTTGCTTAACAAGATGTGTCAGTCCCGGGCAATGTGGGAGCCATTATACCCCCAGGCCTGGCTCCAATGTCTGTCACTATTGAGTCCATGGTGCCTGGAGAAGGCAATGGGAAACAACTTTTGGGCAGAGGAAAAAACAAAAAAAAAACAAAAGCATATACAACATGCTTTGTGGTCAAGAACAGGAGCAGTCCCTAAGGTGTACTTATTGACAAAATGTAAAGAATACATGTGGCTAGACCAAATGATGTTAAAAGGGATAGATCAATCTAAAAGATCAAAATTCTCTTTTACTGTATTGAACTGTGCAACATAAAAGAAGATATTTTGGGAAATATGCCATGAAATGAAAGTCACCAAAATATTTAGTTATAAATAGTT
>CAIGQW010053631.1:15042245-15084151 GCA_903798125.1 Danio choprae
TATATATATATATATAATAAAGGAGTAATTCACCCCAAAAAATAAAACCTGTTATTATTTACTGTCATTCTAAACATACTTTTTTGTTTTGCCACAATTTCTTTTTTTCTTTTTTTTACCATTTCGATAAATTTAACACTATTGACTTTCATTCATTTAATTTAATCAACAGAAAGTATGATTCAGGTTTGGAACAAGGGTTGATGGCAGGATTTTTTGTTTGGGTGAACTATCTACCTTATGTTACAACATTAAGGCCAATCAAAAGTGGATGCCACTAAATACAGGTGTAATGAGGGATGTGAAATTTTGAGCTTGTCCAATTTTGACCAATTCCAAAAAAGTCAAAAATGCATCTGACAGAACTGCTTTCATAGTGTAGATACCCAAGTGGTTGAATGTGTTCAAAAAACAACAACAAAAACAACAACAACAACAATCTAATCTTCACCTAAGCTCAAAGAATGATGTTTGCTGTTTGCTCAAATTACTTATTAAAAATGAGCTGAAACGACACAATTCTTTAGTTTTTTGGGGGACAACGTAATTGTTTTATGTTCACGTTTGAAGGGCTCTAGCCAGACAGAATTTAAACAACATGTAAACAGCTAAAATTGAGATTGCTTTAAAAATCATGCATGTAATTTATTTATTAGGTTTACCAGTCCTAATTCTAACACAAACCCAAAGCATTCAAAACAGCTTGCGGTTATCAAAGTTGAAAAAAGGTGCTGTTTTCCATATTGTTTTTTTTTCTTGTTGTTGTCTCCTTTTGCTCATCTGTAAAATGAACAGGCCTATTTCACAATATGTGACCCTGGACTACAAAATCAGTCATATGTGTACATTTATGGAAACTGAGACATATGCATCATTTGAAAGTCTAATAATTTTTTATTGATATATGCATTGTTAGGATAGGACTATATTTGGCTGAGATACAGATATTTGAATATTTGGAATCTGAGGGTTAATAAATAACTAAATAAAAATAAGGAGAAATAGACTTTAAATTTGTCTAAATAAAGTTTATAGCGATGCATATTACCACTGAAAAATTGTGTTTTGATATATTAGGAACATGATCTTTACTTAATATTTTAATGATTTGTCATTAGTTTCATATTTTAATGAATTTGACCCATACAACACAATAGCCAAAAATATACCCATGTAACATAAGACTTAAGGTTTTGTGGTCCGTAGTCTGAAAAGTCTGATAAAAGGCACAGGAAAGTGGACAAAGGGATGGATTTAAACACCAGGTGTAAACAGGAATGTGTCTCCATTCGCTATTTGTGAGCTGATCTAAACAAAATGTGTAAACAGGGTCTAAGATACTAATATGCACCAAGTTAGAAAAAAAATAAATAAATAAATAGAAGTTTTGAGTAATGGCTAATAAAAGACTGTTTGCAATCTTGCTCACAGCATATCCAGGACCACCTCCACCCCGTACATTACCCAACATGGTTCTGTAAGGAGCCCTATGGTGCTGAAAAAAGCATGTGTTCCAGTAGCATTTGCCCATCTGCCTGAAAGCTCAAACCTGAGAAGGCTTTAATCAAGTCTCACATTAGAAAATGAACACAACTCAACACTGCATCCCCTAAAATAACTTTCCATCACTGAGCGCTGAGCTAAAGACAGACACAAAGATCAGGGTCGCCACTGGAAAGCATAAGAGGGAACACTCCCAAGGGAACTCTAATCCAGCTTTACACCTTATTCCTCCTTAAAGCCAAGTGAGTGGAACAAGGTGAAACAGCCCAAAGTTTGCCAGTGCAGCCATTATTATGATTTGAGCGAGCAAGTCATTCTTAGTAGCTCTTCCACAGCACATGGACAGGTAATGAGCACCAAGAGGGAGCTGGAGGAATGACCTAATGTACTGGAATCCTCACTTTCATTGATCTGACTTGAATTTATGACCGGCACGCTGACTGGGGTTTCACAGCTGAGCCGATGTATGTTTCCAGTGGCTTGACGCAGAAAATTACCACTCTAGAGTCTTGTCGCTGGGCAAGTGCAGCCTCATTACGAGCCAAGCTCCATTTTGCACCCTTGCCACAGACTCCGCATATGTTCGAGGCCTCGCTCATCAAACAAGGCTGCAACATTCGGACTGTACCCAGGCGGGAAACCTGTAATTTTCTATCAGTCTGCAATTACAGCCACGGTGTCTGTTTCACATGAGCAGCTGATTTATGAGCTGAGACTGGCAGTCGTTACTGCAACATGTCTGACAACAGGCCTTACAGACTCTCTCACTCTTTAAACTTACAATGAAGAATAATCAAGGTATTGTGATTAAAGAAAGCATATTTTCATGAAGTAAAACTAAAGTTGGAGTAGAGAAGATAGCCCTGAGAAGGGTTGTGTTATTTGTGAAAAAAATTGTTAATGACATTTTACATTTATGCTTAATAATTAATCATTATTTAACCTACAAGTATTATAAACAAACATTTACAATGATGTTAATAAGCTAACAAACTTAGATCAATACATTCTGTAGGAATTGTGTATTGTATATTGTAATTGCATATTTTAATTAAATATTGTTATTTATTTGTATATTAACTACATATTTTAATTTCAAAAGATCGACGTGAATGATATTAAAACTGGAATCTTAGATTTTTGAATTATTTAAAGTATTTGTGAAATAATGTTCCTATTTCAATAATTTCAACAGACACTTAAAAAAACTAACCAAAAAAAAGCACACTTGTTCTAAACTGTGTGAAGTGATCATACAGAATTGTTCATTTATATATTTGCTGATAGTTTTGTAAATCCTAATGGTTTGTTAGTGGTCTGAATGTCACCACCAGTACAGTATGTGCTACATAAATGCCTCATTCATTCATTATTTTATTTTTTCATTAGAATAATTACTGCGTATACAAATATTGCTATGCAGAATTACAACTTAGTGGTTGTCTCCTGCAAATTGTGATTAAAAAGTTTTTGCTCATTTGTTTGCTCAGACTAAAAAATAAAAAGAACCTTTCCAGTGTACATTAACAAATAAAACTTTTACTGTTTACACCTTTACTGTTCTGATTCTCATTAGATGCTAGAAAATCCTTCAATCGATACTAAACATAAAATGTTGGCTTAAGTAGCTTGAGATTAAATGTCACCACTGCTTGTCACCACTGTGCCCTGTACAATGTTATTCCATAATCCTCCATTTTTATGTAATTGACATTCTCTGCCTTATCTCCTGTATGCAGGTAAAGACAGCACAGTGTTGACAGATTCCGAGTTGCCCCAAAACAGTGATCCAGCAGGGATGGATGGCAGCTACCTCAGCGTAAAGGAGTCAGGAGTGAAGAGCCCGCAGCAGGCAAACTCAGAGCTGGCCTCTCCACTGGACAAAGCTGAAGGAGAGAGCAACAAGGGCAAAAAAAGACGCAACCGTACCACCTTCACAAGCTATCAGCTGGAGGAGCTGGAGAAGGTCTTTCAGAAAACACACTATCCTGACGTCTATGCCCGGGAACAACTCGCACTGAGGACTGACCTGACAGAAGCCAGAGTACAGGTATGAACCCCCTTAAACTCCACATTTCAATCCCATGTTTTGAATAACCTTCAAAGTCCGTGTGAAATTAAAATTGACAATGTTTATTTTGCTAGAACACATTTTCAGTCTTAAGGTGAACAATGAATCCATGCAAGTTAATTCACTCACAAAAAAAAGTTTGTTTTGATAATCTTCAATCAAAGTCTGACCAATTGCTGCAGTGTTTGAAGTGGCGGGTCTTCTCTGTTGATGTCAGTTTGGCAGTTTCAACCACAATATTCTTAAACACACCCTGCCCAGCTCAAAATTCTGTTTCAGTTGGAAGTACATAATCATATAGAAATAAAAGTCTCAGTAACTTCCAGTTCATGCCGCCTTTAACTGTGAGGCTGGATAAACATCTGAACATTTCAGTCCATTTGAAGGTAAAATATCGGTCAGTCTTATGACAACAGATCATAAAAGCTAAAAAAAGCTTTCAGATTAAATATGTGCAGAATTTGCTTTTTTTCTTTTTCTTTTTATATCCTCTACTGGAGAGTCTAGCTATATTACACTCAGGCTATGTCTGGAAAACCAGAACCTTCTTTGAGACCCACACCCCCACCCCACTCGCACCCCTACATTTGCATATAATCCCTCCAACACGACTGCTGCATTCCTGCACCGGCAGACAGACCGGGAGATCTCTTTACTCGACCCCAAATGTGCGCTTTACTTAGAAGCCCTGGATTTACACTGTTTGTCTTTCATTAATGTCCCACTCAGGAAAGAATGTGTCCCCTCCCTGCTCTCAAGGGTAGGTGAGAAAACCTGGCCTGAAGCTCCTTTACATGGCGAGGGTTTACTTATGACCTACATCCAAACACATGACTCTAGAATGATGGGTAAAGAACCACAGTGGCTTAGTTCCAGTGATAAGAAACACCGTCAAACCTTTTTGAAACAAGTGCAACTTGGGTCAAAAAGATGGCACACCTTGTGCCTCTACCTTGGGTGGAGGCACAAATCATTAATCTAAAGATGGGAATATATATTTTATTTTATCTGTTTTGGTGGAAAGAAAGCTTAGTTGCATGTGCTCCAACATTGTGCAATGATGCATTTGTGGAAGCAACTGAAGTTAAAGTCTGACTTGAGCAATTTGCTGAATCCATCTTCTCATCATTTGCTTCTTTTCCCTCCTGTCTTATTAAAAATGCCTAAATGCAACAATAGTAGAATAAGAAATCTATGAAGAAACAATATTAACCAACAAACTTAACCAAGTATTCAGTCATGTAATTCCTACTGTGTAGACAATTCTTTATAAATAAATTTGAATCGGGGCAGTAGCAAACAACTTATGATGTTAAGATTGTCTAATGAACTAACCAGGTAGTAATCAGTCTTACTTTTCGGACTCTGAATAGACCCTTTACCACCTACTATATTATGCAACTGAAATTATAAAGTTATGAGAAAAATAAAACAGTCCATCAATGATCTGGACACCACAAAAGCATAAAACAACTGATTTTTTAATAACTTAAAAATATAAATGGATCCAGAAGAAAAGAAAAACGATGAATGATTTTGAAGTAGAAGAGGTGAGATTGAGTGACAGCAGAGGCAGACCATCAATCCTCAAAGCTACTCTGGACTTCAAAGTTTTTCTTTCCTCTTTATTTCCACAAGGTTCAGCTCAGTGTTTCTGTTCTCTCTCCCCTGGTGCTAGAACATAAATAAAGCTCCATAATAAGCCTCTAAGCTGTTTTAGCTGTCAACATCTTTACCAATTACGGTGTTACTAAGGTGCATGAGCAACATACAAAAGATTTAAAAAAAACTTTCTAATATCTCTTACACAGGTGCTGCTTAAAATTTGTCAACTTGTTAATACTGGCAGAAGTGAGATGAATCAGAAGAAACCAATAAAAGGAAAGAAAACAAGATTTAGATACCATAATGTGAGCCTCTTTTGAGTTTAAATAACTTCAAATATAGTCTCGTCTCATCAATCAGGTTCAAAAGTGGTTTGGTTTGGTTTATGCATATACAACACAACTCTGCATTGGTTCATCAGAGAGTAGCAAGAGAATATCCACCACTCGTCTACAAGAGTCTACCGGGTTGGAGAGTCAGATATGGAAATCCAGGGGCTTAAGAGTCAGGAAATTAAACACAAAATGAAAACAAACTCCATTTTGAACTTTCTTCTCATTCTCTCAACTTCCAGGCATAGATTTATGAGAGGAAGACAGTCTGGGAAAAAGGTAGATATAAAAACAGCAATAAAAAAATGCTAGAGCATTCAATGCATATTAAATAGACGGCATCTGTACCAACATCATTGCTTCAAAACACAGGGATGCTAGTGGAGAGCCACCAAGAGTGATACTCGCAAATGTTCTTTTTCTTTTTTCTTTTTTTTTACTCCAGGCACTTAGTTAAGCTCTACAAACATATGATGTGGAGCCAAAAGGATGTTGATGTTCACCGGCGCATTATGTGCGAGCAGAGCCGAGGTGCTATCAGGTTACATTGAGAGATAGGCTGACATCTCGCTGGCAACGAATGCAAAAGCCACAAACTGATTGACCAAAGAGCCATCCCAAGATCCAAGTTCAAGCTCTGTGACGAATTGAGATTGCAAGACAAAAGAACGTCTCCATTTGAAGAAAAAAAAAAAAAAAAACAACAAAAAAAAAACCGTTCCACTCCACAAATCAATAAACAGATAGTTCTAAACAGAGAAGAGCCAGGATTAAAAGAATGGAATTTTGGCAGCTCTTCAGACTGCAAGCCATGAGAAATCACTTTGTGTAATTTGTTCTCTAATTCCCAGGTCTCTAAATAACAACCATCTATTCAGGGAAACAATGCATTTTTTACTATAGAAAAGCAGAAAGAATGCAAATGCAGATACAGTCCAATTCAGATTATTTATTAAAGGGATAGTTCACCCAAAATAATAATGTCGTCAATATTTATTCTCATGTCATTCATACTTGAAATATTTTGAAAAAAATGTTCAGTCTTTTTGGGGACCAAAACAACATTGGAACCCTGTGCCTTTCATTGTATTATTAAAATGTATTCATGAGTTCAGCGCATCCCCATAAAAAAAATCATGCAGGTCGAGAATGACAGGAGTGAGCAAATGAATTTTCATTTTCACTGAAAATCTCCTAATTCATCAAAGAAAGTGTGTGATGGTGATGGTGGTGGTGGTGGAAGAGGAGTGACATGGTTCTCTGAGGCCTCTGGCCCCGGTTAGTTCCTGCTTTCCCCTCCCAGCCCCCTGCTGCTGCTGATGGCTCTGATAGAAAAGAAACTCAGAGGAGGCCATCACAATCTGTCAGCTCCCACAACATCAAACAACGGCCAGGTCTCACTGAACAGTTTCCAGGAAAAGATGCTGAAAAATAATACAGACGAGGGGCTTTCTACATGAGCTCTAGACTTACTAAAGGGACAGACTCTCTAGACACCAAAAAAAAAAAAAATTTGCAACATGATACCAAATGAGTTACACAATGTGATCACATACAGAGTAAAAATATGATGCTGATAATGGATGTTTATTACTCCATCAATAAATCTCCACTAAGAAAACATTTCCTGTCTATGATGTAATGCCACAAGTGGCCTGTTAGCATGAAGTAATTTAATCATTTGCTAATGCAATATCCTCATGATTAAGGGTTGATGTTTTACTTACAGGTGTGGTTCCAAAACCGCAGAGCCAAGTGGCGGAAGAGAGAGCGCTTCGGACAGATGCAGCAGGTCCGGACACATTTCTCCACGGCCTATGAACTCCCACTTCTCACTCGGCCTGAGAACTACGCTCAGGTATAGTGCTGTCTTCACTTTAGCATTGGCTGAAAGTCAAATAAATATCAGTAATGAATAATAAGAATAATTAATCCTGATAAAAGGTGCAAATTGTGAAGAATTTTAGGGGGGGAAAAAGGTACATTCTAAATGGTTCCATTAACGGTTTAATATTGCAGGACCACTGATGTAGTAGTCTAGGAAACCTCTATTTTATAATTAACATGTAAAAAATTCTTTGTGTAACTCCTTTTCATTGGCTTTAAAAAAAACAAAGTCTACCTTAATTAATCCTAAAACCTCATAGTGCAATCTGAAATGTTCTCCTAAATGGAGCATTATTCTCAAGCTTCTGTGTGTAGGTTCAGTAATTTAACCTTTATGGTTCACAAAGAATAGACTCTTTTAATGGCCTTTAAAGTGAAATAACTGTACATAAATACAGGAGGCTAAGAAAAATGCTAATTTTTGAAGAAAATTTCAGATAATATTTGAAGATTTCTAAAGTGCTAAGTTAACCTTTCCAAACCTGAACATGGGTGATCAGAATTTGAGACAATCTGTGTAAAAGATTCATTTTGGGGCTTGAATTTAGGTCATCTAAAGCGTAACCACGCCATCAGCTCTGACAGCATTTGAGAATGTCAAATAATAGAAAAAAAAGCAGATCAGAGTATCACTGACAATTTCGGGACCTAAAGAAGCACAATATGGAGGTCAGGTCAGACGAGGGCTGTGGCCGAAGACGACACGCCTTCACAGGAGAGCCAAAGAATCTCCTGGATTTATTATGAATATGTGGCCGGGTCGAAGGGCAGGGGTGGCTCTTTGGGGAGCGCGCCTGCAGCTGTGGAATGCTGCTTTGCTCACATCTGGGGCATCTCCCTGAGAGGGCTTTCATCTCCCTCCACAGCCCTCCCTCAGACCCCCACCTCCCCAGGCCCAGAGCAGAATACAGGCCTATCAATTCACTCTCCGCTCAGCAGAGGAGGTTACTCTGGGTGTTGAAGGAGCGTACAGAGACAGAGGCATTCCTCCTCCACACTAGGCAGGCAGCTCCCACTCAGTATGGGACCAGATGAATGCCTCACAGCTCCTGATAAATCTCCAGGTCGAGTACCACTGAGGATTCTGCACCTTCGCCAATGCAATATTTCAAAACAAGCGAAGTTGGATTTGATAAATGCTCTTTCATGTTATTGTTGCTGAAATTGCAGAACATAAACGCATTGTACCTTAACCTTCTGCATTGGCCTTTCTTGCAGATTCAGAACCCTTCTTGGATAGGCAGCAGCAGTGCAGGGTCTCCGGTCCCTGGCTGCGTTGTATCATGTGACTCGGTCACTTCCTGCATGCCACCTCATCCACATGCTGCTAGCGGAGTGTCTGACTTCTTGGGTGTACCCAGTCCTGGAGGCCACATGGGACAGGCACATATGGGAAGCTTGTTTGGGAGTCCAGGCATGAGCACTGGCATTAATGGGTACGACTTAAACATGGACCCCGACCGGAAATCGTCCAGCATTGCGGCACTGCGAATGAAAGCTAAAGAACACAGCGCAGCCATCTCTTGGGCTACATGACTCCCCGAACATCAGGACGTTATCTCTGAATCCCTCAACAAATAAGAGGAGCAAATGTGAACATCAGTTAGACAGCAAAACATGACCTGGGAACGAGGAGCGTGTGGACTGACAAAGACAATGAAGAGTAATAACCATGAGATTTATTTCGATCTGAAGTCTAGAGAGACAAGGGAAAATCAGAGATCATAAAACAGAGAATGTTCTGGCTTTAAAACAAGAAAGAAATACAAGAAAGAAGACAGAAACTTGACATTTGAATGCATAAAAGAATTACACGAGAATGAAAAAAAAAAAAAAAAAAAACACACTGCACTTATCCGCCACCAGTGTCCCATTTGTAAACACACATAAATTTATCTAAGAGCATCTGGCTTTGGGCTCAGCAATATCAAAACCTGTTAAATTCTTGTTCTGTCACAGACTCCTTTTTCCAAACATGCCATTTCTGCCTTGACAGTTCAACAAGATTCACAATACAGAGTTTCTCACAATCTCATTGCAGTCTATATCCAAACAGCTAACTAGACATCTAAAGAAGGCTTTCTCTGTCCTCGACGAATTGTATCCCTGGTACAGGGAGTCTAACAAGTGCCTTAAGACAGTACAATCCCAATATTATACAATTAAAGACCAAAAGATTAAGAGGTGGGATTGTCGGTCCACAATGCAATCCATCTCTTATAATTTCTCTTTCAATTTAACTGCAAGAAAGAGTTGCTCGAAAACCATTTGATTCAGATTCATCATAGCAGCTGTTAATTTGAAAGTCAAACATCCCTATGAACTACAAACTATAACATGTAAAGGATTCAAAATGAGTTGAGAAATTTTTTCATGTTTAGATTGCAATATCTTTGCATCTTGTCAGCAAATGTTGGTTCTGTAGCCTCGCTGCACTCAATCTATGTCCAGGCTATCTGAAATGTACAGTGTTGAGGCTACCTGAAATTTGAGCCATTAATTGCTTCATTAATTTTTTGGCAGTACTCCTCATTTCGCCATCTTAAATAAAACTATCAACTTGCCGATCTGGGCATCATCCACTACCAGTCTGATTGGGTGGAAGCAATACTGAGCTCTGGCATGTAATTACTGAAGCTGCCATCCACTAAGGTGACAGAAATAGAAAGCAAGCCCCATTTCAAGGTACTACAAGCTTTCTGATTTTCCCAGAGTCAGATTTAGATCAGGTAAAACAAAGCTGTTTGAAATCTGCAGCGGAATTTGATATGTTCTGCCCCTTGGAGAAGCCATTTCTAATTTGTAAATGAAAACCACATTTCCTTTCCTTCGTTCTGCTGTGGATCCCCGGAGATATGTATATATACACACAACTTTTTTATTATAATACCAGAGCAGTGACTTACCTGGTTTAGGGGGGTCACAACATGGAATCAAGTTTCATATCAAGTTTGTTTTAAGAATGACAGAAACCTGGACTTCTATTACATATTGTTAATACATAATGGACTAGATAAAATACATTAGAGCTTTATGCCTAATGGTGGGGTTATATGATATGCAAACTATAGTGGCTACCTGACGTTTCAGCCATGTATCATTCATTTTTGCAGAAGTCCTCACTGCATCACATGCCTGAGCATCTCATCACTCAACTCACCAAATGCACTTCCTGAAAAAAAAATCTGCAATAATGTTAATGTGATTTCCATTAAGACTAAATCTTTCAGATCAAAGATAACTACAATGATAATAAAATGAAAAAGGCATCACTTTCAAATTATCTACAGCTGATAAATTGTTAAACATCAGAATCCAATCAATCCTGGTTTAAGGAGCTAAAGGATTTACACAGGACAAAAGCACAATGCTTAAAAACATTACCTTATTGTGCATTGGCGAGGCTGCCAATAAACTTACTGTTTCTTGTGAGAACAAACCTTAATACTATCAATTGTTACCAAAGTAGGCCCAACCTGCAGATTCCCATCCACCAGAGTGACAGTTCAACCTCCAGTCCTCATTGACTGCCATGAGGAGTTCTGCCAGTGCATAGATTTGGCCTTTAAGAGGTTAGTGAGAGGGTGAAGTGACTATAGTGTTCCGGTGTTCTGGGAAAGGACAATCCACACAGCTGTGTGCAAAGTAAATGCAAAACAAACATGCCTTGCTCATGCTTCCCTTCAGCTGTCATGGCTCTTCTTTCAAAGCCCCTTGCTGAACAGCAACAGCCTGCTAGCTCAGCCAAAGCATCAGTCCTCAGCGACTCAGAGTCAACGCACACCAGTGCTCTTGGGCAGTCTTTTTAATTAACACCGAGACATCTGTGGAGAGGGATTCTGTGACAGAATAGAGCAGCCTGCACTCAGTGTTTGCCTATCTATAACTATTGTGGAGCCATCAGGGGCAAAAGTGAAGCTCAGGTCAACACTATCATTAGGTTGTGTAGAACCAGCACATATATACACTTACATACCATTAAATGAGTTAATCTGCACACCACACAAGTCATTACATTTACTTTTAAATCTCTTGTATTTCGTTCAAAGGTAAATCAGCGTAATTAAATGTAAAATAGTCATTGAAGAGTTTAGGATTGTAAAGTACCATAAGAAAATGGTAATTGCCAAACGATACCTTGAAGATGCCTATGAGTTACAGAGATGCTTAAGTCTCTGTTCCATCTCTCAAAACTTATACTACTGAAGAAGGCATATCCAAGTACTACAATAATATAATGTTTTGTTTTCCGTGTGGTTGCATGTACAGTTTTCTTTGGATTCCCTTCTAGCAAAAAATATCCTTGGAGCCGTTCTTTTGTAAAAAATAAATAATAATAATAAAAAATTACATAAAAAAATTCCTTATTAGAAATATATTATTTTATGTGTGAAATTTTAGGTTGTTGCTTTTGTTGTATTGTGGGTCTGGGGTTAAAATCCAATACATTTTGGATTTTTGGGTATGTAAATGAACCTAAAATAGTTGTGATGGCTTAAAGCTAAACATACGGCTTTTGAATCGTTTTGAATAATTATTTACTTTCAAGCTTGTTTATGTTCTATATATATATATATATATTGTGTGATTTACAACCGTAAGTTATTGCACTTACAATTTTATTGTTTGTATTGCTTTGAGAACATCGGATTTGAGTGGAATATCACTATAAAATGTATGCACTCATTTGGCTATCAAGAACTCATTTGGCAATGAGAACATAATGGTAAAGTACAGAGAGCTGGTAAAATGTTGTGCGAGTGCTTTTTCAGATTTGTTTCACCTCTGTAAAACAATCTGTATTGTTTTGTTTTTTAACTTGCTCCAAAAACAATAAAAAAGCAGCTACATTTCTTGAAAACTGACAGAAAATGTTCTCAGAGTCTGATATAACAGAATAAAGATATACTGAAAACGTAAAGTTCCAATTGGCTAAAGATTATGCTTTTAACTAGGATTTCCCATTAAAGAGTTAAATAAAATATCTAAAGTTAATAGCTCGACACAGGTGCTGGGTATTCTACTATGGATGTTTCATTTAATTTCATTCATGACATTTTCTGTGTGCTCATTTTTGCTTGTTTCACTAAATCCAGATGAATAAAAAATTAAAAAAAACTAATCATACTAAACCTTCCTGTTCATTATTTTAGAAACTATTTGTTTATATGAATTTTAATCCAAGAAATTAGACTGAATGCAGCTTGTGCTTTACATAAATAGTGCATAAAAAGTGGAATCCAAAAGGTGATTGGTATGTCTTTAAAGAATACCTAAATGTCATGCTCAGCTCAGAGATCAGTGCTCCATTTCATACACATTCTGTATTATTGATTGCTGTACTCCTATAACAGCTCCTAGGCTGTATAAAACACAAGCTGCAGATAATCTGACTCTTTGTGTGCAATTGGTTATTCAGTGACATTTCCAATACTTAACATGTTGCTGAAACTTCCTTACCAGATCTTCACTCTCTTCACGCAGGAAGAGTCAGAACAGAAATAGATTTCTCTTCACAAGTTCACTCCCTATGGAGATGAAATGAATTTATCTCAGACGCACAGGCTCCCGAACCTAAATCACTCAAAAGAGCTCAGACATCTGCTTCTGGGCCCAGACAACAGAGGTAGCTGGAAAAAAAAGAAGACAATTCATCCAAACTACGCTAAGTCAACATACCTTGGAGTTAGGGATGAGCATGAGAACTTCAACACTCGGAAGTGACAAGAATAAAAACATGGAGACATGAAATCTGTATAATATTTCTCAACAACCAAATTCCAGTGTGCATTTTTAATTCTATGACTTTTTAGATTATAGAAAAGGATGATTTGTCATCCAGGTAAAGTGTCACTTGTTGAAACCAAATTAGGGATACTTAACCATTTCAACTCGGCATATAGTCTTAAAAATACAATACTCACATTGTGAGATGCTGCAAACGAAGTAAAGCCATTAAAATATAAATAAAAAAAGTACTTAATATACACATCCATACTTAGAATATTTTAGTGTTACACACTGTTTATTACATATAATACATCATACTATAAAAAAAAACAAACAAACAAAAAACAAATCAAAGGAAGAAACTGAGAAACCGTAATGAAATGAGACTAATAATCTTTGAAATCCTGCGGTATATAACCATATCAGCTGTACAGCATTTAATGTATTTTAATATCTATTAATACGCAAATATGCTTTAATAAAGGAAAGACATAATAGCGAACATTTATATAAAATACTTTTTTTTTTCTCCAGCAACATTCAAAAAGTCAGCAACTGAATATAAAATGAAATGTCAAACTGATAGAACACAATCTGTTATATTAAAATCAGTGACTGTGCAAAACAATATCTCATGTACAAACTAATTCCAACATCCCAGATATTCAGTTCAAGTTATGCTACAATTTGTTCAGCATGATGCATATCTTTAAAATAAAAAAGTTAAATGTAAAATTACATTAACACATGTTCTTGTGATACACCTCAGAGTGTTCACTTTTCTCACACAGATACACAGGTGTCAGCCACAAGGAAGGTTTCGGCTTGTGACCCGTCCTCATAGAAATCATCCACTGCTTTGATGCATCGCACTGTTTCCGCAATTGTCTTCAAGAGTAAAAACATAATAAGTTATACAGTGTGTCAGTTCCCATCACAAAACAGTGGAACAACACTCCTCCAGAGTCTTTAGGTCAGATAAGGAACATAAAGAGAAATCCCGGAGTGCCCGTAGCCTGTCTGAGAGAAAAAAAATTGTGGTGGGAAAAAGTCGCTGTGGTAGTGTCACAGACTGCCAATGTTGGGGAAACTTTTGAGCTTCTCTGGGAAGTCGTCTTTGTAGAGCACAGGATCGGCACGGTGCTCGACAACCTTCAGAGGCATGGTGCCGAACACAGAGGCAAACTTGTTTATGCACTCAGACCTGGAAAGGAAAAAGAAAGAACCTGAAAGTGTGGAGGAATAGGGTCACGTGGATTATCCTGCCGATCTTGGAAAATGTACCTTCTGTGGAGAAAAGCATTCATAATCGTAGTTTTGTACAGTCGTCTGAATCATGAGATACAGTTGAAGGACAAATTATCATTTTAATTATTTTTAAATTATTTCCCAAGTGCTGTTTAATAGAGTATAGACTTTATCAACATATTTTTTAACATAATAGTTTTAATAACTAATTTATTTTGTCTTTGCCATGGTGACAGTGCATAATATTTTACAAGACACTAGTATTCAGCTTAAAGTGCTATTTTAATTCTTAGCTGTGTTAATTAGGTAATTTACCGGACAACAGTGATTTGGACTGTAGCCTATCGAAAATCTTAAACTCTAAAAAGGGTATATCTTAAATGAATTAAAAATTGCTTTTATTCCAACCAAACTAATAGAAATAAGACTTTCTTCAGAAGAAAAATATTATAGAAATTACTTTAAAAATGTCCTTGCTCTGTTAAACATCGCTTGGGAAACATTTGAAAGGGTAAAAATTTCACAGGAGGGCAAAATTTTTTGCCTTCAATTGTACCCGCAGACTGCAAAACAAACCGTTTTTTGTTTTTAAAATACATAGCATTCCCAGGACTCTCCACTTATGACAGGAAACATATCGAGAAAAGCATAACCAGAGGCAGGAACCCCTTCATCAATCTAAACAAGTGTGACCCCTGGAGAGGTTCAGGAGTCAGCGGAGCCTCTGATTGGCTGATACCACGCCATATTCACTTCAAGGTCAAACATTCTCTCGCAGGCTCAAAAACACAGAGTGGAAGAATGAAACCAATCATCAAGACTGATTATGCTTCAGCGGATGAGGAAACGGTTGTGATTTTCAAGGAAAATCAATTCAAGCCTTTCCAATACATGCTTAGCCTGGTTCATACTTGAATTGAAACAGAATGAATTAATGATATGCGGTCAACCTCTGACAGAGAGGAAAGTCACAGTTCTTTGAGAAGGAACAATTCTTAAGGTCCAGTGAATTTGAAAGTCTTGATCTAAGAGCACAGGAAAGTATCTCCTGAGCTACAATGAGCCAATGCTGGAAAAACCCACAATGCATTTCAGATGCCAACAAAAGGAAGTCCATATATACTGTACCTCTCCACCATGTGTGTCTGGTCCAAGGACAACCCATCAATTGCTGTACACTCTGGGCACTTGAATTTCTTTCGAGGTGTAACCTATAGAAAGAGAGAAAAACAAAATGTGATGAACACAAAATTGTCAAAGATCAAAAGCCTAATCTAATAGCAAAAATAGATTTAGTTTTAATTAACAAACATTTAATAAAGAGGAACATTCTCATCCTCAAAACAGTCCAGTGGTTCAATCAAAATGTTGTGAAGCTATGAGAACACTTCTGTGCACACACAAAAAAAACAAAAAGTTCTTCTTTCCACTGTGCTCTGTATGTGCGTCGAGCAGCTGACATATACGCCGGATGCACTCACACTTTGTCTTAAACAAAGGAAGATGCATGTGGGCATCTGGATTATACATCAGTGCAGAGTGCTCTTGTGAATGCGTGCCCTGAACTGACACTGAAGAGAAGAAACTATCAAATAAAGTCGTTATCTTGTTTTTTTTTGCACACACAAATAGCTTCATAACATTCAACACACAAGAAATGTATTAACAATGTTTTTGCTATATTTCTGGACTTTAAATATTTTGCAACTTTTGCTGTACATGGAGGATCAGAGAGCCTTCAAAGCCTTCAACGTGTAAAAATCACACCAGTGTGACTAGAATGTTTGGTGAATCTTGTCATCAGCTGCTAAAATTAAATCTGCTTCCCGTAATGGCGTGCGCTGAGCAAGACAAAGAGACGCACGGTGCTTATGGAAAAAAACAAATAATCAGAAAATCATATAACCAGGGGTGTACATAACTGCTCTGCATAAGCAATTAAAATAAAAATTGTGGGCCAGATACCTGCTCGAGAGGCGCTTTTGCAGACTTACTTTTATTAAGTCACTGCTTAGAGTTACTGCAAACCAAGGAATTTCCCCATTCTTCATCATTAGTAAGATAATTATTACAAATGTGTTCAAATATGTGTTATTAGCTGTGTAAAATAATGTGTTTTCATTATATGAAGTCATTTGTTTTGTAAATAGCCACTGTATTTAGCCACTGTATGCCAGTGGCTTTGGATTTAATTAATGTTACGATTTAATTCATTTGGATGTGGACACAGAACATAGGCTCATGCAACTTTACCATGCTTGAAGCTTTGAGGAAGAATTGTTGATGTTCAAACTGTATTTATACATGTTTAAAGTGGCTGACAATAATAGATATTCTTATTAGGAATAAAACTGCCTGTTTTTTAACTGTGCAGGAGCTGAATACTTAGGCCTACTGTGCCACTAATATCTAATGTATTTTAATGCTGGTCATTATTGTGATACTTGGAGAAACAAATATTTTCTTCATATATGGTACTTGTTGTAAAAAGTTTTATATGATCATTATATGATACCTTATATACACCATTTGAAATATGAAATGGTAGATGCACATTTTACCACCACAGGATTGATCTCCAATTGTTTATTTTGACAATATTCCCATTCTTCTCTGCATTTTTCTTGAAATGGTTAAGGGCTTGACATGCAAAAGGTAGGTCTTCTGTTGGTTTGCTACTGTTCGATGCTCTGTAACATGCTGTGGGAGTTTGGAGGCGTGTAATATATACATGAATGTAGATAAGCTGTATAGCAACTGCCCTATCAACCATGAAAATCACCATAAAAATCTAATTTTAAAACTTTACAGCTACAACTACATAAAAGGCTTAAATATAGAGACCGTAATGTATTAAATATGCACACAACTACATTTATCTTAGAGTATTAATGTAAAAATCATAATTAATCTGCTATTAATGTCTTGTTTACTGAACACACTCCTAAATAAACATAACTATCAAAAAGCTAAGACGTGTATATCATTACAAAGCAGACTTTCGTAAAACTCAACCAAGTGTTATCTATTCATATCTCAAGGCTGTCATAAAACACAAAATTGTCTGACCTACATGTGCCCGTAGCTCCCAATTTAAGGTTGAGAAATCATGACACACTTCTCATATTAAAAAACAACAAAATCTGACACAACATTGATAAGGTTGTTTAATAATGAGCTGGAACTGCAGTGATGGGCCTCTCTGAGAAGTGTGTGTGTGTTTGGGAGCTGAGTGGGAGGAGATGACTTGATGACAGGTCATATAAGTCAGATGTAATGAGAGAGCCGTCCATGCCCATGGCCTAGCTAAATGACCGTATCTGCCTCGCTCATTAGACGAATGATGTACGACCCTTCTTCCCCATCCCTCCTTCAAAAAAAAAAAAAAAAACCGCGCACACACACACACACACACTTGACTGACACTCTCCACAGTGGGAGCACCAGGAGGTGTGTGTGATGTGGAGGAGAGAGGGGAGAAGGTTCACAGCGTAACTGACGGCAGAATGAATGTGCCCCAGTGAGCTTATGAAAACAGAGCACGCAGGAGAGAGGCAGACAGTGACACGCAGATAACAGAGGTTAAGGCCAGGCCTTTACAGGCCGAACAGCACCTGGACAGAGTCACTGTAGACCTAAGACTGTATAGGCTGAAGGGGGGAGAAGGGCGAAAGCTGATCAGAGACAGAGCACCAGGGCACGATGTCAAGACGCCCACATTCTTTTAGGGAGCGCCCTCATTTATTTTTCATGAACAATTTTTTTTTCTTTATTATATACATTTTGATTGTGACCTGTTTGTCTGTATGCTAAAATGGCAGTTTTAATAATCTGCTGTATTAACACCAGATAAACGTGTTGCTGTGTTAATATTTCATGCTGGTGCTAGACTACTGGTAAATCAAAAATAATAATAATAATAATAATAATAAATTATACAAGAGTTGTGAACTTGTTCACCAAATTAAATGTGATTTGATTTTGTTTATTTACTGTAAAAACAGAAATCCAAAGGTTTGGGGCAAGCAATTTGTTTTTAACAGAAATAAACTTGCTGAACCTTTATTATATAGCATTTTTTAGTATATAGTACTTGTATAGTACCATACGTTTAATATATATATAGTTGCTGAACTAAGGACACGAATATATGACAAAAGATTTACATTTAAAACTTAGTAAATGCAGATCCTTCTTTTCAACCTTCTATTCAAACAATGAAAAAATAATCCTGATTTTACCTCAAATTTAAAACAACAACTGTTTACAGCTTGATCAAATTAAATGCTTCTGGAAAACTAAGTCAGGAAGTCAGAACGATGAAGAATCATGTGACACTGAAGACTGGAGTATTGACTGCAGTAAACTGTCATCACTGGAATTAATAAAAATAAAGTATGAAAACAGAGAAAAAAAGGCTGTTTTACATAATACTATTGTATTTTCTATATTTTTTTATTTAGATTTTTTAATTAAAAAAAAGCCTTAGCGACAATAAGACACGTCTTTTAACAAAATTTGTAACATTCATATTAACCCCAAACTATTTAGTCATGTAGCAGACGCTTTTGGAAAGCTATTGAATGGTAGTATACGTGTCAGTAACATTAAGATTTCAGTTTTTAATATTTGTTTGATGTTGGTGGACTAAAGGAGCAAGTTTGTGACACAAAAAATAAAAAAAGAAACATCTTGTCTTTAGATTTTTACATTTAGTATTTACATTTTACATTTAGTAATCTAGCTGACACTTTTGTCCAACGCGACGTACAATTGAGGAAGCATTCAGCAATTAAACAAGAGGCAATACACACAAGACATGCTAATTATACAAAGGAACTGTTTGTGCTCAGAGAATTAAGTGCTAGAGTAAAGAAAGGGGGAGTGTTTTTTTTATACAGAGAGAAGAGTGTTTCTACAGGTGGTTTATGATACCCGCTCACCTGTGTGAGTCACGTCATAAATGCACAATTTATTTCTTTTTTAGATTCCCTGTAGACCCAAAATAAACTGGTACTATCAGAACACAGCTGATTGTATCATACTTAAAATTTATGTTACCTTTATTGGTGCTTTGCCAGTGATGTTGGCCACAAGGAAGTTCATAGCAATATCCTCACAGTTCATGTGAGCATCCACCCAGTTCTTGATGTCTCCAGGCATTTTATAGGTGTAGAGATAGTTGAAATACTGGAGAAATAAAACATTAAACTAGTGATAAAATGTTTCTGACAAAACATAACATCAGCAATTTAATATTTAAAATCTCAATGAGGGTTTAAAATTGCAAATGAGATACAGACACAGAGGATGGGGAATTTATGCTGTACCTTATGGTAGAAAGCAGCACCAGTCAAGACCATGGACACTTCATTAGTCCACTCAGATTCGTATTTCCATTTGCCCATTTCATGATCCCATAAATGGAGTCGACCAGGATATCCAACCAGCCTGTCAGGGAATTCACGCCATACCTAAAAAAAAAACAAAAAAACACAGATCCTATTTAAGACATAACATAAAAGCATCACAAATGCTAGGACCATAAAGAATCATCAATTAGAGTCAATTCAAATAAAACTGCTTTCAAAGAATGCTAAACCTTGCATATCAAGGGTTAAATCAACAAAGTTTAGGTCTAATGGTTTGTTAATCCCAAAAATGACAGGCAGGCCTAACAGGATGTGATGAAGGAATTCTCGAATGTCATTCCCGAGTGGCATAAGCAGCTAGTGTTTTAGCCAGGCAGCCATGACTAAAGCTGTCTTCCATTTCATACAATTATCCATAAATTACACTTCATTCTCTCAATAGTGTATAAATGCCTGCAGGTGAGTTGAAGGCAAGCCAATAGCCATGGACAGCATTGCTTGTCCTGTCGTCCTTCAGATATAAAAAAAAAACTCAACTATAAATAGGGAGACATCAATTGTAAGGAATGCTTTGAGATGCCAAATGTAGACTTAGGCAATAGAGTTGAGTTCCAAAATCCTGCATTGCATGTAAGCTTAATTTGAAGTAGGACTGACCCATAAAAGGTACTGGGATAATTTCTGATATATCATCCTGTGCATGGGGAAGACAATGAACCCCAGTTGCTCCAGAATAATCCCTAATCAGTGAATGTGGCAAAAAAATAAATACTTCAATAGAAAATATTACACTATCAAGATATAAGTTGGTCATCCAGAGCATCCTACATTACAATGTCAAAAGAATGAGAAATTTAGAAGGAATGTCTTTCTTTAAAACATACAGTAAGTGTGCTAACGTTTCTTGCAGTCTACTAAACTTCAGAGCATTTTTAGACATGTAATTTGTTTGCTTTGTTAATACACAAACCAAACTGAAATAATTTATTTCCCTCAAAACGGCATGATAGCTAATCATAATTCACAAACTACCTTTGCTCTATTAGAATTAGAGCTTTCAAAGTGATGGGGTAAGTAAAATCCCAAAAGTAAAAAATGTTTTTAAAAGAAGTTTCTTATGTTTAACAGTCACATTGTAAAATATCATTTCAAATTGAAACAACTCGAATGTATATTTTACATTGTAATTTATTCCTGTAAAGCTGATTTTTTTCAGTTCCATTTTTTAATAACGACATTTTTACATAGCCTCATAATGCAATTACAATGAGATTTTGCGATTAAACTTTCCTTTATGTACACACAATACATCAATCAAACAAATCAGTTTAAGCTCATAACAATAGCATTTATATAAAGGTACACCACAAAGAAAGAATATGGCCCAATGCTGCTTAGACAGGTCATGTAACTTTACAATACATAGAAATATTTTGCTTAAAATACAAGTAGATTAAAGCAATGCCCAGTAATCGATAATAATAAAAATTACATTGTCTTCTTAGTGAATATTCAGATTAATAAGAAGACTGCAATACCGGAGTGAAAAGGTTTCTGTGTACCATATAAACATGTCATGTACTGTGATAAGTGACATAATAAACCATAAAAATATATATTAAGTAAATGTAATGATTACTTGATCTTTCAGAAATCATTCTAATGCTCTGATGCTCAAGAAATATTTGTTAAAAACCTTCTAATGTGCTGCTTAATATTTTTCATGGGGAAAAATTATGACTCCTTGATGAAGAGGTCAAAACAACAGTGTTTATTGAAAGTCATTTTTGAAGCAATTTAATGTGCCCTTGCCAGAAAATGAAAGTATTAACTGCTTCCGAAGGAGAAAAAAAATAAAACAATAAAAATAAAAATTCGACCTATTGAGGCTTTAAGACCCAAAACTGATGTACTAACTTACTTGAAGCTAATTGTCATAGCAAGCAGTATACACATTCACTACCTCATATCCAAACTGTAGCTCATCTGAGGTTAACATGATGATGTCATCGTCAATGGCCAGGACAGCTTCTGTCTCGATCTCATCAAACGGGAAGAAGCGATTGCTGAGCTTGTTTTCTTTGGTGCGGACCACTTTAAGAGGCACTGCGACTTTGGGCCACAGCGACTCTGTAACAGAGAGAAGGAGAGAAAGAAAACAGTGAGCTAATAATAATACACTGTCGGTTTCAGAGGAGATGAAAAACTATGAGAGATGGCAGCAACTGTGGAAAAGAGAGCGTGGGTGGATAAATCTAAACACATCACTGAGTAAAAGCACATATGAATCTGACCACACTAGCATTCTTCTCAGGGCAGAAGATACAACGCTCTATATTTTCACTTGTGTAAGAGCTTGGGAGGAGTTCAGAGCACGCAGAAGACAGATGGCACGCACAGCGTCACCTAATAAAACTGAGGAGAGAGAGTCTACTGGAGCTTAAACACAGAGAGCCTAAGACTGAGAGTCAGCTATTATACCTCTACCCCAAAGCTGGGGTGTAGACCCTGGAAATCTCCAGAGATATGGAATGAGCTCATCTATGTCAGGCTAAAGAACTTCAGCCCACAGTGTTCCTCCACAAGATCACACAACAAACGATGATGGGGGAAGAAATAAAAAGAAAAGTATTTCTTAACTGCCGGAAAATCTCCCCGGCCCCAGACAAAGGCTGAAAGAAGAGCCAGACCTTCACATGCAAGGAAACTGATATTGTCACCACATCCAAGCCTGGCACAGTGAGTTCAACTAAGATGAAAACAAACACAGACAAGTTGGGCTACAAAGACATGTAACACTGCAACAACCAACCCTAACCAGCGTAATCCAGAGTGGCACAATGCACAAACTTAGATGTTCACACATCATAAATCTGCACCATAAGAAAATGCAGGAATCTTGACTGCGCCAAAGTAACTTGTGTGAATGCTTTTTAATGGCCTGTAATCACTTCCTTGCCCTGTATTGAAATTTTATATGGGCTGACGTTATGTACAAGCATTTTTAAAGAGCTTTAGCACATTATATCCCCAGTGACACCACCAAATAAAAGCTCTCCAAGTACATTAAACCAATTGAGAATCTCCCTAATTCCTATTGTCAGAGTTGGCCAGCACCTCATTAAAATGACAAACAGGCAAGATTTGGGCCACTAAGACTGCTGGAAATAAACAAACATAATCAGCGATTGGAAAAGGGTGTGGAGGAAATCCATTCTCATCAGGGCCCGAGCCCCAGGTTGACCCGTGAACAGACCTTATTAATTCTAATAGGTCACAAAGCTCAAGCCTGGCTTCAGCAACGCCTCTAATCAAAGGCAACAGCAAACCATTAGTCTACTTCAAAGAATTTCCCTTCATAATGGTATTACTCAAATCTATGGAGAGGATACATTCATTTCCCCATTGCCCATTGCGCTTTTCTTTTCCCCAGCGACTTCATAAAGAGATGCATAGCTAATCGCCTTGTTAGGCAGTATCATTAGAGTCAGAGCCACAATAAATAACTACTAATATCAGCTTATTTTGACATGTTTAATGGGCCATAAATTTGACCAAAGCTGCAAGTAGAGGAGACTGTTATAGAAACGATCCTTTCAGTTTGACAATAAAGTTTAAGGGTGGACCTCTGGTGAAAACAGGCCGTATATCAATATGAATTAAAATACACTTCATTCGTCTAGTCTGGAATAATCAGACTTCAACAGCTCATAAGAAGTCAATGAGAAATTTTTTGTTGTCTATATGCCAGTGGATGTACCAAATGCTTTGGTTCTCACTCCAGATCTGAAGATAAACCAGAGAGGTTTGGCCCGAGACCAAGGCACATCATGCTTTCAATTCTCCGACCTCAAGAGGAACATGATTTGGCTACTCACTAGCTTATCATTCATCTGTTCCATATCAGTGGTTTCA
This sequence comes from Danio choprae, assembly GCA_903798125.1. NCBI lineage: Eukaryota > Metazoa > Chordata > Actinopteri > Cypriniformes > Danionidae > Danio > Danio choprae. Next base: position 15,065,909 of record CAIGQW010053631.1, read on the forward strand.
TGTCTTTTGTGAGAGCTGCACAACTGCATTTCATTCTGGTGTCACATTTTCATTCTTTAATAACAGAAGCTGTCAGAACAACATTACAGACATACACTTTCAAATTAAATAATTTCCTAAATAACTAAAATACATGGTACATGTAAATCTAAATCATTTTAATGTTGATTAGCTTCATGCTCTGTCAATAACTTATCTTATATTGCTGATGGTTTATTTTTAAACTGTTTTTATATTCTACATTGGCAAAAAGAAAACATATATAATGCAATACACACTAAAATTAATCCTTTTAAATACTTCAACTGATTTACAAGACATCATATTATAAAATACAGTATGATAATCTATTTACATTTTTTATATTTACATTTAATAGTGTTAAGTTTAGTGTTCCATGAGCATGACAAAACAAAACAATGTGTCGTGTACATTTACTACATAGCTTCCTGAAGTACTTACTTTGGATTGGTCAATGACACCAGTGATTAGGTATTTATTGCTACAACAGCCTCATCCAGGTAACTGAAATCAGTGCTATATGGTTGGTAGAAACTGCTTTTCTTCATGCATTTTTGCGCTTGATGAGCTTATCATATTCTAGCTCCAACAATATTTTGTGTACAATCATTTATATTGTCAACCAGATTTTGATGTCATAATTATTATGGACTTGCTCTCTCATTTATTACAAATGCAGCTGTTGCAATCTTGCATCTCTGCAATAGTTATTAATTATACTAAAGGTTAAAAAAGATTTTCAGCATTAACAAAACTGCAGAATGTCACTGTAAAAGAATAGAAGACGTCATATAAGAATTCAAAACAATCTGAAATAAATAATTGTAAAAACCTAATTATTCATGTGGTAAAAGGCTGAGTAATAAGTGGAATGACTGTACCATATCCCTTAAATCTTTGAATCCTTGAGACACTAATCTATATTTTCTGTCCAATCCTTCACGCACGTGAGAAGAAGCTGTGTCATAAGTTGGATAATGAAAATCTAGACAGTTGTTATCTCAGTATAAATCCTTTCACTGTTTTACTAGATCTCTATGCTTCTTTTTGGGGTCCAACTTTGTCTTGGTCTACTCTGCAAAAACAATCTGGAAGTACATTATCCCTTACATAATTGATCACACAAAAAAAAACAAAAAAAAAACTGTGTGACACTAACCTTCAGGTGGGCTTTTGTTCTGGTTGTTCCACACCACCAGTAGTTTGGCCAAACTGGGCACCTTGGAGATCTCAGTGATGACCCTAAAGAGGCTTTCAATACGATCATAAGTCAACACGACAGCCGTGAACCCAGGAGAGCGTGGCGGTATGAGAGGAAGGAAAAGTGGACTGTTCACACTCGACCATTTCTTTTGGAAAAAACAAACAAAAACAAATTTGAATAAATCAATGAGGAAACTCAATTAAATAAACACAAGCACTTTCCATGACTTATTTAATGACCTGAAGTGCAGTAAGATAATCACAAGCCTCTGCCAAAACGTGGCTTTATTTGGAAACACGCATGGACTATAAAATTTAAAGATTACTGAGAAGGCTAATAACCAGCAGTGGTGGGTAGGTGATTAAAAGTGGCATGGAATGTCGAGTGCACAACCAACAAAGTTTAGAGCAGAGTTAACAAACAGCTGAAGCAGCATGCCATGACCTTTCACTGCGCCAAAGCATTCACCTAAACCTTCTCATTCAGACTCAAAAACAAAAATTAGTTTAAATTATGATTTTGCTCTCTAAAACCCACAAGAGCCGCCATCACCTGGACATGAAGCTACCCAATAAAGTATCCCTATCGTGACAGACCTGTAAAACTTCTATCGCCGTTTAATCCGCTAAATGCTTTGTGTGCATAGGCGCTACATTCCTTGCTTTAGTCGAAATTTCAAAAAGTGGATGGATTAAGAGAGAATGTTTTCCTTAGCTGACCTGAGTGAAATCTGGCGGAGAGCAGACGACGACGACAACGTGAAGATTCAATGCACTGCGGTCAGATATTAGGAGCTAAATTAAATACTTCCTTGCTTCAGGCTCTTTGTCATTCCATGGCATCCGTCCATCCTTTTCCTGTTAACTGTTATGTATCTGAATTTGATTATAACATTAAACTTCCTGGTGTTCCTCTTGAAACAAAATGCAAACATATGGCATCCACTGATGCTTGGTCAAAACATCAACGGCTCTTAATATTTCCCCTAAGGAAAAAGAAGTACTGAAACTGGGGATTTAATTCCACTGTCGATCATTTATAGAGCAACAAACTGTCATTACCAGTGTAGTCAACATCAATTCAGTACATTTAATCTCATCAGGAGTGCATTGGGATCAGTTGTCCATCCAATTTTATTTTTTGAAACCACACAGATCCAGAGAACTCTATTTTATATATCAAGTTATTCTGAATTATTTCAGGCCATGAGTAGTTTTTTATAAGATCTCAACTCTTGCTATTTGGTATACAACCATAGATTTCCTCAAAATAGCATTTTATATCAGTTACTACTTTATCACCTATGTGCTTTTACAGTTTGGGCATGTATAAAACTTGTTTACTGTGGCTGTTAATCCATCAGACCACCACCAAAGCAAGCTCAAGTTTTAATGTAAAGTGATACACCTATTAATGAGTGCAATTCCAATTCTAATTTGGATCTCTTTTGTTGATATTTATCCCGAGCGGTTTTGTTGAGAGTGGAATTTTATGATTGCACTCCAGTGACCTCTGGTACAGCAGGGGTGCAGATGAGTCCTGGCAGGCCCGGGGTGAAGCAGGGGTGCTGGGACGCTATCGGCGTCAGTGGCTGTCTACTGCCAGTGTGGGGCTTGGCTCATCTTCCTGGCCCGCTTTAAAACAGCCTGTAAACTCCCAAAGATGCACGGACTGGAGCCCAGATCAAGTGACGCTGTAAAGTAAATATTGCGAGTGCTTAAAGGGCCTCTGATGCGGTCATGAAGACTGCTGTTTATTGGCCTGAAGGATAAGGACTGAATGCAGACTGAGTACAGAGGCTTTCTTTTACGTTTCATGATATCTTCGTCAGTAGGGAAATTAAAAAAAATAAAAAGGTGACCAAAAAAAATAAACAGCTTGATGCGACAATTTGATATCAATTTAACCCACATTTTTCCCAAAACTCAATGCATAAGAAAATATTTGCATTAGATGTGGACTGAACAACTTTACAAATGAAAAACTTTATGTATTTCGCTGTTTATTTACAAATCTAAAATGTTTGGGGAGGGGCAGAGAATGCACATTTTTGAAAATGGTCTCAAAGTTAACGTTTTGGAAAATGATATCACAGATACTGCACAGATATCGTTCCAATGTGAACTATAAAAATGGCAATTACTTGTGCATGCATATTACTGTGTGCTATCAATAGGCATGCATCTTGATTGCATTCACCAGTCTGAATAATGCATATTCAATAATGTAAAGTGTTTACTGACCTGGCATGCATAATAGACAGTGTTTTATTAGTAATTTTTGCAGAACTGCATAATGATATTATTGCGGACAGTACATTTTTTAACTTGACTTCAAACTTAAATCTAATAAAGTGGGAAAATGCCCTAAACATTTTAATTGTTATTTCTACCAATCAAAGACCATCTTTAAATTTGTCAGTATAAAATTCTCACTTTTGGTGTGAGGCCCTCGTTTAAATGTTTATTTAAATGTTCCTTATAAGAGCACGAATAAATAAAAAAAATAAAATAAAGAAAAACAAAGGTCCCACAAAATGAGACCTAGAAATGCTATGGCACTGATAGCCTGCAGCAAGGCTGTGGGTCCTTTACACCCTCCTATACAGCAGCTGCTGAAGGTGCCCGCAAATAGAGAGCCGTGGTTAACCAGCTCCCTCGCAGCGTCCGCCATGGTCTGTCACCATGGACACAGCCGTCCTTCATACAACATCAGTCAACCATCCTGCTAATAAAAAGCAAACTTTATATGCCAATGGAAATTTCTTTGAGGTGCCTGACACGGACACCAAAAGCAGAGGGGGAAATAATTAAACTACCACTGTGACATATAAGTGGTAAGATGAATAAAGAAGAACACTGGGGTGTGGTGCATATAAGCTTAGTCTGAATGCTCTGATCTAATTGGGCAGGCTCCAGTGTGGTTCGGCGCATGTCGAGTCTTTGTGATTTGTTCAAGTAAATAAGCAGGAAAACAAGACAAATTGTTTTTGCGACATCAACAGCGGAATATTTGCTCGCGGTTAGTCAGAGTTCATCTGCCATGTGGAACAAGCTATAAATGACCAGGTTCTCAACTTTTGGGTTGTTTCTGAAAATGGGTAGTGGTCTTCAGTCACATGATTTTAAACCGCGTCCTTCAACTAATTAAACTTTTCTGTGGAATTGCTCGATTTAAAATTAACATAGGCTACTTTCCACTCCAATTTTATAAATGCACTCACAAACTTCCCTTGACTTGTTCCCTCGAGGAAATCCGCAAAACCAATTTAAAATGCGTTCCACTTTACGAGAATGAGGGAAGCTAACATGGACATACCCTCGATTTTGACCGAGGGAGCAAGTCGGCTTCATATGTCCACTCCAGCCCCTATATTTCCCAGAATGCAATGTGATTGTGACTTCACAAGTGTTCAAGGGTTTAGTGCATTCCATTTAAACCCATTCAGATGTTCTGCTAGTAATGTACAGTTGTTCTTATGTTTTTAGAAATTAATAGATGAATAGGTTTGAAGCATTTATTCATGATATTATGATTTACTTTTTAATTTATAAGAGCTATCATTTATTGAACTATGTCTGAGACGATCACACCAGAGGTTTTGAGATTTGGATCAATTAAAAAAAATAATAAAAAAATGTAACACCATGTTAACCATTTACATCATTTTAAATGATGACAATACTAATGAAAATGCAATGTCACAATGCAGATTTGCCTCCTCATTTCAACATGGTATGGAGAGGAATTTAATAATCTAACGACAAGGCCGTTATTATCATAACGGGATATGAAAGTGTGTGGGTTAGGTACAATTGCTCATGAAGAGCTTGTTTTGGGCACCAGTTTTCTTTTGTCACATGTGAAAAGAAGAGTTTACAGGCGGCTCAAGTGACGGTGAGGGATTGCAGGCCGTTTCATGTGGGCCGAGGGGGCTTGGCGAGTCTTGCAGCTGGGATCATACTAGTACAGCTTTGGGATTAGTGGAAAATAGAACCCAGATGAAAGCATGGACGCCTGTTCAATTGCAAAGGCTCAGTGCACAGAACATTTACCTCTAGATTCTCATTGAAGCTGATAGGCAGCGATTGCTAACATCACAGAGACCGGGCTAAAATAAGAGCAGCATTCTAAGTGGCAGCGGCTTCCTGCAGATTTGGACTGTCGGGAACAGGCAGCGGTCACGTTGCTTTAGTTTTCATCCCTCAAACACATGAACAGAGCCTGCCTTCTTTCCAGCTCAAGAAAGAAATAGGATGAGAAATGTATACATCACTGGGAGACATGATAAAGTGCATGCGCATTTACAAATCACACATCTGAAGTAGAAGCTTATTTTCTCCTGCTCTATTACTTTTCCAGCATTTAAAAATCCGACCTGGCATCCCAAAAACGAGTGATGTTAAGAATTCTTCACAGATAATAAATGTATGATGGAACATAAAGCATTCGTTTGGTAAGCAGAGCCTCAATGAGAGTTCCCTCAGAAGTCAAGCACAAAAAGCTGCTTGTCCTGATGGTGTCTCCTAAGGCAGAGCTGAAGAAATGTGCTTTCAATTATGTCCCGGTGGATATAGGGAAGCAGAACAAGAAATGCACTCGATTTATGTACTGCTCTGATTCTGTTCAGTGTGTACTTACAGAACATTCAGAAAGTATTTAATATTTCCCATAATATAAGCGAACAGAAAACAAGACAATTGGCCTCCTGGGCGTCTGGATCCCTCCTTGTGATCTTAATAGTAGCAAGTTGAAGAGAACAGGTGAACCCTTAAATTTCTTTTTGATGCAGTGAAGGCAACATTTAATGCAAGACGTTGTGCTCTGATTAAAAGTCAGAGAAAAGTTAAAACATTGACTTTCACAGGTTTTCAGCTTTCTTCAAAATATCTTCTTTTGTGTTCAGCAGAATAAATAAACTCATAAATGTTTGACTAAGTTGTTTTTGGGTGAACTATCCCTTTAAGACATTTCAAAGGACGAATTAAGACCTTAAAACTGTTTTAAGATCTGCCAATACCTGTATAATTTGGAAAATTTACAATGTTCTACAAACACACTCAATGTTCTCACACAGAGCCAAAAAGCCATATAAATGAACCTTATTCACATTCTGACCAAATCTGGTCTGTGAAAACATGCAAATTAAGATTTCTTTAAAATGAAACTATTAAATTGTTTACATTTACATCAATAATATTTTTTTTATTGGTGTCTAGAACTTTATCATCTAAACTCCTCAAAGAGCAGTCGGCAGAAACGCATTTTGTGTATGTTAAAAAAAAAAGAGGTTACTTACAACCACAGGAGGATTGTTCCATTCTTCATAGGTATGAGCTGCATATGGGTAAATGCGATCATTTATGATCTGGAGAGTCGTCATGCCAATGGCCTTCAAGGAGCTGAAGTAGGCTTCCCAAAACCAGCGGGCCTAGGGATAAATAAAGAGCATTAGTTGGAAGAACAGCAGTGGACAGACAGCTAAACAGATTTTACATTTGCTTTAGTAATTTTTAGTAATCTTTAGTAATTCTGGAAAAAGATTCATTAAAATATTTTTCTCATCTAAATTTGTATAATAACGAGATTTTTATATAGGAATGTGTACTATAAGAGAGAAGTGTAAGGTATGCTCTATGTTCAAGGGTGTACTGTATAAACAAGAACACACAGACACGCACACAAACCATGTGAAAGATACAAACCAAATGTAAAAGATAAGGCACTCAACATCCTTTTACTCCCACTGTCCTGCTTATGACTTTATGACCCAGACACACGTTCAAAGGCAAAACAGCCCATTAAAAGACTGGTGACATGACTGCAGGGACCATTCGAGATGGTTATGAGCCCTTTAGACTATCAGTCTTTTAACTTTTCCACTCAAGTGGCACTGAGACTGCAGCTTGTTTAAGAGCAGAGGTCAGGTCATTTTACTGCACACAAGCATAGAGAGACGTGCTTCAATGCATTACATTTTTCCATGATACTGCTATATGCTGCTATAATGCTAATGTTGTACAAAAAAAATTTTTAAGTGCACTGTCCACTCCAAAATTCAGGTTTTATGGTTATTTTTAGAGAATTATTATTTTTAAGAAATTTATTCATTGAGAATAGAGATATCTTCATTGACACAACAAATTGTATTTCAAATAAATGATGTTCTTAGGATATTCTTCAAACTTTAAATCTACCATTAACAGAAACATTTTTAAAAATTGTAACAGCATTTTACAATACTTTTATTACTGCAATGTACAGTATTTATTAATCAAATCAGTTCAGCTTTATTGACCCTAAACCTTTTCAGAATTCTTTTTTTTAAAATGGCAGACCCCAACATTTTTACTGTGTGCATATATACAGTGCTCAGCATATACGAGTACACCCCATTTTGAAAATGAATATTTTTATTCATTTCTCAGTGAATATGGGTAATATATTGGTGCATTTGAACAAAACAGATTTATTAAACAGATATATTTATCACAGAACATCTTTAGAAATGGAAAGATAATACATTTAAATTCATGCAAAATATTGCAAAAAAAAAATTACAAACTACAACATTTCAACAATTGTATACATTTTTTGTTTCTCTGGATTTTTGCTATTTTTGAAAATTTTATTTAATATTTTTCCTTAACATATACATTTGGGCTACTAATTTTTGCCATTATTGTAAGTTATTTTGCTAGATTAGCTCCAGATTTGGCTTCAGTACTGACTAAACTAATGTATATGTACAAATATAATATTGGAAAGCATCCTATAGACAATATTAATTTAAATGAGAGATTTGTGGGGGGTGTACTCATATTTGCTGAGCACTGTACATATGAACAAAAACCTACAATATCTGGTAACTATTAATAATTAATCCCTGATAGTGTTTTATTTTCACCAAATGACCAATTAGCAAAACTCCAAAACTTAATTTCTTTCATCAATAATGTTGACTGATTTCACAAATCCCTAAATCACCCATTATTTAAAATATGAGAAGACCATTGTCAAAGAAAGTAATTATTAAAAGTACAAATTAAAAGGTGAACATTCTACAAATAACCTGTCAATACAAGAACACACACTCTCTGCCCTCTGCTGCAGATCCATTAACAGACCCAAAGCTCCAGCAGTGAGGGGCGAGGAGCACATAACAGTTAATTACCCATAAAACAGAGCTATCTCCTGCTAGGCGGCGCCATGCCGCAGTGACCCAGCTCCACCCTTCCTGGTCCTGTTTGACCCTGTCCTCTTTAACAGGCCTGACCAAGAGCATGCTGGGGGCAACCTCATTACCTGGCCTGACCGCAAACAGCGTCAGATTAGCTCCAACTACAAAGAGTCAAAGGAGACCTGAGTGAGCACTGAAAGAAGAATAATGGCTGTCCTACACTTTTTTTGGGCCAATTACTGAACAATGTCAGACAGATTTAATGTTCCTCCCCTTAAAAAAAGCTGTTCAAAAATGATTTAATGAAATAGAAGTTTGTGCAACACATTAAAAGCAGGGAATCCTCTGACCATTCCAATTAATCTCTCTTAAGTGAACTAAACTTGCTCGCTTTTGAGGTTTTTTCATTTCATTGACCGCCGTGTTTGTTGTCATATACCCAACCCAGAAGTTCAGCACATCAGAAGAGTGCTGTCGCTCCCCCTTCCACCGGCCCCCAAGGGCCTGGCCCTTAAACCTTTAAGAAATACAACTACACAAAAACAGCTTTTCTTTTTATGGAGAGTGGAAGAGGATTCAAAAAGACTTTCTGATCCCAAGGGGAGCACAGCCGCCCATAAATCAGCTTGTGATGAAAGTTTCCTTTCCGACCAGGAGGAGGCAGAGAGAAAACCGCACCCACCAAGCACTGAACCCGCCCCGTTTGAACGCTTGCAAGAATTTTTATGAGGAGGGAAGAGAAAGAGTCTCGTGAGAGAAATATTGGCTGCTCTTCACACACACACACACACACACACACACACACACACACACTTAAGGTTGTTCATACAGTACACTAGACAGTACACTCTTGAACATACATGGAGCATTCCTTTCAATACCCCCTTAAAGTACACTGTTTGTTCCTATATAAAAATTGTGGATGGCAAGCAAAGAATTTAATGATTCCTGATCCAGTTCATCTTACTGGTTCTAGTTATCTATCAGTTCAACAAACAATTCCTGTAGAAATGTTCTATACAAAAATAAATCCATTGCTAAATAATGCCAATTACAAGAATTAAAGCATCTAGTAAAATATATGACTTCAATGTCTTTTAGAAGAGGCATAAAATAAATCCAAAAAATATCCTTAACTTTATCACATACTACATTAACAAAAATGTATCGTCATTTTTTTTATGAAATACTGCTGACAATATGGACATAAATGAACTGAGAATATGCAATGGTTTATCTCAAGGGGCTATTCCATTTAATCATTTCAAATTCAAATGAAGTGGATATTCAAATACACCATGTCAAACGAATAAATTGCCAGTAACTACATTAATGTATGTCTCACAAAGCACAAGTCATTAATTTAATCTGGAATACTTGCACAGTAATGTTGGGATCTACTAAAAAGAAGCTGCTCACCAAATTCATTCACTCATTCAAGAAACTTTTTAATAAAACAGCGAGCATCGTTTAATAATAATCGTCAGAAATGAAAGAGAATCAAACTGACTACACTACAACTGCAGAGCACTGTGCACTAAAACATCAATCTCGTAAAATCCAAAATATCCAAAATATCATGATGCACAGCAACCAATGTCAGAGTAGTTAAGAGTTTCTAAAACTGGATGCTTGAGCACTTTCTGATCACACCATAAACCACAGTAGTTGGCTGCTCCCTCTATGGGCCAAAATGCAAAGAAACCGCACTACATTACTCCTTACAACTGTCCTTCTGACTCACGTTATTTGTAGCATCTGCATTTTATGCAGCCCTACACTGAAAGTTCAAGGGGGTTGTTTTCTGGCAAGACAAAGAACAAAGTAGTACGATTTTTTTTCTTAATCTAAGTCAGGTATATATCAAAAAGCAGTTCTTTTGTACAATGGCAGCCATACAATCGCTCTGCTGTCTGGAGGTGGTATAGGCTAGTAAGAAAGGAGTGGATCAAGATGTGTTCAAGTGTGGGCTGATATCTAACTGGCTTCATGCCATGTCATAATTCCAGCACAAGATGTGTTTCTGCACACTAAGACCTAACACCATGCAGAAACCTCTGGAACTGAACTATAACATTCTCCTCACACTAAATATTGAGATTGAAGTTGAGGTTGTTCTAAAAAACCAATGCCAATAGAAGCAGAGTGCAATTACTATTAATTATGGCTAACATATAGTACTCTCCATGGAAATTTATAAACCATAATTATTACAGAGTGAAACCAAAAGATCTCTTTACATGTAGTCCATGTGGTTTAGCCACTCAAACATAAGTGTACAGCTGAAAAAGCTAAAGAGAAAAAAATGTAAGTGTGCGGTTAACAATTTGTTTGGATAAAGACACATCACTAATACTTAAAATTAGCTTTCATCATGATTTACTACAGTGGGAGAAATTTCATCTTCAGAGAATCAAAAGCACACACTTGTAGGAATATTGTTTTTGGCATTAGCCCACCTGTCTAACGGTTATTTTCAGTGGAACTAGCACACCGTTGAAAGGAAGAAAGAATGTTAGAGGAGAAGAAGAGAGGTTGTGACTCCTTTAACCTTGTCTTCACCTTGTATTAAACCTGAGATGGTTGCTTGCATATAGTCTGAGAGTGACTCTGCTGCTATTGAACTGTTTCGACAGCATTTGGTACTGTTTAGTAACTGTCACACTGGGCTGATGCTTGTTGGACTGTTTTTCACAAATAGCTCCAAGTGTATTTGTAATTCTGATCAAACTTTTGCAGAGAAGAACAGAGTGAATGTTTTTGAAAAATAAACTGTCTACAACTTTAACTTTCAGTCCTTGGATTGACCCTAGAACCAGTCCAAAAAAATTTATAAAAACGATGAATCCAAATTTTCAGTGTGACAGCAATGTTGTAATTCCATTCTCACCTGTCTCTGCATCTCCTCCACTTGTCTGTGTGGTATGCTCTTCAAAATTGTGTACATCTCTGGCAACTTTTCTTCAGGAATGACAACAGACGCCCTGCAAGTACACACACATACACATGACACTCAATTCCTTGAATTTCATTTGGTCAATATGACCTTATGATAATGTTTAAAAAAACAGTAGTATAAGTCATGAACTTACAGAAAACACCATAAGACGCAATTCATTTTATCTTGTACACTTGTTTGAATGTTTGGGGCCAGTAAAAGTCCTAATATTTAAAAAAATTATTGCAATACTATCGTAACTATTTGCATCATCAATTAATTTTAACAAATGCATGCAGCCTTGCAGAGCATAAACACATTTCAAAGCCATTTTAAAAATAAATACCAAACAACAGAGCTGAACAATTAATCGCAAAGGGTGTGATATGAATGCAATACGAGTACATAAACATATTTAAACTCCTTCCGAGAGCAAACGCATGACTGTCCTCCTCTTTGTGTTCTCCAAACTTATCACAAATCAAATCCTGACAGTATATCCGTTCAAAAATAAAATAAATAAATAAATAAATAAATAAATAAATAAATGAAATATATGTTTTTCACAAATTGGCCAGGACTATATTGTACACCGATGTGAAAGTATGGTAAAGCTTGGGGTGGGCGATATGGCAAATATATCATATCCCAATATTGTCCAGGAATATCACGATTCACAATTTTATCACGATTCTTTCTGATATTAGTTTACTATTTACTATTTTACAGTAGGTGTATTTGAAACCCGACTAAAGCACAAGGCCATCTTTAGGGGAATAGCGCAAGGCAGAGCCGGACTTGTGGGAGGGAGAGGCAGAGGCTGGTGCAGGAAGAGGTGTGTGCTTTAATTGAGGAGGAGAGAACTAACAGAGCAGTGGCCATGGGGCAGCAAGGTGCCTAGATGAAGTGGGAGCAGGCGATGGAGTGGAATGTCACCTGGAAGGACATCTGGACGTGGAACCCCCTGAAAATCAGGTTTTTGATCCAAGGGGTCTACGACATTCTTCCCAGCCCATCTAACCTGTATACATGGGGCAGAGTAGAGACACCTGCATGCCCACTGTGTTCCAAGCCAGGGACACTAAAACACATCTTGAGCAGCTGCTCCAAGGCACTAGGAGGGTCGGTATTGATGGAGACACAATCAGGTCCTTAAATCCATTGCTGAGGCAATCAGCAAGGGGATCAAGGACAGCCGATAACGCCAAGCCACAGCCGAGGCCATTCACTTCATTAAGGAAGGACAAACTGAGTGATGTCAGTGGACCTAGAGAGGCAACTGAAAATTCCACAACACATCACTCAGTCCACATTGAGACCTGACATAATCTTGGTCTCTGAGGCCACAAGACAACTAATCCTGCTAGAGCTAACAGTGCTCTGGGAGGAGAGGATGGAGGAGGCTCAGGAGAGAAAGAAAAAAAAAATATCAGGAGCTGGTGGAGCAGTGTTGGACAAATGGGTGGAGGACCAGGTGTATGCTAGTGGAAGTAGGGGATTTTCCAGCTACACCCTGAACAAGGCCTATGGTACACTGGGAATAACAGGCGCCAACCGAAGAAGAGCCATAAGCAACAACGTAGTGGCTGCAGAGAAAGCATTCAGATGGCTCTGGTTGAAGAGAGGGAACGGTGGGGGCGGTAGCATGCCACTTGGACACGGGGTCTGATCAGCCTCGGTTGGGTCGCCTGGAGGAGGGTGTCTGTTGCAATACCCAAAACACCCCGTGAGTCCAGGAAACAACACTGATGATGTGTCCAAGATTGTGTATCCATAGTAAAAAAAAAATTAACCCTATTGAAGTCAGTGGTTACAGGTAAAAAAAATTTAAAAATATCTTTTGTGTTCAATTAAACAAAAATAAAAAATAAATAAATAAAAAAAAAAACTCAAACTGGTTTGGAACAAGTCAAGGGTGAGTAAATGATGACAGAAGTAAGTTTTGTTTTTGGGTGAACTATCCCTTTAATGAAAAGCGACAGCATGTTGAGTCTATTAATCTGCTGTCCCTTAAAGACCTGTAAACATTATGGCATCAGTTTTGTCTTGTTTCCTTTGACTTTCGACACAAAACCAAATATGTTTATGGGTAAATATTGGGTGGTTTTGACAGTTTTGGCTTTAACGCAATCAGACATTAAAGATAACCTAGTACTGTAATTAAGCACCGTTTGACAGGCTTTGTAGTGGCGCACATGTTTTGCTCTCCTCAGGTGTGTGTGCTCGCAAGAAATGGGGAGGCACATTTGTTGTTAATACTTAAGCCAGAATGGCTAAACTAACGTACTTTTGACAATATGAATAATTGTCGTGTTAATATTTGATGTGAATTTATATGTTGTGTTGTAAAATGTCGTTAATCAAAAAAAATTTCCTGTCAGTATCTACTTTCCTCTCATAAGGAATCTTAAACCTTACAAAAAAAAAAAACTCATCAAGTGAAGCAAACAGATCATAGTCACTCTATTCATTCATGACTGAAAAAAAAGCTTTTTGATGTTACCTTTTCCAGTCCAGCACTTCAGAGAAAGGCAGAATATAAGAATCAGCCATGATGACAGGGACACATCCGGCCTGCAGCACGTCACTGAGCGTGGCTTGGCCTAATCGAGCCCCACGCAGAACCACACAGAACGACGACTCCTACAGAATACACAGGGGACATATTTGTCATCTTCAATTCTGACACACTCCCAAACCACTTCGCTTATGCCATAACCCCAGACAGCAGTGTGAACTAGGTGTGTGGTGTAATTGAAGGGGTTGTAATGAAAGGTGCTCGGATCAGAGTTTAGAAGGGCTTTGTGTTGAAAAAAGGGGGTGATGGCTCTCACAGGGATTTGGACCTCCGCTCCTCCTCACTGTGGAACGTCTCCCAGATGTGCTGCAGCACCCAGCCCAGATGATAAGCATACTTCCTGTCTAGACAGGGCTGGACAGGGAGATGAGCGTGGTGGACAGAAACAGCGCTTTGTTTCTATCTCTTACAACGATGGAGAAATATGTTGAGGTGGTAAAGATTGCTTCTGGCTGGGCTGCAGTTTTAAGGTCTCTTGGAAATTAGAGGTACATTGCTGTTTATTTGCCGTACGCAATAAGAAATTTTAAAGTAGATGGTAGTCAAGTTGTTACATGCAAAATAAAAAAATATTATTTTTACAAACGTGTATCATTTGTTTTTGATCCATGCATTAGGTCTTAAAGTGAAAGCAACCTTGTAAACATGCTGCTGTCTGTGTCAAAATTAATCAAACAATAAGATCTATAGATCAGTTACTGATCTTGATTAAACAACATCTGTAGATTAAGCTTAAACAAAGATCAACCTATAAATGTTAAGATAATATTAGTTTACATTTGATTATCCTATTTTCATTATTAAACTTGACCTACCTAAAATAATGTTTTTTAATGTAATTTACTATGCTATTAGTAAATTATCATAAAAAACATTTTATATTAATTAGGCTAGTAGTTTCTGCTGTGGTATTAAAATTGCAATCAAGATCTGCACAATTTAACTGGTATCTAAAATGTTAATGTAAGCTCAGGTTACATGAGTTCAAAACAACAACCAAAAACAAAACAACTGTTGTATTTTATTTGTATTTTTTATATAAGTTTGGTTTTTGAATTCAGGAGCTAAATCAGTCTAATATTTGTGAATTTTAAAATATGCACAAGTATTTTTACTATGTGCAATTACATGCAAACTGAATGTTGAGAGACACCAACCTGTAAAATTTGTGGGTAGTCGTACACCTGTCCTTTATAGCAGCGCTTTCTAACAGAGGCCAAACCCTGAGAGAGATTACTGCATTTGTCTAGCAGGAGCAGGGCCTCGCCATTCTCATCCTTCAGCCTTTCCAGTTCCACACGGTATTCCCTATGAATGGCCGTCTGAGATGACAGAATGAAGTAGCGCCGAGGCCTGGAGGAAACACATTTTATGAGATGCCATTTTGCATTATTACATAAAAACCAGCTGGCCAGCGTCAATGAGCAGGATCTCACCCAGGTTGCCTCTCAGGAAGGTCCACCTCAGCAGATAAAGGGCTATACACAGGTATGCTGACATCATAACCTTGTCTGTAGGTCCATGTGGAGAAGCCTCCCCCAGCCAGCAGGGCTCTGTGAGGAAAAAACAACCCAATGTAGATGACAACGCTGTCACCGCGAGCATCTGCAAAAGGCACTGAAGATAAAACACGTCCTCAATCTGGTTTTACATGACTAATGTGCGAACATGCCACTCCGGAGCATTTAACAGAGTTGCTTTTGCATCCTAATTCTACGACGAGTCAATAAAACTTCAAACAAGTTCGCTTTGAGGGAACGAAGCGAGTATTGAGAGAGCTGCAAATATGGCCACGGAACATAGACTGTCTTTTTATCTCACCCCACACATATGCGCAAACGGGCAGCTGGTTCTGATGAGGCTGCACTCCAAATGGAGCACAGCTGGATGAGGCCAGGAAATTCCCTACAGCTCCAGATAAGTGTTCATCATTTCAGGGCTTTCTACTACACAAAAACTCACCTTTTCCACCCAAAGCAAAAGATCAGCCAAGTAACAGGGCTGAGAAACATGGACTATGTTGCAGTAAATACCACAAGATTATGTTTGTCGGCTTGCTTTAGGCGGTTGTGTGTTCTTCCCTTTCATGATCACTTTCACTGGATCTTTTATCTTGAGATCTAGGGAACGCACTAGGATGATTTACAAAGATATAGATAAACATACACATTAGGATATTCTTTTTATAAAAAAAAAACAACAATTCTGAATATTCGAAAGGGATAAATCTGTGACAGTGATGTTTGTTAATGATCGGCATTTATATTATGTACTGCAAGGATTTCAATACAAGACTGATGATAATAATACAGATCTAGAATCACTGTGGACAACCATGAGTTCAATCTACTATATTTCACAGAGATAGAGTAACAATTCTATATCAAAAATACCCGTATCAATATCAATGTAAAAGATGATGATGAGCAGTGCATTTATAGCCTCAAGTGACATTGCAGTTCCGCAAGGTCAAACATAGAGACACACTGCCCTCAGCTGGCAGACATCACATACATTCCTACATCCAATTAGATATTAGCCATTGTATTAAACTATTTTTACCTAACTGTTTTGTCAGTCACACATTCACTGTCATACATTGTGTTAAATGCATGTTTTGTGCAATTTAAATTCTATTAATGTGAACAATTATGTCTGAGAATTACAAAATCAAATTATCATTTACTTTACTGTGGGTTTTGAATTTGGGTATTGTTTGGACTACATTTGGTTATTTAGCAGATGCTGTCATCCAAAGTGTCTTACAAATGAGTAAGTCTCACAAGAAAGAAGCAAGACTCACAAGAGGTCCTACTAATACAAAGTTTCTGAAATTGTTAGAAAAATAAAAGTTATTGAGGGAAGGGAATAAGAAAGGGAATAAGGGGGGTTAAAGACATTGACTATATCTGAGCTCATGTAAGAGATTAGTTTTTAGTTGCTGTTCAAATGTTGCAGTGAATTGGCATATATATGGTATTGGAAAGACCATTTCACCAGCTAGCAACACTAAATGAAAAGGTTCTGGAAAGGGTTTTTGAGCCTCTCTGTGATGGTACCACAAGACAGTTTAGTCCAATTTTAATTTAACAAAAAATTTATTTTGGCTGTATGTTGAACGCCACTGAAACTGCAAATGCAGAGCAAATTTGACAGCAAAAGTTCACTTAATCTTTCTGCAAAGGTAGTAAACTTACTGAATTGTGGGATTGCTACAATTTGTTAGGTCAGGTAGTTTGTTCTAGTCTGTTAGTATTGTAGATTTGCCATCTTAAAAAATACAATGGTAAAATAAAATATTCAATAAAAACTCTGATGACTGATCAAAAAAATGTTTTGCAAAATTCAAATTTTTGGTTAAAATTCATTGTTTTTTCACAAACAATTTAACAAAATAATATGAAACATTTTATTTTCATTCAATTAACCTCAAACATTTGAATCGCAGTTTACATTTAACACGTTATTAAATGTTAACTTCTACTTAATCTCACCTGTCTCTTGGCACATCTAGAGCTGTATTGTAGTCCGGTGGTCCTCCGGGAAGCATGTTAAACAGCAGGTGGTTCATGCCTTTGTCCCACCTGAAAAAGTATGAATAAACATGCTGAACCCATATATTGAAACAGTCTGTTATCTTACAGTAAAATATGAAACTAATACTGTATATACCTTAAGCTAATCCTTAAAGGGGTAGTGCACCCGGAAATTTTAATTACCTCATCAATTACTCACAATCATTTAGTTGTAAAATTTGAGTTTCTGTCTTCTGTTAAACACAACAGAAAATATTTTGAAGAATGCTGAAGGCAAAAAATTACTATGAGAGGAAAGCAATGGGTCCCAGCAATCATCACATTTCAAAACATCTTTTGTGTTTAACAGAAAAAAGAAAATCAAATAGGTTTTGAACAAGAAGGACAAGTAAGCAATGACAGGTGAACTAACCCTTGAATAAAAGAAAAGCAGAAAGTGGCATATGTCATTACACTATAAAGCAGAAGCCCGCAACAGTGATTTGCAGACACTAAAACATAAACAAGTCTACCTGGGCAGCATGGCCAGTGCCTGAGCAGTTTCCCGAATCCGGAGAGAGTTTTGGTTCAGCACATCGATAGAAGGTACAAACAGACATGCTCTGGACACATCATCAGTGTAAAAATCACTGTCTGAGATAGCGCTCAGCAGGTCATTGTATTCTCGAGACAGGCCAGTGCTACTGATGGGCACCCCTACTTCATCCACAAACCTCTGAAGTGGATAGATGTACACCTGTGTACAAACAAACACTCTGTTAAATACTTATAAACTTCAAGTGAAAT
>CAIGQW010053631.1:15084551-15097198 GCA_903798125.1 Danio choprae
TATATATATATATATATATATATATATATAAATAAATGTTATATAATGTAATATAAACTAATATACCTAAAATTGCATAAATCATGTGCAAAAAGCAACTTTCTGTCCTAAACTATAGCAAAACAACTTGTCAAAAAGGAAAAAAACAATAAACTCTGCGAACAGATTACAGGAATGAAGAAAAGAGCATTCTTTTATTATCACAGCAGTCAGTCAGCGGCCACTCTTTATTTCTGGGTCTTCGCATGTGCAGTGCAAATGCAGATATCAGATACTTTTAAAAGATGATGTAAGTGGGTCGTCAAAAAATAAATATATTCAGATAAAGTCACAAAATCGGAATCCACCACCAAGATCTGCAGTGTAAATACTGCCTGATAGAGGAAAGAGTATGTTTCCTTATGGGTGATTGTCAAGCCCACTCACCTGTGTGAAGCACACTCAGGATTGCACAGGAACATGGAGTGTTTATTGTTTATTATAGTGTCTGATGCAAACGGAGAGGAAAGATTGCGTGTCCCACAGGTAGCTTGTTTATTAAATGTGCGTCATGAGCTGATTCTGGATGTTGACTAACTGTATGTTTCAAATGTGCAAATGCTCCTGCAAGTTTTTTTTAATTGAAAGATGCACAGCGATGACATCCAGCCGTCAAGTAAAAAAAAACATTAGATACGACATTCTCTGTTTCTGCATTACCTTGATTTTGTTCTTGGGATTATATCCACAGCGATAAACATCAAAGCAGGTATGCATCCGGCAGCTCAGGTCACCCCTCTCAGGAATAGGACTGCTCACAGGAATCCTGACCAAAGGAGCATCGTGCACACTGCGGCGGTCCAGACTCCATTCGGCTGAAGACTCAATGGAGTGAGGCCAGAACTGGAACATCCCTGTTGCAATCAATCCCAGCAAGACCACAGAGAAGAGGGTGATGTAGTAGATCCGGTGTTTAGTCTTCATGCGGGGTATAAGAGCGGGGCCCCGAGAACCATACTTCCCTGCTGCACACATGATGAGCCTGTCCAGACAAAACCACTGCGAAAAGACACAAAAGAGCACTTCAGAAAATACTAACAGCACTGACATATATGAACATATGTCAGAGAAAATAATTAACTGTTCTCAAGGATATATAATATTAACAACGCATGATTCATTTTTTTTTTTTACAAATGAATTAGTTAAACGCTTGATTTAACTGATTTTAGATGATGAAATATAAATATTTTATTACTGATTTTTCAAATGATAGTTTATTTATTATTTCATGTTTTGTACCATTGTTCTAATTGTGATTATATACCTGATGAGTCTAACAAAATTTTTATTTATTTTGATTGCTCAGTGAAATTCAGATATATTATATAATTGACTAATCTAATGAAATGTGCTATGATAATAAAAAAACATGAAAAATACAACAGTAAATCATTGTGTCAGTTCACCATACTTGAACTAATTGGTTGTGGTAATTCTACAGTTGGAGGCAATAAAACTATAGTAATATAAACTAATTAACAAACTTTTCTACAACTATATACTCTACTACAATATACCACAGTTAGCTGTATAAAAAACTAAAGTATAATACAGTATTTTTACAGTTTATCAGTTGAGTATAGTTAATACTGCAGTATGCAGTAGCATTCATTAACAACGTGTTGTAAAAACTAGACTCCTGTACTACATACAGTATAAATCACTTCACTATAGTATGCTTCACAAAACGTTTTTGTATTTATTTACTATATATTTGTATTTATTCATGTGGGAATTCATCAGATTTCTAGATTGATTACATGACGGACTATTTCAACGTTAATAGTTCTTTAGATGACTCCAGCAACTAAGCACATTTAAATGACATGACAGTTCGTTCAAACACGAATTGCCAACGTAACTACAGATAGTCTACGTAAAATAATAATATTGTTCAACCTACGAAAGATTCATTCATATGCATTTTTAGTTATTTACTTACAACAACATCCACTTATCTCTTCATGGTTTATCTTTGGTAATTAAATCAGGCCAATGTTAACCATCCTAAACAAAATATGTCCTTTCCTGAGTTGAATACAATTCCAAAACACACTCGCTAACGATAGCAGACAGGCTAGCCCTCATAAAAACATGAACTAACCTTCACGATGTCCAGCTTACGGCCTCAAATTTCAGCACGCCGCAAACATTATTTCATTTGTTGTTCCAGTATGGTGAATATTTAAGTTGTATGTTATTTATCATCCCACAACACATTCCTTACACTAAAGGGACAGCTGACAGGAAAGAAGAGATTTGTCTCTCCTTCGTGTAAATTAACGCACGGGTTTCTTGTCATTTGGCTTGCGTCGCGCCATCTACTGTAAAGGAAGAACGAATGTAATCAATGACTGCGTCTCAAAACCTACTGAGCCACCTATACAGACAGCATGTTTGATACGACAATACTTTGCTTCGCTGTCTAGATAGATAGCTCGTTCGTTTATTTTACACACAACCACAAACAACAGCTATCATCTCACCGATTCAGCCACCATTTTTTCATACGGCGTAAATAACTTAAAAGTCTACTACTGTACATTATTTCAAACAGTAGAGCAACCTTTTCTATAAGCCTGATGTTTTTAGCCAAGAAACAGGCATCTGGGTCCCGTTCTTCGACCGTGGTTTAACAAAGCCCGAATTAGTTCGCAAAGCCCGGGTTGAGCTAGCTCGAGTCCGTACCTGAAATGGGGGTTCGGTCCACATCTCGGATTTAGGTTTCGGATTAAATACAAACAGACTGTTATTTATTTAAACAAAAAGACAAAATGAACATGGCTAAGCAGCGTGCGGCTTATTTCAGTGCTGCTGAATTGCAACTTTTAATGGAAGGATATGACGAAGTTAGACATTTAATAAAAACCAAAGGGAATACTATAGCGGCTGCAAGACTCCGTCAGGATGCGTGGCGAAAAATAGCCAGCAAATTAAATGCGTAAGTACATTTAATATTTAATTACTCTAATTCTGCTCCGCTGTTCTTCAAGCCTACATTTCAATGACAGATCCAATCCTTTGGGACCAAGACGAACGTGGCAGCAGGTGAAGACGAAATACAAGAACATCATTCAAAGTGGTTGGTCACTTTTTTTGTGAGGTTTAAAATTGTTATTTTTAATCTCTTTTGTTGGGGTCTAATTTCCTTAAACATTAAAGGGCTTTACATTATAATGTGGGTAAACTTTATATTGTAAACATGTTAATAGTTAAACGGGGATTAATGTCGCATTTGCATTTATTCTGTTTCAATTTTGTTTCGTTTTCTCAGTAAGTTCTATTAAGTACTGCTTTTTTTTTTTTGGCAGTACTTTATTTTATTTTAAAGACCAGTTCCTCGTGTACATATAATTTTGGGCTGCTTATTATTTATAATTGTAAAACTGGCTAATAAAACTAGGTTCTCCTCAGTAGTACAACACAACGTACATCTCAGGTGGCATGTGAATTGAAGAGAAATTATTGTTGAATACCTTCAAATTATTATCAATCTTTTCTTTGTTTTTCTGTGACATCTTCTGTAGACCCCCAGCACCCCCTAGTGGACTTTGGGGCCCCCTTTTAATTGAATAAAAAATAAGAAAGGTTTGGATGTTTGTTTTTATTATTAACTTCAAGAATACATATAATTTAGCAAACAAGAGAAAGGCTGCGCTGAAGAAGATGGGACTGGTCCAAACAAAAGAGGAGTACATAGATGAAGAGGAGCCGCCTATGGAGAACAATGTGGACGGTCCTATCATAGAGAGCATAGTTGGTGGCTGCAGTTCTGATCCAGGAGATATGTCTGATATGCCTGGCTGCAGCAGTTATGTCAAAGGTATGTGCACCACAACCTTCAGTTGTCTTCATTAATTGACCCTGCTGTAAGTATACATCATTGACATAACCTCATTTCAGTGATTGAGCATGGAATCACCCTGATTCAACCACCGTTATCAGATGAAGAGCTGGACTCTGTAAGTTTGCTGCCATGTTTAATTTTTAAATCATTGAATATTGCTGATTATAATAATAAATAATAATATAGTATTGAACACACAACAAATGGTAAATAACTAATTTTCTCTTTTTAAAAGGAACCTGTGGAAGATGTTAAGACTTTATACAAGAAGTATCTCCAAACAGAAATCAACAACAGAAAGCAGGAGATGGCATACAGAGCCTTAAAAATGCAAAAGGTGGAGAAAGAAATACAGTTGTTAGACAGAAAATTGGATGTAAGCGTAACTGTGGACTTTTGAATATGAATCATCAGAGTGAAACAAGTGTACCCTTTAAACTCACTTTTTTGATGTTTGAATAAACATTTCCTTAGTTCAGATCAGTTGTGAAAACTGATAAATGAGAAGATTCTTAGCTTTCTATGCTGCTAATTTCTGCAGTTTTAGAAAATTAGTGATTAGTCAAAAGGTATTGTGAAATGTATTTACAACTGAACAGAATGGAACTGCAGCTTTCTATGGGTCAAATGCTGTACGTCACATTTTTGTGACAGCATCAAATGAAATTTACAGAATATGATTTTATATTAATTGAAATCATTAAATCCAAGTGTAGATTATGATGCTTTAAATGACTTTTGTAAAAATGAAAATATGAAAAATATGAATGAAATGTTTTAAAGTGCAAACAAATGGCACTCACTGTAAAGGTCACAACTTTGATTTTGCATTAAATAAACAAAAAAAAATACAATAAAAATATCAATGTTCTTGGAATGTACAAAGTGCTACATTAAAACTAAGTGTTATTGTTTTTCTTATTGAAATAACCAGGGGACCTTTGTCACAGATATACAGTTAGAAGGCTTTCATTGTAACGGCATCAAGAAGGCATTTTGAAGTTATTAAAAAAAAAAAAAAAAACTGATCGTCATTGGACAGTCTGTGACATCATCAGAGGGCACCACGAGGACAGTGCGGTGCTGCAAAAGGTGAGTTTATTGCTTTTAAATATATCACAGTGTGGGAGATTGTAGAAGTTATTGAGGAAAAAAAAAAGTTGACAAAAACAGTTGACAATTCAATGTATGTTGAATTTTGTTTAAAAATATGTAATTGTTGATTAATACATCTAATTATTGTGAATAATTGTGTTATCTTTACTTGTCAAGCTCATTGTTTATTATAGTTGGCCGCTTGATAGCCAGCAATATATAAGTCATATATTTGTCATTCGGTGTAATACAAAATATCCACAGTGTTTTCACCACAGTGTTATCAGTTACATCGAATGACATTATAAATGTATATCTAACAATATTAACACCGTATTTACATCTAATTTAAACGATCAATGTTTAGCACTGACAGGTGTGTTAAAATATAATTGTAATATTTTAATGCAATTTTGTATTTATAATTATTATTGTGTTATTGGACCTTTTTGGACTTTATTTCAAACGTGTAAAAAGTTAAATACAATTGTTAAGCAAAGCAAATAATACAACTCAATACAAACAAATTTAACTCATGCATGTGTGAAAAGGAATAGGAAGAAGCATGTGCTTATTTAATCCTACACCTTCTCCACTCTACATCAATGATAAATAACAGTCCATAACAATACTAACGATTTGTGTTATTGATTTATTTAGTGGTCGGCGAACAAAGGGAGAGTTGCTAGGCATCGGCAAAAGGTTAATTCAGACCCAGTAGCTAGAGCAGCACATTTAGCAAGGAGATGAGAAAGGTATTAAGGATTGCAATTCTTAATTCTAAGGAAAGCCAATGAGGGAATCCTACACAAAAACATACCTATACTTAGAATATGTCATTTTTGTTGGCACAAAGTGTTCATAATTATTAACAGAGAATTTATACACATGTCAGCAAATATATTTACAGTTGAAGTCAGAATTATTAGCCCTCCTGAATTATTAGCCTCCCTGCATATTTTTTCCCCAATTTCTGTTTAACAGAAAGAAGATTTTTTCCAACACATTTCTAAACATAATAGTTTTGATAACCGATTTCTTTTATACTTGCCATGACAGTAGCCTACATAATATTTTACTAGATATTTAGGAGGAGAGCTAAAAATTCACAGTAGGGCTAAAAACTTCAGCTGTATGTTAATATGCTATATGTCAATAACCACATGAAATCTACATTTCAGCTATAAGAAGAGAAAGCAAGCTGCTTTGGGTGCCAATCCTGATCACCCGGCTATCAGGAATTTATCTGAGGCTGACAAAAGACGAAATGAAAAGAAAAATCAAAGAAAACACAGGGCAGAAGCAAAGATGTTTGGACCTAAAACCTGAGGAATTCCATACTAGCTTGTGCAGAATGGAATTAGTTTGTTGAGTACACTCAGAAAAAAGGGTACGTTTGGGGTTTATTTGTGAATACTTGGGGTACAAATGGTGTACACAAAAGTTGTACCCCACAAAAGTTGTACCCTCAATGGTTCATAGTAGCACTTTATGGTACTCATATATACCATTTTAGGGTAAAACAAATTCTACACCATTAAAGGCCCAAAGGTACAATCACTTGTGTGAAAAATGGAGCGAGTCAATGTGTATGAAACGGTCATTAATTTATATAAAAGATAATAAGGGTTATGACTTGGTTATTTGGAAAAGATGCACAAAAACTTGTACATTAACAATACAATTATTTATTTATATAAAGCATGGTCTTATAATTAATATTATAAGTAAATATTTTTGGTTTAAGAAAAAGGTAAACATAAATTACCATAAATGTGAAGTGAAATGGAGTTTTTAATACATGGACCCCTGTCTTTGATTATCAGATTTAATAAACTACAATGGACATACAAGTATAAAGTAATAGGAGATATAGATAAGCAGTACTGTGCTTCCGTGTTTCGGTCCTTAACATTCAGCTCTCATTGAAATGAGAGACATTGCTTATGCTGTATTATCACCAGTTTATTTCATATTTGAAAAGATGGCTGTGTGTCTGTTATTTAAGTTTTAAGTTCTCAGGTAAATGAGAGATTTGTATTGCAATCGATGTTTGTTTTATTTGATAATTTAGTGCTTATGGTGGCCTACCCAGCCGGTGCATCCAAAAATCTCTTGCTGTAGGGATGAGTAGGGATAGTGATGAAATATTTATAATTTCGGCTTACTCAACAACTGTTAGAAAAGTATGTTTTATATACGGTGTTCCCACACTGCTTAAAAGTATTTGAATTTTAGACATATGAATTCAAGGCCTGGAAAGTACGTAAAAGCAAACATAGGTCCTTGAAAATGCTTGAATTTAAAGTTTAAGGTGTCATTTCAACAATTGTACTGTGCTGCTTTAAAAAAAAAAAAAAAAACTGTACTGTGGCCTTGCGGTTTAGTAAAATATCCATCAAATGTTCACTTCTGCGTATTTGGCCATCACAGGTACATTTCACCCACTGTTTTTTGAATCCTGTAAACTTCTTATTGCAAGTGGGCTGAATGAGTGAACTTATCTGAATATTTATGATTATATATATATTATGATTATCTGGCTCTTTTTTAACATGCTTATTGTTACGTGCCTCCCTAGGACCAGGGAAACATGCAACAACATAACAGGGGAAAGGGGGAAAATAATAATAATAAAAAAAAGATAACTAAATTTAGCCCAATAATAAAAAAATAAAAAAAAATGAGAAAGGCCAATTATGATAATAGAAATGGATTTAACAAAAATAATAATAATAACAATAATAATAATAATAATAATAATAATAATAATAATAATAATAATAATAATAAATTAAGGGCAGGGCAGCCAACAATCATCATCTTTCTCCTGTCCCAGCACTTCAACAATCACTCACACCAAATGCAATGTGCAAAAAAAGTACATTTACTTAAAGATTAACAACTAATAAATGACAAAAGTAATAGTAGGCTTCGAAATACACAGGAGGGGATAATGCCAAAACAATAAACAAATGATCTAACTGATTAAGGAAGGAACTTTCTAAAATCTCAAAATAAAATTAAGCAGAAAAACAGAGATCTTACCTTGCTCCCTCTCTACCATAAACTGGAGAACTATAAAATGTAGCAAACAAAAAGTGGCAAACCAAAACCAAATATAGAAAGTAGAAATGATAAATGGCAATTATAGTCGAGTTTTTACAAAATCACTATACTGTTCACTAACAACCAGATTGTAACTTTTCAATGAGTATATTTCAATTTAAACTTTGGTAGCGCATAGCTTGTCTGGGGCAGGAGAATGAAGAGGAAGCAGCCTTAGCCAGGCAGGGTTTGGCACAGTCTCTTTTTGTTCTCCACCGCTGCATGCCCCATGCCACTTAATTACCAACAGGTGAGTAACCTCATGATTGGGAAAAAGAGAGAGAGGGAGAGAGACAGAAAACAACAACAACAAACCCCCCACAGGGTCGCAGTGTAATACATTTGAGGCCACAAATATTAAAGGCATAAATAAAAAACATTTTTACAACCTTTATATGCAACTCCCCCTTCACCAAATTTACAACCAGTGGCTTGTAAACACTTAAAGGTTGTTTTTACCCTCGATCAGAGTCAAAGGCCCTAGACAGAGCATCAGGACATTTTTTTTAGAGCCCCTCTTGTGGGATTTCAAGATTGTATTCTTGTAGCATCGATGACCAAACACATTAGCAGATGTGATGTGCAACAAAGTTTTTATAAATCTACTTTGCAATATTTACAAGTTACTTTATTTATGCTTAGCAAGACCCCAATTGCAATTTGGATGTACTTTATGGCAAGTAGAAAAGGTATCTCTGTCAAGAAACAGGATTGTAATAATTTTGGGCTTCTCTCATTGTTGAATTCTCTGTCCCAGCTATTTAATTTAAAAAAACTGCAGGCATTAGTCATTGGACATCTGGTAGACAAGTAATTATACATCTTGGTTCCTGTTTCTGATTGATCACCTCATTATGAGAATTTGCCTGACCTGAATTGTTAAAATCAAAGATTTCAAAAGCAGCTCGATCTCCAATCTAATTCTAAAAGCAACTAACACGTATAACTAACTGTATTATAAATAGCAAAATCATTTACGGGGGATTTTTCTGCTTGTCGAGCATGAAAACAACATGAAACAAGCCGTTAGCAATCAGAAAATAATTACAGGTTATCAAGCAAATAAAAATCACTGAACATGATGATGTTCTCCAGTGGTCAGTGGATACTTGGCACTTATTTAAAAATATATTCTGGCAGCAAATCTAATGGCAGACTTGTTCAACATGCTAAAACGTTCATATCAAACTCAAGTGAGAATGATTCATTCTTCCATATCGCATGGTTCGTGCAGTAGGCTAGCCTATCTGACCTGTTATCAAGTACATCAGAAAATAATTAAACTGAGATTTAGGCACTTTGTTTCTTGCCTGCGTGTGTTTCTTGCCGTGAAACAAACCAATGCACTGGCCTATGTATTTCTTGTATAACCTGACACTGCTTATAGTGCATTTTCTGTTTATTTCTTTATCTTTAAACTTACAATCTTCTTTTCTGCAAGGTTTTGTGTTAAAATCCTAGATATTATTTTTATTATGCAATATTTATACACCACTCAGGAGATACGAATTTAACGTTACATCCGCAAACAGGTAGGCTACCTATATAGGGGGTTGCACTTATGTCACGATTTGGTCAGTTACCCGTATGTGCGACCATACTGGCAATACTCTGATGTAAACAACAACAGCATGGATTGTACAAGCAGTGTACTAGTACTGAAAACATTTTCTGCCTATGTATGCTGTCTAAACCATGCAAAAACGCGTGGCAGCTGCAGAATCACATAGAGAAGATAAAGTGCTGGTAAAATAGGTTCGATGCTGGCTTAAAATTAAGCTGGTTCTTCCATTAGCATACGAAAGCAAGTACCAGCTCATAACCAGCCAGAACCAGCATCCAAACCTCCTTTATCAGCATATGCTGTTTTTTTTGTTTTCAGGAGGGTGGTGCAATATTTTGACAAACTGAATTAAATAGCAGTAAAAGATACACATGAGCAGTGTTAATAAAGATATTAGCCTAAAGTTTCATTTACTTTACAGGAAATAAGAACACATATGATTCTTACCTGGAAATCCTGGTTCAGTTTGGCCAGCCACAAACACCTTTTGTTCCTTTGACAGTATTTTCTCTCTTCTGCTTGATAACTTTTTGCAGTTTATAGTACTACTCCTACCGATGTACATTCTGTGCCTCCAATATGGCTGACTGATGACACATCATGAGAGCACATCTTCGAATGTGAAACATTTAAATTTTGAGAAATGGCAAGTGGCGTTAAAATATTTCAAAGCACACGTGTCAGCTGCATCTACATCACATAAATATACTCCTCTGATTATTAAATTTGCTCCAAAAACAAAGTATACTATTTTCTATACACCTAAAAGCGACGCATACCTCTAGATTTAGCAACATATCTGGTTGTGTAGTACTTGAATGTGCTAAAAATTACATTTAAATACGCACTCAGGATGTTCTTTTTTTCTATTTTTTTCTATTTTAATATCATTCAATGTCGTGTACAATATACAACACAAATACAGCACAGTTTTGGTAAAATCACAAAATATTCAAGCTTGCAACTCACAAAAAAACATTACTTTATAGAAGCTGCTGGCTTCTCCGATTTTTTTTTTACAGAAACACAAACACACATAAATCAAACTTCTCTGTTTCACAGACACTCTTCCATTCGCACAGTGTATTTTGTAAGCATGGCTCTGGAGCAGTGGTGAACAATCTACTGTAGATAAGAGAGGTACAAATCAGTCTTTTCTCATCTATAAATATTCAACCAAATATCAGTGCAAGGTGTCTCTCCATTGACCCTGAAGGACTGCCGTAGATACAACTTTTAATTTACTAATGAGTTTTGCTTTTGTTTTTCACAAACGAGTACCTCAAAGTCCCAGCTGTGAAGTACAATTGACACATTTTTGGCAATTCTCAGATATTTCAACACAACAATATACATAGAGATGGCAAATATATAAGTGTTTTCCTTTTAAAAACCGTCTTCCGTGCCATATCATGTTCTTCCTCCTCAAAATATCTTTATGAACAGCATTTAAAGATTACTGGATTCCCCTAAACAAACACATAGCAAACACCATGGCAAACAGCTGATGAGAGAGAAAGAAAAACAAATAAAAGTTAGTTCAATGCAAATACAGTAACACACTAGACTAGAATTTTAAAAATACAGTAACACTTTATTGTGATGCTCCTCTTGACATTCAGTTAACTACAATTAAATGTGAAGTTACATGTCAACTAGCATTCAGTGCTAGCTAGTGAATAGTTTGCTGTATAATAATAATAATAATAATAAGCAATACCATTGTCTGCCAAAATCTCAATTCAAAGCATGTGTTGACTGTGTGCTTAATACCTGTCAATACTTATTTATGGTCCCCTTTAGCTTTTCTGTTAACTACAAGTAACAAGTAGCTTTGCAACTACATGTCAACTAACTCTCATTAGAATACGTGTACAGTATTACTGTCTTATGTAAGTCTATATGAATGAGCACTGTGCTATGTCCGACAGATCGCACTATTATGTCTTTCTTTTCTTTTTCATTCTTTTATAACCTGTTTTAAGACATTTTAATCAGTTTTTATCTGTTTTCTTATTATTATTATTTATACTTCTCTCTTTTATTCCTGTTTATGTAAAGCACTTTGAATTGTCACTGTGTATGAAATGTGCTATATAAATAAACTTGCCTTGCCTTGCCTATATGTAATCAAAAATACTTCTTTTTACCCCCTTTATATAAACAGATTTATTAGAAAAAAAACAGCTTCACGGCCAAGCTACTCTTGCTCCCTCCACTAGGTGGTGCTCACAAACCATAGTTCTTGCGAAACGATTTATCATTATTTTTTCAGATGAACAAGCTCACATCATAGTTTGCCCTTTATATTAAAAAGCAAAACTTATAACCTTACTTCAATTGTCAGGACCACAATAGCAAGCGCTCCAGCCATATAGATGTACGTCTCAAAATAGTCCACCACTGCCGAGTAACAGCCCTGTTTCAAAGAGGATTTTATTATGAGACGGATATTGCATTTTTAATTTATTAAAACTACTCAAAGTTATTAGTTTCTTAACAAGTTAGAATTCCTGTATCTATATTGGAGAAGAGTGTATGAGTCAAAGATGAAATGTGGTTTGCAAGCATCAAAACAATAAAAGTGATTTTTTCCCCTTGTACGTTGGAGTGTATTGTTTAATATGTTGATCCATTATTGTAAGTCTTGTTTTCTGTGCAAAAAATAATGATTGCACATTTGTAACATGATGATTTACAGAAGACAGTGTAACAGTTGGTTAAATACCCAATTATACCTATTTTAAAGCAGGAATCATTTGTTGATAGGCTATATTAGATGAATACTCTATTTATAGATCACAATGCAGCCCCTAAAATATTAATGAATTGTCATTTTAAATCTTAATTGATTGCCTCTTCTTATAATCAGTAGGTTTTACCCATTTCTTAGCAATAAGTTTTAAATAATTTGAAATATAATAAAAATTATTGTGATAACTATGTGTGGTGTGTGCATTTTTTTAAAGTGCATTTTTTTGTTTTTACATA
>CAIGQW010053631.1:15117198-15147038 GCA_903798125.1 Danio choprae
GTAGTGTATGTGTGTGAATGAGTGTGTGTGGATGTTTCCCAGTGATGGGTTGCAGCTGGAAGGGCATCCGCTGTGTAAAACATATGCTGGATAAGTTGGCGGTTCATTCCGCTGTGGCGACCCCAGATTAATAAAGGGACTAAGCCAAAAAGAAAATGAATGAATGAATATATATAATATTTATAATATGCTTCAGAGATTACCATAGGTCAAAATCTGATCATTAAACCTCAAGACATGGAAAACTTCAATAATGTTCATTTGCACACTGCAGCCAAATACATGACATTTATGTATATATCTATATATATATTTATATATATATATCAATACATGATATATATATATAAATGAGCTCTAGTTAGTGTATGAATTAGGTTCAGTGCTCTGTAAATCATTCACAGTAAACAGAGACTCTGAAAACACTGTACTTATGTGTTAATTATAAATAATTAGGTGCTGGTGTCTAAAATTCTCCATTTAGACATTTAGAGAACTTCAGTACAACTCAGCCTGTTCATTTTCATAATCGCACTAAACCATACAGCATTCTCAGTAATATTAATAAATAAAGTGAATGGTCAACTGGTGAATAGCTGATGGCTTTATATTCTCAGCATGTTCATTTGGGTCTCGGCTGTGCTGTTAAATGCAAAGGGGAGCAAATGTGTATATTTAATTATTCTTCTGTGTTTTTTTTTCAGCATGGTTTTTACGACTCCTCCCGGTTGTGCTCTTCTTCATCTGTTATTATTGCTCTCAGTTTTACTTTGAGAGGTCAGTGCAAGCATGCTTTCATCCATAATGTTTTCATTGGGCGATATGGAGTTAAAACGGTATAAACAGTATTTTATAGTATTTATTGCTATGGCGATAATTCATACATATTCACTGTAAGAAAAAAAAGTATATTTTTCCTATATTTTTATTTATTATTATTATTTTTTATTCATATGTATCCACTGAAAAAGAAAAAAATATATATTTCCAATTTTTTTATTAATTATTATTATTATTACTATTATTTATTTTATTATTTCCTTTTTTTAATTAATATTTATCTATTGAGAAAAAAAGTATATTTTTTCCTATTTTTTATTTATTATTATTATATATTTAAAATTCATATGTACCCATTGAGAGAAAAATATTTTTTCCTACTTTTTACTTATTTTATTATTATTATTATTATTATTATTATTATTATTATTATTATTTTTATTATTATTATTTTTTTTTTTTTTTTTTATTTTTTTTAATATTTATCTATTGAGGAAAAAAGGTATATTTTTTCCTATTTTTTATTTAATATTATTATTATATATTTTTTATTCATATGTACCCATTAAGAGAAATATATATGTTCCTATTTGTTATTAATTATTGTTATTATTATTATTATTATTATTATTATTACTTATTTATTTTTTATCTGTATGAATTTATCTATATATATATTTATTTATGATTATGTTTTATTTTTAATTCATATGTATCCACTGAGACAAAAAGTATATTTTTCCAATTTTTTAAAAATGTATAAATAAAAATTATTTTTTAAAATTATGTACCCATTAAGAGAAAAATATATATTTTTCAATTTTTTTATTAATTATTGTTATTATTATTATTATTTATTTATTTATTTATTTATTCATATGTAAATATACAAAAAAAGTATATTTTTCCAATTCCAATTTATTATTCTGTTTTATTTTATATATATATATATATTTTTTTTTTTATATTACATAATATCGTATCATATTAATCCCATTGTAGTGTTTATGATAATTATTGCAAGAAGACATATTTTTTCCACTGGTAGAATATTGCAAATGAAAGGGTATCATCCATCTCTATTTATATTTTATGCAGAATCTGAGATATGCAAAATGTGTGTATGCATGCTAATATAAACTACTGTTTTTATTCTTGTGTTTTAGCTCTGGAGGAAAGTCTCCTCATCCCACGCTCGCTCTGTGTCCAAACTACCGGCTGCAGAAGAAGTGGGAGAATCTCAATTTAAAGTAGGTTTAATTCTGCTTTATTAAGTGAAGTTTATTTATAAACTAATTTGGAGAGGAGCACGTGCTTATGATTGACCGCAGCTGGTCCCGCTTTAGCTAATGCACAATCCTCCAATCAGACGATTCCTAAATCGCTATAAATAACCAAAGTATCTCACCTTAGCCATCTTCGTCCCGAAGAATCCCCCCTTCCACCCTTACTCCTCCCCTTTTCCTCGACTGGGCAGCACGGAGGCTCGGTGGTTAGCCTGGTTAGCCTGGGCAGCACCGTCGCCTCACAGCAAATGCCTGGCTCAAATCTCACCCGGCCAAGCAACATAGCTGTGTGGAGTTTGCATGTTCTCCCCGTGTCTGCGTGGGTTTTCCCCGGGTTCTCCGGTTTCCTCCCACAAGCCAAAAACGTGCAACATAAGTAAATTGACCAAAACCAAATCGACACCATAGACGAGCTATCAATCAGCTAAATTTCTCTCCACAAGTATTCATAAATACATTAACAAGCGGGGGAGTTCTCGAGACCTACCTGAGCTCAAACTCCCCTCTCGCCCCGCAACGGGAGGGAGCCCCGGGCTCGAGGACCTCATGAGCTCAGGGCTCTCTCCCGGGACAGCATGCCAAACTAGCTTTTACATTCAATCATCAGCTAAGTGTGAACTCTTGAAGCTTGACTAGTGAAAAGGAAAGTTCTGTGGTCATTCTTTATTAGGAAAACATACACTATTTTTGTTTACATACAATAGAAATCAATTGCAATCAAAACTCTTTGGTTATTATTGTATCAAAAATTAAATATATGTAAGTAATAAAATATATATAAGTAATAGGGGCAGCACGGTGGCGCAGTGGGTAGCACAATCGCCTCACAGCAAGAAGGTCACTGGTTCGAGCCCCAGCTGGGTCAGTTGGCATTTCTGTGTGGAGTTTGCATGTTCTCCCCGTGTTGGCGTGGGTTTCCTCCGGGTGCTCCGGTTTCCCCCACAGTCCAAACACATGCGCTATAGGGGAATTGGGTAAGCTAAATTGTCCGTAGTGTATGAGTGTGTGAATGAGTGTGTGTGGATGTTTCCCAGTGATGGAAAACAGCTGGATATGCTGTATATTGGTGGTTTATTCCGCTGAATCACACCCATGAATCACAAATTCTAGGTAACTGGTAATAAACGGACATGTATAACAGTTTAATTAATAATTCACTAAATGACTAACGGCCACAAACAGTAAAGACGTGCCTCTTATTCACAGTTTCAGAGCATTTGAATAGAATAAATGATTGACTTGCCACTTCCACTGGGCTCTGCTTCTGTGTTTCTTCTATCTTACACAGTTATTTTACAGTTTACACAGCTGCTCTGTCTCCATCTGCAGTTCCACCTTTTGCATTTACTTGTTTATTTATTGGTCCATTAGGACTCCTGGCAGATCTTATGCAGACCTTTAAAAGAGAAAGATATTTATTGATCGTCCTGAGACGGAGCTATATACATAAATGTAATATTTGAGTCAAGGATTAGACATCCTGGTGCGACACGATGGCTCAGTGTTCTTCCCGTGTTGGCATGGGCTTCCCCCACAGTCCAAACTTTCCAGCCACAACCCAGTACTGGGAAACACTCATTCACACACACTCATACGCTACGGCCAATTTAGTTTATTCAATTCCCCTATAGCGCATGTGTTTGGACTGTGAGGGAAACCGGAGCACCCAGAGGAAACCCACACCAACACAGGGAGAACATGCAAACTCCACACAGAAACCCAGCCGGGACTTGAACCAGCGATCTTCTTGCTGTGAGGCAGAAATGTATATAGGGCTACGTTTTCAGAAAGAGCCTATGTTGGTTTTAGATATGCCAACTTGCCAAGTGTTATAATAAAAGTGTTACAAGCGCTGAAAACATCTTTTCTCCATTAAACAGCCCTTATAAATATTTAAGAAAAATGTAATAATAATGTTGTGTTTAACTGTGTGTGGATTCAACTTAAAAGTTGAAGGCAGCAACTATGTTTTTTGAGTACTATACAGTGCAAAAGTTTTAGGCCACATTAAATCTGGTGTTTTACTGATGGTATAATGGATATATGTGACCCTTTACTACTAAATGAGTCATAAAGATCATTCATTCATTCATTCATTTTCATTTCGGCATAGTCCCTTTATTAATCTGGGGTTGCCACAGCAGAATGAACCGCCAACTTATCCAGCATATGTTTTACGCAGCGGATGCCCTTCCAGCTGCAACCCATCTCTGGGAAACATCCATACACAACCATTCACACTCATGCACTACGGACAATTTAGCTTACCCAATTCACCTATAGCGCATGTCTTTGGACTTGTGGGGGAAACCGGAGCACCCGGAGGAAACCCACACCAACACAGGGAGAACATGCAAACTCCACACAGAAACGCCAACTGACCCAGCCGAGGCTCGAACCAGCGATCAGCGACCTTCTTGCTGTGAGGCGAACGTGCTACCCACTGCGCCACTGTGAGGCCGTCATAAAGATCTATTTTTTTAAATAATTTTTTTTATTGAGATTTATATAGGCTGAATAAATGGTCTTTCAGTTGATGTATGGTTTGTAAGAATAGGAGGTTAAATTATTTTGGTTTAATTGTTTAAGATATTTTCCCAGTGATGGGTTGCAGCTGGAAGGGCATCCGCTGCGTAAAAACATATGCTGGATAAGTTGGCGATTCATTCCGCTGTGGCAACCCCAGATTAATAAAGGGACTAAGCCGAAAATAAAATGAATGAATGAATGTTTGACATGTGAAAGACAATGTTGGAGAGAGGCTGTTTGTTCTGGTTTGAGCTGCATTTCTACCAGTGCTGTTCGCAATATTGTCTGAATTGATTTAATTGTGACTGTTGAAAAGTACAGATCCTTTATGCCATTCCTTCTTGAAAGACTTCAGTGGTCATAGTTTCCATTTTCAGCATGATAATGTCCGCTAATTGCAGTGAAATCCTATTTTGGAGAAAGAAAACAGCTGATGAAACACAGACAGTCATGGAATGGCCTCCACAGTGTCCAGACCTGAACATTATAGAGGCTGCATGAGATCACCTGGACAGAATAAGAAGGATAAGACACTCTAATCCTAAAGAAGAACTCGGGAAAGTGCTAAAAGAAGCCTGATATTACACAGCACATCATTTCAGAACATTTTAAAACAGTTTTTTTGTACATATTTCCTATATTTTGTGTTTGTTTTTGATAAAGAGACTGATTGTTATATATTGTGCACCAACAAAACTGGCATAGTGCTTAGGACTTTTGCACAGTACTGCATGTTTATATATAGTGTACAGTATATACTGATTATTACGGGATTATTAGTAGGGTTTTTTTTGAGCCTCTGCTTTTGTTTGGTTGTTCCAGCATGAGCCGAAAGCCTAAGCTCTTCCTGAAGCTGGAGGATTTCTTCTGGAAGGATCATCTGTCGGCTGAAGCTCTGCCCTACGGTGTTAAAGGCAGCGGTGTGTACAGCTTCTGTTGCTCTTATAATACTCCATTAATACAATGCACAGTCATTACGCTTGTGTTTAATCTGCCTTGAGTACATGATCGCATTGTTGCTGTGACCTCACGTGACCCCGAAACCTCTCAGTCAAGCCAATATAAAGGCATTTGTGTGCTGTTTATGTTTTTGTTTTACTGCATGAAAACCCTGAGGGATTTGCTGTACTTGAGTTGTAATGCAATCCTCTGATGCTGATGCATTCATAATGGAGCATTTTGTTTTTCTCTGACTTTAGAGCTGCTGCTTCTGAAGGTCTTGGCAGCGATTTCCAGCTTCACGATGCCAGCGAACATTGAGAGGTAAAGTAGTGTCTAAAGTGTCTAAACTCAAGTGCGACAAGTTAAATTTTAGGCCTTAAAAAGATTTATATTTACTAAAATGTAGTCTTAAATCATTTTAAAGCTATTAGATTTTAGTTTCTAGTTGGTTAGTTAAAGTTTTTTTATATATATATATATATAAAATAAAATATATATAAAATATATATAAAAATATATATAAAATAAAATATATATAAAATATATAGGTATAGAGTATATAGGTGATGTCTATGTGTACATGCTCAATTAAGTGTATTTGTGTATTAAGTGTATGTGTTGTGAGCACTTTCACGCATCCTACTGTTATGTGATGCATTGTGTATATGCTTTACTAAAAATATAGGTCTTTAATCTAGTTTTGAACTGACAGAGAGCTTTGGACATTATTAGGAAGGCTATTCCAGAGTTTAGGAGCCATATATGAAAATGCTCGACCTCCTTTAGTGGACTTTGATATTCTGTTTACTACCTAAAGCTACCCAATCAGGTCAACACCCATCCAATCACCAACAATCCATCTAAAACGTAAAGTTTATTGTGTTTTTAATTGTCTGTTACGTTTTTGTCAAGTTTCTGAATGAAAGCAGTTTCTGCACCACATTTGCTTCAGTGTAGTAGCTAAAACCAAAACCATGAATCAGTCCAGACATTTTTTGTGTAATAAAAATAATTAATAATTAATTATTGTTAACTTAGAATGTATTAAAATAACAGTGAAATTGTAAAATAATCTTAACTGCATTCATTCATTCATTCATTCATTTTCATTTCGGCTTAGTCCCTTTATTAATCTGGGGTCGCCACAGCGGGTCGCCAACTTATCCAGCATATGTTTTACGCAGCGGATGCCCTTCCAGCTGCAACCCATCTCTGGGAAACATCCATACACACCCATTCACACTCATACACTACGGACAATTTAGCTTTCCCAATTCACCTATACCACATGTCTTTGGACTTGTGGGGGAAACCGGAGCACCCGGAGGAAACCCACGCCAACACAGGGAGAACATGCAAACTCCACACAGAAACGCCAACTGGCGAGGCTCGAACCAGCGACCAGCGACCTTCTTGCTGTGAGGCGAACGTGCTACCCACTGCGCCACTGTGAGGCTATATATATACATATATACATATATATATACATATATACATATATACATATATATATACATATATACATATATACATATATATACATATATACATATATACATATATACATATATACATATATATATACACTGTAAAAAAAATGCTGGGTTCCAAACAATTCATTTATGTTGTCCCAACACAAATCAATTAAGTTAACTTAATTGTTTTTACAAATTTAAGTAGATTGAACATAAAACAATCAGGGTTGTCTCCCGAAAAACAAGAATTGTGTTGATTCAGCTCATTTTAAATAAGTAGTTTGAACAAGCAGCAAAAATAATTTTTTGAGTGTAAGTTAAATGACGATTCAACTTTTTTTCACCCATATTTTGACATTCTATATTCACAAATGTTATAAACTCTTGTGTCTAAAAAGGTTTCTATCTAAATTTGATTTCGATTAGATGCAAACACCAAAATGTCTCATCGTTGACCCATATACTGTATGTCTCTTTCATTTTGAAAGCTATTATGCAAACACAGTGACCATCCTTCTTCCTCCATTAAAAACACATTTGCATCATTTTATTTCACGTTCATCTGATTTTAGCTACTAATTTGTAAAGTCATTGCTGACCTTGTTCCGAATTGGCATAATTCCCCTCAGACACTCCTCCTTGCTCATCATCAGATCGGTTCTCTGGCAACAGACCTCCGGCACTATTCTGCTGGGGTTCAGCCGTCTGAAAAGGCTCTGATCATCAAAGTCTTCAGCGCTGTTCACCCCACAGCAATTGAACTATAAAGACAGCAATACACCATTGTTTATTAGCATCATACTTCTTCCCACTTGTTAAGTCTGTCATCATGTGTCATATTTCTGGGCCCAAACACTCTATCAGAAGCCAAAAGCTAACAAAAAATGATAATGGTAAAATGCAATACTATTAAAAATCCTGACTGTAATGTTTATATCCATGGACAATCTCAGAGGGTCAGACAGTGATTCATCTTTTATAAATAATTAAAGTATTGGATGCAGCAAGACCAGAGACTGCAGTGAACAAAACATTCTCTTTAAAGGGATAGTTCACCCAAAAATCGTTAAACACTTGTTCCAAACCTATTAGAGCTTCTTTCTTTTGTTGAACACAAAAGAAGACATTTTGAAGAATGTTGGAAAATGATACCGCTATTGACTTCCTACTATGGATGTCACTAGCTATGCTTTCATCCAAAGATGTACTGTAAATTAAATTTATGCGCAAAACTGGACTATCGCATAAAATATTTGTGAATAATGCAGCGTTTCCATCCAATGAGACCAAAAGAACAAAGTCCAAGTCCAAGAGAACAAAATCGTTACTTCTTGATAAACTGGCACAAAAAAAAAAATCAAAAAGAAACATGGAATTTGCTGCGATAGGACAAGCTTTGTGAGTCTTTTTCTTATTTAATAAATGACTTGAGCCTCAGAAGACAATGCCAACACGCAATGAACACATGGTGGCATTTGGAGGCGTGAGATAAAGATCACTTTTTTAATGCATATACTGGAATTTATTCAGTAAAAGTGTTTCCATTGTAATTTATGCACATTTTTACCTTATCGAATAAAAAGTTTGTCCTGCTCAGTTATGCGCATGTTTTTTTATGTGCATTTTCAAAATTGTTGCGCATCTTGGTGTTTCCATAAAGCAGTTTTTATGCTATAATTCAAAAATGCACATAAAAATAGGTGGATGGAAACATATCTAATGATTAATAGTTTCCAACATTCTTCTGATTATATTCTATTGTTTTAAACAGAAAGAAAAAAAGAAAATGCACAAAGGTTTGAAACCACTTAAGGGAGAGTAAACAAGGGCTAAATATTCATTTTTGGGTGAATTATTCCTTTAATATGTGATATGAATAAACAGAGATTTAGATAGTTTTCTCCATTCAAATGAGTAGAGGTTCAAACCCGGGAAACAGTATTCCATACATCACAACTTAACCAGTGGATTGTGTACTGCAGCATGGACAGAGTCATGGAGCATATTATCATACTGTGGTCATAATGGCGTTCCATGTGGAAGTGAAGACATCAGTGCTGTTGGTGCCTTGATAGTGTGTTTTCAGCTCCTTGGTGAAGTAATCTCTGGTGAGCTGTTGATCCACAGATAGAGAAGCAGAGTGAGAGCAGAGGCATATTACAGGTGGCTTGATGATATCCAGCCATAATAATACTCACATGCTCCCGGAAAATAAACGCCAGAATGGCCACCGCCAGCTCTGCCAGGAATATGACCAGAATGAGCATAAAGAACTGTGGAGGAAAAAACAGATTCTCACATGTTTGCATTGGAATTAAATGTATAGTAGATCAGATGTCTAACAAATATTATGTGTTTCTGATACTAAAGAGGGAGGAAAAATGTGATATCAATTTTAGTTGATATTAATAAACCCCTTTTTTTTTCTTTTTTTTTTTTTACAATCAAGCCCAAAAATATTCATACCCCATACAGTCAAACCCGAAATTATTTATACCCTTGGGGTATGAATAATTTCAGGCTTGACTTTATGTTATGGCCAATATTAAAATGCATATTGTTCTGTCTTAATAAATGAAAATAAATCCCTGTTAAAAAAATATGTTAAGAAAAATTAAGTATTAAGTGTTAAGTATTGTACATATTGATTTGTGCTGCAAAATAAGGATTGCACAATTGCTATTACTAATAATGAGTAGGTTACTATTTTCATGTTCATTTTCAATATTGTATAAATATTTGCATTATGTAGTCTGAATAAATTAAAACCAAAATTGCAAACTATTTAAAAAGTGTTTTTCAGTATTACATACATTGGCTTTTGATGGCAATTATGTATGCAAAATGTAAATATTAACAACAATCCAATATTAAACAAAATATATTGCAAAACAAATGAAAACAATAATGTATACAGTACATCTAGAAAGAAAGAAAATCCCATACAAACAATAGCAGGCATTTATTTTCACGAATGGCTCCGCAGCAGCCCAGAAATCCCAGTAGGAACAGCATCCCGCCCATGATTAGAATTGCATAGACTCCAGTGAACAGCAGAGAGTTGGCAGCCACAATCTCCCGAAAACCAGTCGGATCCACCAGCACCCAGATTCCCACCCCTAGAAGGAAAGAACCTCCAAGCTGAAGGAGGCGAACGGGGCTTAGTATAGATCACCGCACAATAAAAATGCAAAATACGACTTCTAATATAAGCTCATTTTCCCACAGCACTAGTGTGGCAGTGGGAAGTTCACAAGGCTGCCATCCAAACACCTTTGAGGAACAAAGGAAGTTCAGTGTGGTTCATGAGCAAAGAGAAGGCACACTGGCAGAAGATCAGTCCGCTTGTTTACAGTTTGTTTAGAGTGGCAACTTGAATCCCTCTTTGAACTGTATATTGTGTCAGGAAAGCAAGACTGCACCAGAATATCATTCAACGCTAGTTAATACATTAAGAACAGAGACTTAAAAGTTGTTGTTTAGATGTTAGATTCAGTTTTAAGGATATCTTATAGCAGTTTCTAATCAAATCTTGACCATTCAAATGCTCTCTAGTATCTGACATGTCATTTGACGCATTTGACCTCAACCAATCAATTGGCAGAGCTGTGATAAAAACAAAAGGCTATTGACAGTTTTTTTTTTAAAGGGCGGGGCTACTGTTTGTCCTACCCTCACTTAATTTTTCAGTTGATGTTACGTCAAACATCGAATAAAAATGCACATTTCAAAGCACTTCACAGGACCTTTAACACACTTTCAACCAAAACAAATCATCAGTCAGAAACAAATACAGCCAGCATGTCACAGCAATTTCTCAATTTTAAGATCCGTTATTGCATGCTACACTAACAGACATTGACAAATGCTGACTAGCAATCACCAGATTATAGAATGACATTTCTTAGTCGCTGTAAGAGCCAACAGGTACAAATTTAGCATGTTCAATCAGCAAAACAGCTCTGACTGATGCTTGCAGACACTGAAAGTGGTAACTGCTCATCTGCTACATCTGTCAGTCCGATGTCAACTGGGCTTTAGCATACAACATGTAAAATAATGGCTTATAACTGAAGCACTTTTTACATTTTGCTTAAGTTCCTTCCCACCAAGCAATTAAAAATATATAGATTAGACAAACCTTACATATGTAGTCATTTGTTCCTGAACATTTGATGAATAGTCTATTTTTGAACTTTTGTTAGATGTCAGTGAAAATCGAACAGGCATCCCAAATTTAGCTTTGTTTTAGCAAAGACATGTTTGGATGTCTATAAGACGTCTTTCAAACTAAAACAAAATGCTTGCTGGGTTTAAGGCAAGACATTTTACTTTAAAGGCATCTTTTTATCTTTCTGGCAGCTTTTTCAGGCATCAAATTCTCGAAAAGCTGACATCAAACTGTCAACAGCTGTCTCATAAATTTAGTTTGTTATGCTCAAATGGCATTAACAAGGATTATTTATTAGGATAGGTCAATGTGTTTGTGCAATTATAAGTGTATGTCTTATTAAGAATATTAAGTGTTTCAATAGTAATTGTAGCTTTTAACTTCTAAATTGACCAATTAGGTCTCTTATTTAAAGGTGGTACTATTGCACCAAACTGAGCATTGCATTTTTTCACATCTTTTTATTTGAGGCTATAAAATGCTTTTGTGTGTTAAACCTGCAGTGCCAAAAGAGTGTAGTGTGAAAATGTGATGTTAGAGTGTTACGACTAAATGCATAACCAATCATGTGCCTCATATTCACATGCTTTGGACAGTCACGAAACACTGTAAATATAAATTGTAATTTCAGCCTTTGAGGGAGATAATGTCAAACAGCCAAATGCCAACAGACGTCCTTAAGTAGAGACCGATTCATTCTTACCTTAATAGTTCCAAAAGTCTATTTAGGAGAAAAAAACTTCAGTGTCAGTATATAATATTTTATTCTAGACGTAGTCACGATCGATAGTATGTGTTTCTAGTGAAGAAGATTGTGTTTACTCAGGCTTTCGAATGACCCAGGGTTAACGATTTCAAAGCCCTTGAGTGTTTCAAGTGAAAGTAAAAGAAAGAGAGCACTCACAAATATGAAGAAGTTGAAGATGAACATGAGGTACTTGATGCAGCTTAGACAGTCCCCCTCCATGCTTGTGCCTCTTGCTGAAGCTTCTCCCTGCCCCTGCAAAAGCATCGTGACAAACAAAGAGAGCTGTTACTCGCAAAGGTCACATGATCCGTTTAAAGATGATTCCGTGAGTCAGTGCTGTTAGTGACTAGAAGGCTTTTGTGTTTTAAGCTCGTTCAGTCAGATCATTTAGTAATTTTGTCACTTAAATAATACACTGGCATTGACAAAATGCACATTGACTGACATATTGTGTTGAGGCGTTCCAGATGAATAATGCTGCATTATGTAGCTCGAAGAAAGACTGGCAGCTCCTGTAATCATATGCCTGGAAAATGCGACACAAAGATGGACGTAAAATAGAATTCGCAATTTTTTCTCGATAAAAACATTTCACACTGACTGGTCATGCATGTCACATGCTGACTCGACCTACACGGTGAGTTGTTTGCAAAGGGAAATATGGAGGAGGAGTAGTGAAAACGGGCAGCTTGGCTTAAAAACACCAGCAGGACTGCTGGAGCACATTTGCTCATCTTCACACCAAGACCGATACTCAGCCAGCTAAATAAACATGTCCTTTCAGCACTCCAGACCGCAAGCTGTGTGCCCCGATCCC
Organism: Danio choprae; assembly: GCA_903798125.1. Taxonomy (NCBI): domain Eukaryota; kingdom Metazoa; phylum Chordata; class Actinopteri; order Cypriniformes; family Danionidae; genus Danio; species Danio choprae. Next base: position 15,129,947 of record CAIGQW010053631.1, read on the forward strand.
TCCATGAATTCATCTGAGCACTCTCAGCTCTTTTCTGCTCATATGCTCCAGGTGTTTTCAAATGCTGCTCCATCACCTGCGCTTCTTTAATGATGCAAATTTACCTTTGCTGTGCTGCAAGACAACAGAGGGTGCACAAAAACACTATTAGAGGGTGCTAAAGCAACATAATGAGTGGTCGAATTAGAATCTGGTAGACCAAAATTAATGATCATTTTTAGCCTGCCCTGCATTTGCACTCACTATTTCGGCTGCGCGTTGATATTTGTTTGCTGCTTTCCCCCCCTAGTCTTTTTAGACTAATAAGGTTGATGGTAAGTGCTCCCTCTGTAAAAAAATCTAAAGTGTCCCTCGCTGACAATGCACTCTCTATAATTACAGGCCATTAGGGGAATTTAGGTTAATGATGGTACAGTTCTTCATTAGTGCATTGGGTGCTGTGGTCACCTCCCTCAGGTGGCTTTGACTTTGCTACTGTCTCAAAAACTGGCCCTCGGGATCAGGTGTAGCAGTAGTACGTATAATAACAGACGGGCTCTCATATTTTCTGCTGGCTATGACCATCTAGTGTCTCGGCTAGTCTTCTGCAGCTGTGGTCCCTGTAAAAATAGCTCCGAACAGCTGGCCAATTTCACGGGAGCTGACGGTAGATGCCATGGCAGCAAATAATTCTACCTCTCTTCTCACGGAACGGATCTGGCATAATTCAATAATCCCCTCAGCCTGGGTTTTCCAGAGTAATTTCCTGTGCAACACTGCAAGTCAGTCAGGTGTTATAAGTGGCGGAAAGGAAAGGTACCTCGGGAGCCCTGCTAAACTCAGTTAACTCACAGGTGGAAAAGCAGTTGCATTTGTATGCGTGCAGAAGGGTTGGCCATTTTAGACTTCTTAGATGAAGTCTGCGGTCTCAGAAGGTTAGAAGGCTCAGCTCACAAGTCATAAAGCCATTATCACACAGCCACAGCTGACTTTTTACGAAGGTCTTTAAACCAGACCATCACAATCCAGACAATCCAATAATGGGCAAAAGGAGTCGTATTACATCAATTAACTGGCCCTGAACTGTTTAGGTTTGTACTCTTATTTACTTTAGTCATCAGTGCTGCTTTGTTAAAATGACCTCTGAAGGGCTCCAGGCTACATGTAAAATGGTCACAAATTCTACACAACACTAATTTATGACAATGGTTTTACAATGAAAATCTAGTTGCCTTTGGCACTGGTTGTTTTGCTATCATTCTATGAGGTTGCACTTAATCATGTCTATAGAATGCATGCTGGTGTTTCCAGCTGGTTCAAATAAATAACACTGTGTGAGCTATTGTGTTAATGAACAAATGACTTTTTAATCAATCAGTTTCTTTAAATGAGGCCATTAAAACCATTAATGAACAGGCTAAACATGAAATATTTGCTATGCTAAAAACATTTATAACAACCATGTTTTTTTCTGTGCCTGCAATTATGCTTGCTGTAGCTTCGGTTTCTTAGTTTTTTTTAATGCAGCAATTGATGCAATGCGCATGCAATGAAGTTAAGTGGATTGGAAAGCTGTTTAAAAATAAAATGCCATGTATGTCTAAAAATAAATATAAGAATGCAACTGTAGTCTGTGCCAATAGCCTAGTGGTTAGTGCGGCTACCCGAGTTCGACTCCCGGTTTGTGGTCCTTTGCCGATCCTTTCCCTATCTCTGCTCCCCACACTTTCCTGTCTGCAAATCTCCACTGTCCTATCAATAAAGGTGAAAACCCCTAAAAATAAGAAGAAGAATAAATAAGAACGCAATTGTAACATTAACATATAAACAGAGATTTCAGAAAATGAAATGCAATGATTCATCAAACATGATGAAAACTAGTAAATGTAAATATCTAAGGAAAGTTGTTTTCTGCTTATCCAATCTGAAAGTAATGGAGTACTGTTACTTGTAATTAAATTGACATATTCACCAGCAAATTCTATTGTAACGGTGAAGAAAATCTGACCAAGAAATGTAAACAACAATGCTTATTACAGCATAAAATAGGAACTAAAGCGGTGGTCAGACTGCACTTTTTGCCCAATATACTTCTATTCATACGCATGCGAATCCCATAGACTGGAAACGCAAGCTCGTGTATGTCACGTTTCGTATGTCACTGCGTAACAAAGTTAAAGCTTGGTGAACTCGACCAGCAAAATCGCATCACGTGATTGCGTGAGAGTAATAGATGACCAAGACATGACCTCTCTGTACAGAATTTTTAAATATGGACCAATCGCTTGCTCTTTTAATGTCTAATCATCTTGTTTAATCCTGCCCCTTTTCGCAGGGCCGTACAACAGAATTTTGCATGCTCAAACTCTAGTGTGACCATGGCTTAAGATATATATCTATATAGTGTAAATGCTCATAGGGTTAAAATCCAACCGAACAGCCCCAAAAGACACCCACTGATTGTCCTGGCTGACCACTTGACATTGAATCACTAAAGATGCATGAGCCAATACCAAATGGAAACATGCTTTAATCCAATGAATCCACAATTGTCAAATACAATTTTTTTTTGCTTTTGCTCAGTTAAAGCTCAAATTTCACCCTCTTGAGGTGTTTGCTCACAGAACTACAAAAGGAAACCCAAAACTCTATCCTATTAATTCCAAAGGGACCTCTTGAACTGTATAGGGGAGCACTGTGAGAGCAGTAGATGAGAGTCAATGACCGGGGAGATAACAGGGCAGGATTGAGCTATGAATTCAGCATTCCGTTACAGAAGAGAACCAATCACACTCCGCTTCTGCCTCTTATAGAATAAATCAACCTGTCACGGCTGCCTGGAGCAATCGGAGCATACACATCAAGTGTTTTCACATAGCTCTGGCAAAACACTGACTTCACGTCTCCCTCATCCATCACGAGACAGTCTCCAACTGGGAGGTAGAGTTTAGAGACAGACAGTATGGAGGATCTTCTTCATCCACTCCTCACACTGTTTGTAAACACTGGTTATAAGCTATCTGAGTGCATCATGAGGACACTGCTCATCAAACCATCTGGGCATGTTTTGTCTCAGCTGGCCCATAAGATCCAGCTCTGCTGTAAGATCTTTCCATCTGTTCACCTTCTTCTGGATGTGAAGTACAAACTGCTCATCAAACAATAGCATTAGGCAACATGTTGCAGATTAAAAGATTATCGTGTTTTCCAACTACACACTGTGACAACTCTATTTCGGGGATGGACTCCACACCCACCGGCCGCTTTTGCTGAAGCCTTGCTGTCTTTGTCAGAGGTCTGTAACACTCTCTGATTAAAAATGGAAGAAGGGGCGTTTGACTAAATGACTGCCTCTGACATTTCTCTCCGATGTGAGTTGCAACCCCCATTTTGACAGCAAATCAATCTGAAGTTCAGCGAAATAAAAACAAGAATACCACAAACTTCCTAAACTGAGATACTATGGAGGTGAAATGTGTTTACTGGCATCTTCAGTGAGAGTAAGGCCCAATTCCTGCTTTACTCCTTACATCATTTCCTAACAACATCTTGTGACGCAACAAAATTCAAGTGACAAGCAGTTTGGTTGTCCGCTGTCCTGACATTTTAGCCTCCCCATCAGATTATGCTAACAACACTGTATTTGAATGGTTCTGGGGTTAGGGATTGGGGTAGTTTAGGGCACAATTACACAATCTTTCACATTGCTCCCATATCAAAATTTACACTTTTAGCACAATCTGATTGGTACCATATTTCATCATCAAGATGTGCTACCTACTTTTTGAATAGGAGGCAGGACAATCTGACAAGGAAGAACAAATAAACAGAACAGGCACCAGACAGGACATGACAGAAACATTTAAGTACCACAACCATTCAGAAGCACATAATAGCGGACTTCATTGAAAAGGACAGGTTTTTAATATTATTAATAAATATTAAACCTAATTAAGATGATAAAAATACATGCAGAGTGACTAAGGTTTTTTTGTGTGTGTTAGTTATTTGAGGTAAAATCAGTATTCAAACTCACACTGGTAACATTTGATACTGAATAAAGCACATAATCAGCACCTGAGGTGATCATTTTCATAGTTTATGCTGTTATTCAGTCGTAAAGTTGCAGAAATAGAAACTGTGCTATTTTTGGTATTAATAATGATTTTAATCACCAATAATAATTTGGTTTATGGCATATTAAATTTTGCTTATATTAACATTCATGTTCTTCAAAAAAAGGTACTGGGAAGAAAGGTGCAGGCAAAGGAGTATAATAAAGATACTAAATATGGTAAACAAGGATAATTATGTTCTCCTCACTCTCAGAAAACAGGTACAAAAGTGGTCACTGGGACAGTATACTGTCAAAAAGTAGCAATAATGTACAAAAGGATCATTTGTGTAAAGTCTTTGAAAGTGCAATTCTTCCAGTACCTTTTTTGTAAGAGTGCATTTATTTTTATTTTAATGCAAACTGAACTTTGAGAATATATGAAATGTGAATGATTTTGTATTTAATAACATTAGTGATCATAAACAGGCCTAATGAAAATGCAAGTAATTTTCCAGTTATATTTTATTTGGGGGGGAAAAGAGCAATAATTAGATTTGTAGCTGAAACTGTTGTTATTGGTGATTCATAAAATGCTAGTCAAAGTAAAATGATCATGAGCACAAAGTGTTAACATTTTAGTTTTCTTCAATCTACTAGAAGTCAAATAGGTCAAATGACGTAAATGCTGACATATTTTTCATTTGTGGATGAATTAGTGTTAGTCTAAATACCTTTGCATTCACTGATAATGTGGTTTACTAATAAACATGCACACACTGACTACTGTTAATGCAAATGTAATCTTTTATGCACTCCAAAAAAAATAAATAACTTAACCGATTTGCAATATTCTAAGAAATACAAACCATGCAGCATGCTTTTAACTTTTCTTAGATGTATGTATGCCAGCATGGGGCTGATTTCAGTAGAATATATTGTGCTTCAAACACTTTAGCACTGACACTTTTACATTTAAAAGAAACACAAAGAGAGAAATTGCTCAAAGTTAAAGCCCTATTTCAATAGTGCCAGACTTCTTTATACTTTAAAATCTTTGTTCACAATGACGAAATGATTTTGGAATGGACAATGCTGAAAGACAGCAATATACTGTGAACGCTCAATCAGACAATAACATTAATAAGCCAGATATAAAGTCTCACTATTTGTCAGAAAAGAACCTATTGTTATAACCGCACAGACCTCTCTTTATCTAGTCCTCTTCATGAAACCAAGTTGATATTTTTGGCATACATTCCTGAACTGAGCCTGACCTAGTAAAGATTGAATTTTTCCCCCTGGAGAGTCCCTTCGTTCTCTTCTAGATCTTCATTTCCAAGCACCTGAAACTGAGGTCAAATGGCTATTGCTTCTGCCTTTGAAGATTAGCCACTGCAACAAATAACTTCAAACGAATGGTACGGCACAAAATTAAATACACACAAAAATATATTATTTTCTTATTATGACATTAAATTGACAGCAAACGGAAAGAAAAAAAAAACATTGTGGAGAAAAAAAAATCCATATTAAAGAACAAAAGTCAATGGCTGCTGCGTGAGGTGATCTGAATGCTAAGCAGACACATAAAGTGAATTTATAGGATATCCTGCTCCTCTTTAGACAGTTGCTGAAGCCCTTGGGAAGCGGCTGTCTGAGTTCCCATCTCAAGTGGCATCAGCACATACATCATAACCTCTGTGTTAATGAACCACTCTGTGGTGCGGAACCAGTCAGTCAATGAATGCTATTCTGCTTCTCATAAGAGTATATTGAACTAAAGGCACTCAACTTAAAGTAATAATAATTTACATTAAAAATGGTTTGCTTTTCTGAGCTATGCAATACAAAATGATTCCAATGATTTACTGTAATATAGCTATTTTCAGAGCATGCATCGGTAAACCCTGCTATCATTTATGGCATTCCTTTCGCCTTCAATCATGCATGGGTCTCTGGATTCTAGAGCAATGTGTATCTAAGAATGATTTTTCTGCAGAGCGATGCCTGTGTATCTAATTATATCAAAACCTCAACCTACCCAAGAGAGATGCTTACAGCAGTGCTACAGGCAATCAATGCATTTAGGGTAAGAATCGATTTGTTGATTAGTTGCTACATCGATATTCTCACTGCCTCTCCTGATATTAAGCTTGGGATACTTTAAAGCTCATACCAAATATGCAATAGAATCCGTATGTAGCAACAGTTCTGTATCTACTGTATATACAGTTAAAGTCAAAATTATTAGCCCTCCTGTGTTTTTTTTTCAAACATTTCTCAAATGAAAAACACAGCAAGGAATTTTTCACAGTATTTCTTATAATATTTTTTCTTCTTGAGAAAGTCTTATTTGTTTTATTTTAGCTAGAATAAAATAAATATTTTATACCATTTTAAGGTCAATATTATTAGTCAATAATTATAAGCAATATTTTTTTCGATTGTCTACAGAACAAACCATCATTATACAATACCTAATTACCCTAACTTGCCTAATAAACTTAGTTAAGCTTTTAAATTGCACTTTTATCACAAGTATCTTGAAAAATATTTAGTAAAATATTATATACTGTCATCATGGCAAACATAAAAGAAATCGGTTATTAGAAATGAGTCATCAAAAATATTATGTTTAGAAATGTGTTGAAAAAATCTTCTTTCTGTTAAACAGAAATTGGGGGAAAAATATACAGCGGGGCTAATAATTCAGGAGGACTAATAATTCTGACTTCAACTGTATATATGAAATAAAAAATGAAAATGTACTTGTAAATTTAAAATACAACATCATGCAAAAAAGGTAAATGCAGGTAAAATTCCTGTAAAAAGTTGTAAAAATGTTGCATCCAAGTGAAACCAATAAAGTAGTGCAGAAACCTGATTTCTGTGATTAACTAGATGGATTTTGAATATGTGAGAAGTTTATTATATGCAGAAAACTAATACAGACTGTAACCAGTAATCAGGCACTAATCAAATTAATTGCAAAACAGTCCAATCAAGCAAATAAAGCAAAATGAATGGTATTCACAAAACAGGTGCGATGTTTAAAAACATTAATTAAAACAGCAGGCGATAATTAATGGCAAAAGCCTTTTAAAGGAAGGGAAGCTTCTAGCTAGATTGACAGATAATTTGTTTTACAGATTTCCCTCCCCTGATATTTAAGCATCTATATCATCTCAGGTATAGGTTTTGTAATTTTGGGTTTACTGACAAATGTGGATGTGCTAAGATTTGTGATTGAGCAGCACTGCATCAACTCTATTCATAGGTAAAACTATTATTCATTCATTCATTTTCCTTTGGTGTCCTTAGGCACGCACGCACACACACTCATACACTATGGCCCATTTAGTTCATCAAATTCACTTATACCGCATGTCTTTGGACTGTGGAGGAAACCGGGCTGAGCCACGTGCCGCCAAAACTATTATTATCTTTGTTAGATTTGCTCTGGTTTAATTAATAAACTTCTTTTTATTTCTAAACCATGTGCTGGAGTTTTAAAGCAATAAAAATTATGTATATAATCTGCTGTTGTTTTACTTTTCACAAAGACACCAATGGAAAAAAGATTATTTGTATTTACCAAAGGATTGAGTTACTTTACTTTTATTAATTATTAGGAGCTTAAAATGGAACATATGAATAGACAAATTATTCACAATAAGATGCGTGAAAGCAGATTTCTATTTAATGCTTTAACTATATGTAAAAAAAACAACAACTTTGATTTGATGACTAATTCATCACAGTTTCATGCAGTTTTGTGTTTTTATCTAGCACAGTCCCATTGGTATTCAGGAGCTGTTACTCTGAACCGCACGAAATGCTATGACCTTCAAATGATGTGTTTTGACTCAGACGTTAGGTCAGACAGACAACAATGATTTTTTTTAAAAGTGAAAACGCTGACACTAAAATACACCAGAAATGTGTGCACTGAACATTCACCTAGCAGGATGTTATGAAGGACAATAATATGGTGGAAATATCATGACAACCAGGCAAATCACATCTAAAGCCTAAAGAAAAGGAAAGAATTTTAACAAATTCTGAAAAATCTAATAGGATGAAATAAACATGAGAATATTATTAATTCATAAAATGAAATTAGGGGCCTCATGGTGGTGCAGTGGATAACACGTTCGCCTCACAGCAAGAAGGTTGCTGGTTCGAGCCTTGGATGGGTCAGTTGGGGTTTCTGTGTGGAGTTTGCATGTTCTCCCCGTGTTGGCGTGGGTTTCCTCCGGGTGCTCCGGTTTCCCCCACAAGTCCAAAGACATGCGGCATAGGTGAATTGGGTAAGCTAAAGTGTCCATAGTGTATGTGAGTGAATGAGTGTGTGTGGATGTTTCCCAGTGATGGGTTGCAGCTGGAAGGGCATCCGCTGTGTAAAACATATGCTGGATAAGTTGGTGGTTCATTCCGCTGTGGCCACCCCAGATTAATAAAGGGACTAAGCCGAAATGAAAATGAATGAATGAATGAAAATAAAATTACTAAATTCTTTACCATCTATTTTGACTAAAAACTTTACCCAGAGTTTTGAAAACTCTTCACCTTGGCCGAAGTTTTTAGAAAATTTTCATTTCAGTCATCCAATACTCCGTTTTCATGTGGACAAACAGCGAAACCGCATAGAAAAAAAGTGAAAATAGTTTTGACAATACCCGTGTTCGTCTGGATAGGGCCTAAATTTATAGAGCAGTTTTCTATTAAAATTCTCTTATTATTCTATTTCTATAAAATATTCTATTAAAAGCAATTGTTCACTGAAATATTCATATTCATAAATTAGGCTTTCCATTCAAATGTCAAGGACTAGACATGTTATTGGCTCAAGAAACATTTCAATTAAGTAATTATAAAATAAAGGGCATCGTGTTGGCACAGTGAGTAGCTCTGTGGCCTCACAGCATGATGGTTGCTGGTTCGAGCCTTATGCTGGCATTTCTGTGTGGAGTTTGCATGTTTTCCCCGTGTTCGCATGGGTTTCCTCTGGGTGCTCCAGTTTCCCCCACAAGTCTAAAGACATGCGCTATAGGTGAATTGGGTAAGCTAAATTGTCCGTAGTGTATGTGTGTGAATGAGAGTGTATGGGTGTTTCCCAGTGATGGGTTGCAGCTGGAAGGGCATCCACTGTGGTGACGCCTGATTAATAAAGGGACTAAACCAAAAAGAAAATGAATGAATGAATGAATTATAAAATAAAAAAATTTCTGTAATTCGTGTAATGCATGCTTTTACTAATAATTTCGGTGCATTATAAATCAGATATAGATGGCCTTTCTCAATCTTTCTAATTTCATTCAAAAATACTCCCTATGACAATGGAGAGAATAACAAGTCTGAAAACCACGCAAAAAAGAACAGTGCATGAACACTAACATCATCTGAGTGTTCCCATAATGTTCCCGGCTCTAATTATTCTAAAAACAAGGAAGCTGTTAGTGTCGGAGGGCAACTGAGTGCTATCTGCTAACTGACAGACATTGAACTGTGCGGTTCTTCACCGTCTCTAGAGGATACCCAGTCACAGTCTGAGAACAAGACATCTGCCAGAAGACATCCAGTTCTTTCGACGACATGCTGAGAATGCTACAAACATGTACGAAAGCAGGGGAATTTTAAGTGCATGAAATGTTTGCATGCTAATAAACTTCCAGATTGCCATGACACTCTTTCTGGCATGCAACCTCAAAAATGCACGAATTTAGCTCTACTGAATGTCTGCTAACACCCCATTGAGATAAGGTTTGACAGACTCCCAGAGGCAGAGGGAGGAAAAAAAGAGCAAAACTGGAGGGAGAAGTATTGATAAAAACCCCATTAGAAAATAGCCAGCAGGAAACCTTCTTGCACAAAAACCCTTTACTCTTGCATAATCTGCTCTAAATAGCAACAATAACACGAAGGAAGCAATGCAGAACAGTGTTAAAACACTTTAGACTGCACCTCAGTTTTGAGAAAGTTTACAATAATTGTCCTTTGATTGCTTCAATTTTTTTGCACTTTTAAAAGGAAGGAAGAGGGAAGACGAAACAAGTAGTTAAGAATGGGAAAAGGCCATTTTGAGGCATACAAATCCAGAGATTAAACATATCCTTGTTCTTTTTGTACCTTCTAAGAAGGGCTGGAATTTCGTAAGAAGCCACAATATTCTCAGCCTGAGAACAAGACATTCTTTCAGTGTCTGAAGTTGCTGATAGGAAAAAACTGTGACAGTCTCCGCTAAAAAACAAAATTGAAAAAGTACTTTCTGATTGCACTATAAATGGAAAGTCCACAGTCTTTTCTCTCTTTGCTGTAATTTTCTTTTTCAAGACTCTATGCTGAACATCATTAGTTTTTTCTATCTATAAGGCAAAAACTGAGAAGAATAATACAAAAAGTTTCATAAACACATACACACACACAAAATAAGTAAACATTCATTCATTCATTCATTTTCTTTTCGGCTTAGTCCCTTTATTAATCTGGGGTCGCCACAGCGGAATGAACCGCCAACTTATCCAGCATATGTTTTACGCAGCGGATGCCCTTCCAGCTGCAACCCATCACAGGGAAACATCCACACACACTCATTCACACACATACACTTCGGACAATTTAGCCTACCCAATTCACCTGTACCGCATGTCTTTGGACCTTTTGGGGGAAACCGGAGCACCCGGAGGAAACCCACGCAAACACGGGGAGAACATGCAAACTCCACACAAAAATGCCAACTGACCCAGCCGAGGCTCGAACCAGCGACCTTCTTGCTGTGAGGCGATTGTGCTACCCACTGCACCACCATGTAGCCAATAAGCAAACAAAAAAACACCAATTAAAATTATATCATTTTAGTTTATAGTTTTATTTATTTAGTTTATTTTGTTTGATTTATTTAGTTTATAGTTTTATTCACATGCTATAAAGTGTCTGTCTTTTTCTAATAAACTCAACAAATCAACAAAAATTAGAGATTGTGGGCTAAAGGCAACTGACACTTCATTGCCCATAATGCTTATTTGTTACTAAAAAAACATTATTGTAGAACAATCAGATCCTAAAATACATTAATAAGTGGGCAAAACAGCACATGCACTGTTTTAAAGTAACCAATCCACAAATTTCAACCTTATCATTCTAATCCATCAAGCTGTCGCTCACAAAAAAATGGATTGCAATTATGAAACCTCAAGTATCCAATCAATTAAAAAAACAAAAAACAATAAATCAAATTCCACCTTACAAGTTTTCTCATTCAAAAAGCCATTTCACTCTGATGAGACCACCACAATTTTCATGCCGACTGTTTTGAAAGATCAGGAGGAGCATTGACCATCACACCATCAATACGACTTGACAAGCATTAGAGACAAATTATTGATTTTTTTTTCCAAGAAATGCCTTAGGGAGATGGAAAGTGTACTAAATTATATTGGGGAACATGTGGACAAGGATAAAAATAGAAACCAATGAATGAATAGGGTTTTATTAAAAGATGAGTGGGTAGATGGTTGTGGTGTTAGTGGTTGCAGGCTGCATTCCCAGTTTTCAAAGGCGAACGTGTGAATTTTCATGCTGACCTTAGTGACAAGAGCCATCAGATGTTGATGGCATGATTAAAAATGATCAAAAATCACCATACCATATGTACCTGTAAATGTCTCTCCCTTCCAGCTGTTGCTTTTTCTGAAATCTGCTCCACGCTTCTTCTCTGCGACTGTGGATAAATGTGCATAAAATGAAGACAGTCATTACACGGCATATACTTTCATATGAGAATCACAAATGCCATGGAAATACTTTTTCCACTTCCTTTAAAACATCAGTATCTATGCATCCTTTTAGTGCTTCAGCCTGAATCCCTTCTGCAACAACAAGAACTTCCAACTAATACTGTAAGCTAATGATCTGACCTTGAGATCATTGGTGGCTAACATAAACAAAACCCTCACAATCAGTTTAACCTTCAAGCTTGAAGATGCTTTCCATGCACAACTCTTCCGAGGTGCAGAATATCATTAACGCATTGATAATCAGCTAGGAGGCCACACTACTGAAACAATACACTAAGGCTCTTGTGTCCTGAGCACTTAATGCACTGTGGAAAACTCTTTGTCAGCCCGTACCCTCAGAGCACAGAGCATGGAGAGCAGATTAGCCGTGCTGGAGAGTTCGTATAGGGCACAACGCTAAGGGACTGAAATGTTCATCCGTTTCCATGGCAACAAACAGAGAGGAAAATGGAGTACCAATAAAACATTGCAGGAAACGGTCTGAGGTGCGCAGAGCCGACCAGATCACATCAAAAGTGTGTTAAAGCCAAACGCTCTGAAGAACCAGAATGAGGTGGTAAAAGATAAAGCTTAAGTACGTCACGCTGAGAGATTTCTTTTACTGATTTGAACAAAACCTGAAAATAAATAAACAAATACTTTTTAAAATAATTTTTTTTGTGCAGATTTACAACCTGATGTTCTGTGTATACCACAAAACTTTAATGATTAATAGTAGTAAATGTAATAAATATAACAAAACATGAAATACATGCTGATTGTTACCGAGTTTATATTTGTATTGTATTGTCAAGGACGTAGATTCTGTACTACTAGTGTAACCTAGCAGAATAATTTAAATAAAGCATGTTTATAAACAATTTTCACAAATGTCGCTTACACTCATTATGCTCTTACACATAAAGATAGGTTTTTAATATTATTCTTATGCTTACAACACTTTACTCAGGGCAAATCCTTTCAAGTTTTGACTGATTGTGTTCCGGTACCTATTTGCAGTTTCTTATATGTCATAAAAAATAATAAATTGCCAACAAAAATGTTTCCAAACATAAATAAAATCAGATTCAGAGAATCAGCAGAAAACAACAGCTTCATCACCTTGTCCTGAACTTCCTGCCAAGCACGACACCAAATTTACTGTCTATGTGTCAGACAGACATGACAAATACCCCTTTGTTAAAGGCCTCGAAGTACCCATTTCTAAAAGTGTTGCTTATATGATGTTAAATGCATTATATGAGACACTTTGGAATATGCTTTTATTTGATAAATAGCACATGTTGTAGTCTGGAAAACACAGTATAGAAAATGATTTCTTGAACCCCGCTTTGAAACCCCCTGGTGTAGTAGGTTAGTAAGTGGGGATTTGAGTAGATGTAGCACGCTGTTTTCAGCACAATTTTGTTTGTTTGAAACTACAGTTAAAACAGCTCAATACATTGTTTCGATGTTTTTTTTATGTTTTGTTTTTTTCTTACACATCAAACAAATATTCCATAGACCCTTTTTTACATTTCTGGGTTTCTCAGTAGCGGAAGGCATCATAGCTGGGTCAACTCAGAGCACAGTGAATGGGAGAGTACAACAAATAATTTTTTTACAATCTTATTTGCTGAAATAATAAAAGAAAAACTCCACGATGGTGTTATCAAGACTTACAGAAAAAGGAAAAAAAATGTGCAAGACTGCCAGAAGAGAGAATAACCTCAAATTTACTCTCAGTCCCATAGAAGCTGCATTAGAAACACCTCGCACAAGCGGTAATTCGTTTTTAGTCATTTTACGCAAAGATGATAAAATACATTCATAAAAACATATAAACGTTCATACGATTTTTAAAAAATCTAAATATTAAAAACTTTCAAGGATTTTACATTATGATGACCGTTAAACGCGTCATAACAGGTTTGTGAAAAGGGTCCATTGCAAATTTTCTAAAATGTAATTTTAGAGATTGTAATGGCAAGCAGATTTATGGAGTTATTAATGCAATTATTAATGTCCTAATTAGAGAGAGAGAGAGATTAAGCAGTCCCACTTTATATTAAGTGCCCTTAAATGAGTAATTTGTTACAATGTACTTATTGTGTAAATACATGTTTTTTACATTGTACTTATGTTTGTTTAAACACCTGCATGTAATTACATCTGTAATTAATTTTTGTAATTCCACTGTTGATCATCCCTTACACCTTAACCCACCCTTAAACCCACCCATATCACCAAACCTGTCCCTAACCCTACTCGTATCCCACCTCAATAGCACCAGAATTGTTCTGCAATACATTACAAACACAGTAAGAGCATTGTATTTATTTTTTGATGCGAGTACATAATAGTTAAGGTCACTTAATATAAAGTGGGACAGATTAAGCTTATGTGATTTACTTAAGTCTCAACAGTTTTCAGCAGTGTCTATACTAATAGCGAACGTTTATTTCCCTCAAGAAAGCACTATTATTTTCTCACTAGAGAAGAAATGTTATGCAATGTCAAAATAAAATGATAACATTTGATTTGATAACACTGATAACGTCTCTGTGTGCATATATGTTACCATGTTTGTGCGAGTGTCTTTGTAATATATTGGTTGCTCCTGAATGAACTAAACTGAAATTCAACTCTGAAAACTGGACTGACAGAGTTTCAATTTACTAAAACTTCTATGTTAAGCTGCTTTGACACAATCTACATTGTAAAAGCGCTATAGAAATAAACATGAATAAAATAAAATTGAATTAAATTGAACTGAACTAAATTGAAAGTCTGTGATAATCTAATACATGTGTAACAATAGTCCAAAAATAGACTAGTCATCAAAGACGTATTTTAAACACAGAATTGTTGGGTGAGACCTTACCTATAAAGAGGAAACTAAATTAAGAAAATTTCAAACCACACTTTTTTTCCTTAACATTAACTCCACTGCCCCCTGTAATAACTTTCCAGCTGTTGCACAGCGGAGTTACATCCTCCAGGAGCCGTTCAATTCTGCCGACTCCACAGCCTGCCATGCTTCACAAACTGTGAGAAATGATGATTGAGAAAGAGCGGCACATTAACTTCACCATGGCTGGAACACAGTGCGATGACTAACTCATCACAGTTGCGATAAACAAACCAGCACTCATTACCAAGCCTTGTTTCCAGCTGTCATAAGGACTACAAAGGCAATTTAAAGCGTAATATAATAGGAGTGAATTTGACTGTTTTGATTCTGCTCAAATGGGCGGAAGGATGTCAGCTCGACTGGAGAATGGCTGTTTATGTGTTTTACAGGTCACATCTGCGTAGGTATTCAACTACCTTATATAACGTGCATTTAGGACTTTTTATTCTACTAAAGTCATCCTATGGATTATAGTTTGGCTGGAGAAAATTTATATCATTTATGTGAAATAGATGTCATTGTGCTGATATGTGCACATATCAGAATGAGAATGAGTATGAATAAGAGTATGTAGGTGTGATGTTTCTTTGTAAAATTAGGCGCTTTTTGGATCGCTTATGAAATATATGACCTGTCTGACTGTATGACATAATCAGTCTTAAAATAATGTGACAAAATGATCAAACGGTTTGCAAGGTACTTTTAGACAGTAAAGAACAATCAGAGAGATGAAAGATTAATCATTTTTCTACAACAGAGGGCAAACTACAGGCTGCTTCCTAATACTCTCAGGACCAGTATTATTTTATGTAAAGAATAACTGACAATGGGCATAGTGATATAACTGATGTAACTATAACTGTAATGTGGTCAAGACCGATCAGGAATTTAGCTGTGCATTTCCCTGAATATTACTGCACACCTATGAGAACATTCATCAGCCAATAGGAATCAAGCATTCAAAAGCCTTATAGTATAAATAATATTATTTTTTATAAATTTTATATTTTGAATTATACATTTATTTATTTTCCTTCAGCTTAGTCCCTTATTTATCAGGGGCCACAGCGGAATGAACCACCAACTATTCCAGCATATGTTTTACACAGCAGATGCCCTTCCAACCGCAACCCAGTAAAGGAAAACACTCATACACTCTTGCATTCAAACACTCATTCATACACTACAGCCATTCAATGTCATTTGATGCACTCAAACACTTTTCTAAAACTAGAGTCTGCACTTTAAAGTAAGTCTAAATATTTACCATTTAAGGTCTCCCTAAGACTTTCCTGGGAACAATTTGTCCTTGGTCAGGTCAACTTCAGAGTAAAAAAAGAAATAGGTGAAAAAAGTTGGGAGAAAAAAGAAAAATCCTAATACCCCAACTGCACCACGCTACTTCCCTCTGAACAATACAAGGTAAAATTCAGATCAGGCTCTGGGAAAGCTTTGTTTCTGCTGTTTCAGATGACAGGTATCAGAGAAAGTCTTAGGCTCTAACGGGGAGCACTGAAGGCCAGACTCTATACCCCAAGGACACAATTATGTGCCGTACCTTCAAAGAACATGGCAACAGCACTGAGGGAGTCTGGCTGCTCTCACGGTCTCTGGAGTCTGGTCCAGTATGGCAGGGGCAAAGGGAATCAGTCATGACCCATATCTATCCACTTACTGAGCACAAAGTTATTCTGCAGTACCTGAGGTCCAGAAGCTCACTGACAGGACACAGAACAAGACCATGGAACATTTGTCCACTTTTGCTGTAGAAAGAAAAAGTTATCTCTTTTTATGCATCATTTGTTGGTGTAAGAACACCTTTTGATATTATTCTTCAAACCAAATCTACACTTTAAAAACGGTCTTGTAGTTTCAACCTAAAAAAGTGTTTGTGCTGGCTTAAAATATTAAGTTTACTTTACTTAAATGCACTTGAATGTTTCCAGCCCAAACTGTTTAAAACCCTTCCAATGCGCCCAAAAACTAAAAATGAGTAGATACACACTTGGTTTTTGTTAAATATTTAACATAAAATGCATGTTCAAAATATTCAATGTGATCCCAAATACGCCCAAATTTTGTCAACCCGCTTAAGGTATTTTCAATACCCGCTTAAGCACAACCAAATTTTAAACCTGCAGAGTCTCTCGTCATCCAAAAGTAAAATTTAAGCTAAAGAATTACAATAAATAAAAAAATAAATTTTTATATATATATATATATATATATATATATATATATATATATATATATATAAATAATTACAAAACACATACAAATGCAATTAGAAAGTGGATTTGCTTAATTTATTTGTTTAAAAAAATTATTTATTTTCATTTGCACATATTTGTACTAAGGGGACGCGGT
>CAIGQW010053631.1:15151158-15186953 GCA_903798125.1 Danio choprae
CACAGGCCCTATGATTGCCCCATTGATCTATTACCTGGAACCTGCCCACTCCGCGGAAGGTTGTATTCCCTCTCTGGGCCTGAAAGACTTGCTATGGAGAAGTATCTACAAGAGTCCCTAGATAGTGGTTTTATCCGCTCTTCCATGTCACCAGCTGGGGCAGGATTCTTCTTTGTTGATAAAAAAGATGGCTCACTTAGACCCTGTATTGACTATAGAGGTCTCAACAGCATTACAATCAAGAATCGCTACCCTCTTCCCCTAATGACAACAGCCTTCGAGATCCTACAAGGAGCTACCATCTTTACAAAGCTGGATCTTCGTAGTGCATACCATCTCGTCAGGATCAGGCAAGGGGATGAGTGGAAGACAGCGTTTAACACTCCCACTGGCCACTACGAGTACCAAGTAATGCCCTTTGGACTAGCCAATGCACCAGCTATCTTCCAGTCATTTATTAATGATGTACTTCGAGAGATGCTTAACATCTTTGTTTTTGTCTATTTGGACGACATTCTCATCTTCTCTCATAACCACCAGGAACATGTGAAACATGTTCGGAAGGTATTGGTGGAACTTCTCAAACATGGGCTATTCGTAAAGCTAGAGAAGAGTGAGTTTCATGTCTCCTCTGTCTCCTTTCTCGGATTCATTGTTTCTAAGGGTAGCTTGCAGATGGACCCCAGCAAGACTAGGGCAGTGCTGGATTGGCCGCAGCCCACCTCTATCAAAGAGGTGCAACGCTTCTTAGGGTTTGCTAATTTTTATAGGAGGTTTATTAGGAACTTCAGTTCTATTGCCGAACCACTAACTTCCCTGACCAAGAAGGCAAATACCCCTTTCACCTGGAACTATAAGGCTAGTACAGCCTTTAACACCCTCAAACAAAGATTCACTTCAGCACCTATCCTCACTATACCAGATCCTGAGTTGCCTTTTATACTAGAGGTGGACACATCAGATATTGGGGTTGGAGCAGTCCTATCTCAAAGAAGTAAAACAGACAACAAACTTCATCCATGTGCCTTCTATTCCCATAGACTTACGCTGACTCAGGCCAACTATGACATTGGAAACCGGGAACTACTGGCTATTAAATTAGCTTTGGAGGAGTGGAGGCACTGGCTTGAGGGAGCATCTCATCCCTTCCTCATTTGGACTGATCACCAGAACCTCACTTACATACAGAATGCCAAGAGACTGAATGCTAGACAAGCTAGATGGTCACTGTTCTTTAACCGGTTCAAATTCACACTTTCCTTCCGCCCAGGGTCCAAGAATATTAAGCCTGACGCTCTCTCAAGACAGTTCGAACCTTCTGAGAAGCCATGCTGCCCCGAACCCATCGTGCCTGGCTCCAGGATTGTGGCTCCAATACTGTGGGATCTGGAAGCCTCAATCAGAGAGGCACAGCAACGTCACCCTGATCCAGGTAATGGACCATCTGGGAGCTTATATGTTCCTAACTCTATGCGTTCTGATGTTTACAGTGGGCGCATTCCTCTTCCCCTTCGGGGCACCCCGGTATTACCAGAACCTACAAATTGATTTTTGAGGAAGTTCTGGTGGCCAAGGATGCGGAAAGACGTACAAGAGTTTGTTTCTAGTTGTCCCACCTGTGCTCAGAGCAAAGAACCCCGAACTCGACCCCAGGGACTCCTTCACCCACTATCCATCCCGAGTCACCCCTGGTCCCATATTTCTCTTGATTTTATAACAGGATTGCCTCCATCTTTGGGAAATACTGTAATCCTTGTGGTGGTGGACAGGTTTTCTAAGATGCGTCACCTGTTACCATTACCCAAGCTTCCCACTGCAAACCAGACAGCTGAACTACTAATGAGACATGTTTTTAAGATGCATGGTTTTCCCCAGGATATCGTCTCTGATCGGGGTCCCCAGTTCTCATCCAGGTTCTGGAAGGCTTTTGGGCAGCTCATTGGCTCGTCGATCAGTCTGTCCACTGGCTACCACCCCCAGTCTAATGGGCAGACAGAAAGGGTAAACCAGGAAGTAGAAAAAACGCTAAGGTGCCTGGCAGGAGACAACCATTCCAGCTGGACCTCCCATTTAGTTTGGGTTGAATTCGCTCACAACACCTTACATCACTCTTCCATTAATATGTCTCCTTTTGAATGTGTCTATGACTTTCCCCCTCCTCTGTTTCCTGGTCAGGAACCACATGTGGAAGTTCCAGCTGCCACCCGGTTTATTCACCGCTGCCGACGTTCTTGGCAAAAGGCTCGTGTTTCCCTGAGGAGGGCTGTCCATAATCAGCAAAAACAGGCCAACAGGTATCGCAGGGCAGGACCCTCTCTCCGAACTGGGCAAAGAGTATGGCTCTTGACCCGAAATCTTCCTTTGCGGGTAGAGTCACGCAAGTTGGCTCCACGCTATGTTGGCCCTTTTAAGATTATTAAGAAAATCAACCCTGTATCCTACCGGCTTCTATTACCCAGGGCCCTGAAAATACATCCGACATTTCATGTTTCTCAACTAAAACCTGTTCTTTGCTCCACCCTGCATCCCAACAGAGCACCCACACCTGCTTTATGCATCGTTGATGGCCATCCTGCTTTCACTGTCCGCAGACTACTTAAATGTCGCCAGGTACGAGGGAGTACACAGTACTTGGTGGACTGGGAGGGGTTTGGTCCAGAGGAGCGCACTTGGGTCTCAGCTAAAGACATTTTGGACCCTTCCCTCATCAAAGAATTCCACCAGGCACAGAGGGAACACCAAGGGAACGTCAGGAGACGCTCCTAGAGGAGGGGCTACTGTAATATCTCAGCACTTTGTCACGTCCTCCAAGCCACCAGGGGGCGCAGCAATAGTGCTCTATACTCCTCTACATTAGATGGCGCTAGTAACTTTTGTTCCTTTAAACTCCCCTGTAATCAGCCTAATCACCACCACCTGTTATCTGCTCTATATAAGACTGCTTTGTATCATGCTCTGTGTTCAGTCCTGAACCCTACCTCCTAGCTGCCTCGTCCAGTGTCCAGTTAAGTTGTTCTCAAGATTTTTTGCTTGCTATGTTCTTTTGTTTGTTCTAAGACTCTCGTGTCTATTTCATTTTGTAAGGTTTTTGGGAAGCTCGGCTTTCCTATTTTTGTTGTACTTTTTCAACCCTGGCTGTAGAGAGATATTGTCTCTTCTTTTTTGTGTCAATTTCTCTTCAGTAAAGACTGTATTATTTTTTGAATTCACACGTTGTGGGCTAACTTTATTCCTCCTCTGCTCTTGGGCCACCAGTTGCTGACTTAGCGCAAGTAGTAAGAGCTACTGCTAACCACACCGTAGACCTGGGTTCAATTCCCACTCAGACCATTACAGATGCCCAGTTCAGCTTCAAGATTTGCTGCCATGGCTGATTGGACATTTGTGTTACAAACAGTTGAACAGATGTGCAAAGGCTTCACAATTAATGTAATATTAATTAATTACAGCTAAATAACAATCACAATATGACAACTGAAAATAAAGTATGTTATTTAATTAGCTATAATGTCAGAGTTTCAGATTAATATGTCAATTATTTCTTTCATTTTATTCCATCTGATAAAAAGCCAGATTTTTCATATTCTCTTTCAGAAACGTTTCTCAAGAAACAAGCAAATCCTCACCTCAGAAATGCATTGCTGTCATTTCTTTGTTCTGAATATATTAGACATCTTACATTCATATCCCACTATTAGTTATAATACAGTTTGTTCTCTAAAAAAAAAATACCAATTGATAATGTCCAGATATAGTCACGGTTGGTTGCAAGAAAGCGGACCCCGAAATAAATACTTAAACCGAAATAAATACTTCTAGAATCTTAAAGAGAAACTACTAATAAATCAACTACTAATACAAGACTGGGACTGACAGAAAAAATGGTTCAAAGGATAAAGCAAGATAAAGATCAGAACACAAAATTAAGTAAACACTAGGAACAAACAAAATAAAGTACTAGCTACAAACAAACGATTTGTAGACAAGACAACTAGAGCAGGCAAGACAAAACGCTCAGGAAGGATAAAAGACTAGGATACAAGACAAGCTCACATGGAATGAACCAGCAAAGAAATGAGAACACACAGCACAATATATAGAACAAAGCACACGAGAGACAGGTGAAAACAATCAGGATAACAAGGTCTGAAAACAAGGAGGAAAGACAAGAGCACATGGCCAACACAAATTAAGGCAAAGCAATGTAAACAAGCACAGGACAAACAGGGAAACATTAAACACTGACAGGACAGACAAGACTGTCAGGTCAGGACCATGACAGATATTATAGACCTCCTTAGGCCTGATATTATTCCACATTTTCTGCACTTCAGGAGTAAATTATTCAGAATAATGTGTTTTTTATAAAGTAAAGAATGCATAAAACCAAGCACGAGTGTTATATTCTTATTAAAGTATGAGTAAAATTAGAATTTAAACTCAGTATTATCAAATTAACAAAAAACATTTCACAAACAAACAAAATATATTATAAATAGCACATAAATATATTATAATAATGTTGCATCCAATCAGTTCAATGCTCCTATAGGAACTAAACAGCAGTCAATGGTCCAGAAAGTCTTCAGGACGCAGGATTACTGTCCTACATTGACATTATAGATATTTACACACAATTACGCTCATTTCACAAGTGAATAAGCACAAAATAGTGACAGGTTCCAGAACAGCGCTGAAGGAGAAAAAAAAAGAAAATTGGTCATCTACCGAAGCTTCGTTTTCATACTACATAGAAATTGATTAAGAAAGATTAAAATAGTAACAATGAGATGCCTGAAAAGGACAAAGAACTATCACCTAAAGGAAAAAAAGCACAGACACAGATTATTTGTCTTATTTACAGCATGGCCACATTTCTACCCTATGTTTCACTATCTGAGATGTCCGAACGTCCCAAGAGAGTCGATGTGATTTATTACGGCACTGGTCAAAAGCAGTGGCTCTGATTTCACTTTGCAAAGCCTCAAAGCAAACAGCATCTACCTAATAAATTGACTCTGGGAGAGAGTTCACATCACTTCATAATTGCAAATTCAAAACATTAGATTAGGTTCGCAACTCATGGCCGCAGCACCAGAAGAATCAATAAACATCATCACATTCACAAACATTCAGAGCTATGACTGAAATGATAAGGTCATTGCACCTATGCTGGATTCATGAAGGACCGGTGCATAATGTGGCTTGTGTTCAGGCCAAGTTCCCTCACAATCAAGCCATCTGGCCCTCCAGATTATTACAAAGAGTTTCTCTTCACCAACATGAAGCTTGGTTTATATTAGAGCACAGTAGGACACAGTGAACAGCGGTAAAGCAGTGTGTTTAATGAATTGTGGAGAGCAGCTTCTCTCCCTTAATCCTCCCTTTTCTGCTCTTATTTTAAGCATATGGAGTTTGGATGTGTTATTTTTTTATTATATTATCAATTTAGTTCCCAACGGGTGCCAATTTGGAATTAAAGGTGATTTTGTTTTCATGTAGAGATAAACAAGAAGGCTGTGCATATTGAAAAGCACACAGTAAAAGCAAAAACAAGTAAAGATAGAGAGAATGAAAAGCGAGCTTATGCTGCAATAATCTTCTGCCTTTTTCACATTGTTAGGTTATAAAAAATTGGACAATTATGGAGGCTGGGAGCATTACTGAGCCACAGGCCAGAGGATTGTGAAGAGACTGATGGTGTTGATTTGGGAAAATGACGGATGCCTGGTAAGGCAAAAAAATAGACCAAAATTGAAATAGCATTTTTCACTCCACTGAAATAATTTTTTTTTAAGTTATATTAATTAAAGTGATTAAGTAATATTAACTCAAAGTGCTTTATCAAGTGATAAATTATGAAATCATTCACCGTGTCACCCATAATTTAAAAAATTTGGAAAAGTAAAAAAAAAAAAAAAAAAAAAAAAAAAAAAAAAAAAAAAAAAAAAAACACAATCAACAAAGCTTAGATCACCACATTTTTGTCAATGTCTGGTTAGGACTGAGCTTATCAATATCTTTTTATTTTTAAATCTCAAACCGAATATCCATTTTTCATACTTTATATTGGTGATGCCTAAATTCACTTGTTTAAAATAATAAATTTCTCTTTTTAGTCACAGTTTTTATACTTCTATACAAAGTAGTAAAGAATTTTAACACCTATATTAAACATAAAACAAAATGAATCATCAGCATTGAACAGTACGGGTGCATTTTCTCATATGGCCAACATTTATTTACAAATCATCAAACTACACCTGTTTTCAGAATAATTAGCAAACAACAACTAAAGTAAATGTAATAAAAATATGCAGCACACTTATGCAAAACAATCATTGCTCCTGCTTTCATGAAGCTTGGAGGTTGATGAAAAAAAATAGCAATTAACACATTTAATAACCACAGAAAATGCTACAGCTTTGTGGTTTACAAGTACCAGATTAGCACAGGATCTGCTGATTTCTAAAATTGTTCAATGATGAGAAAACAAATCGATTCAAATAAGAATACGTCCAAATGTTGTGTGTAGTTCAACCTATTTCAAAAAAAAAATGTGCATAGACTAGTTTTAATGTCTTAATGTAATTAAAAGTTAACTTGTCCTTCAAACGCGATGCAAACAAACAGCAGTCTAAACTATCTAAAACCAAATAATCTGAAAGCAAACACAATTGTCTGTATTAAGCTGTGACTTTCACAGCACACTTTATATTAAAACATCAGGTAAATAAAAAACAAAAAAAAGTATCAAAACAACATATTAACTTATTTCTGAAAGTTCGTGTAAGACTGAAGACTTGAGTAATGATGTTGAAAAGTCAGTTTTGACATCAAATAAAATAAAGATTTAAAAAAATATTTTTATAAAGTAAACTGTTCTGTTATCAGAGGCCCTGTTCTGTTGAAATCAGCTCTAATACACTAAACAAGTGGAAAGAGGAAATATTGACTCTTTAAAGAGATCTTTTCATTGTTTTACTCTTATTTACTCCTTTATTTATAAAGGTGGTCAATTTTCTTTTTCATTTGTTTTTTTTTTTTCTTTCTCAGAGGATATGTTTTTAATGAATACATTTAATTACATTTTATTTTGAGGGGATAGTGGGAAAGTAAGAAAACAGAGACCGTCTGTAATTTTTCTTATTCTGTATAATATACTACTATGTGTCACGGATCACAGAAGACAAGGTAGAGTTCACACAGTGTTTATTGAAACAAGATCTTCGCACCAAGGTGCTAGCAATAGTTCAATAAAGAGTGACTGAGACAAAGTAATCACTTCCCTTAAACAGAGCAAGCCGATGACAGGGGATAGTCTCTGGGTAAGATGATTCGCTGTAGTCTTGGCAGAAGGAGAAGACAGAGAGAGATGTGATCGTGCGAAGATGATACCAGACACTGGGTGAATGGAGTGGGTGAGTCTTTATAGTGTGCTGGTGATGACTGGAGCAGGTGAAGGTGATGAGTGCACAGGTGTGTGTGATCAGTAAGCGGGTGACTGAGTGCGTTGTGTATTGGCTGGAGAGTGTGATTGGTGATCCGGGCTGATAGAACGTGCAGGGGGTGTGACACTATGTATGGCCTTTTAAATACCAATAAAAAAAGTAAAGTGTTCCTTTAAACTGTAATAATATTTAATAATATTACCGTTTTAAGAATATTCATGTTGTTATTAGTCCAAACATACAACACATTAAATAAACCACAATAGTATACTAGCACTCCTTGATACTCACTATAGCATCCAAAACACACTGATTTACTGTCAATTACAATAAAAATATCTATCTGACAACAATTTTCTTTTCCATCTTCAGTTTGCTAGCCAGCTCTATGGGTCCACATGTGTTAGGCCTATGAGGGTTCCAAGTTAATTACTTCTAAGCTTTGGGAGATGTACATTGATATACAAAACTCATTTCACTGGAACTTAATTTTTGTGCATGCTGAAAAGGTCTGTCGAAGAAAACAATTAGAGAGGGACATTATTCATAGCTCTTTGATATTACATGCTAAATTTCCTGCTGTATCAAAGTGTTTTTGACAGAAGGCTTTCTGGCACCACCTGGCCATTGTTCAGTTAGCTGTAGACGCCGGCAAGGACGTCTGCGACTATTGTAGAATGTGGAGCTAAGAGTCCTTTATCTTTTTTTAATAAAACAAGAATTTTAGTTCAGCAAGTCTGAGTTTAGAAAGTCTGACAAACAGAAGAGAGCACAGAAGTACAGTAGTGGCCAAAAGTGATGAAAATTGACATCTTTGCCATATTTATTACCACTGAAATTCAGAGCATTTTGTTACAATGACTTGTTTTCATTTGTTGTAATTAATCAAGGTAATTCCACCAAATATTGCTTTCCTAACTCTTTAAAACACTACAATCAAAACACTTTGGTATTGTGTTGTCTAACAATTTTACACTAACTCTAAATGACCACATTTTTATTTTAAATTTGACAAGAAATTCATCAGTAGTTGACAGAATTAAAACAAAAGTTTTACGTAATCACGTGAATTTTTAAGTGGTCTTTATATTCTTGCATTAGTTGTATATTTTTGCTTTAATCAGTAAACTACTGATCACAACGTGCAAAAAAACAACTACACACATCATAAACTTTCTAATTATTCACAAAATGTGAATACTCTATGATGTGTATAAAGCATGTCGCCAAATGATGTTTAATGTAATTATGACTAATGATCTCGCAGAAAGAAGTGGTGTATTTTAAGAACTATAAAAGCTTTCTTTGCTAGTTCTAATGTTAATTTCAATCTCTGAAACCTAAAATAAATGTCATGTGGTTGAAAACAATGATAAGTTGGGATCTGTGACAAGCTTTCTATGACACAGCTTTCTCTGGCCCAGTGCCAGCCCTTGAGGTAAAGCAGATTTGAATTTAGCAGCTCATCACATGCCTGTGATCTTTCACTCCAAAGAACAGCCAAGACTGTCCACACCAGTGTAGTAAACTCATCAAGGGCTAAAGAGCAGATGTTGAGGAGTAAGGTAAGAGCATGCCATGCAATACAGAATTATGATGCTTTTCGATCAAAAATTATTAAAGTCGCATAAATTCCAATATAACTGCTCACACTTCCATTGCAAAACATCATATCCACATAGGACTGAATGCCATGGCACAAATCAGAATTGAAAAGATCAGATTCCATGTGGCTTGTGCTTTTCACACTGTCGTGACAAAAACACATCTGAGTCACATATGGGCAAAAAAACTTACTTCAGGCCACATTTGCCTGCTGTGTGAACGTAGCCTAAGTCTTCAGAGAGACAGCAAGGCTGTGACTGCAGATGAAAAACAGGAACAGATGGGACTACTGCGTGTCCCTGGACATTTCATCGTGACTCCCCACAAAGACACCAGTCTACACACATACATGCGGCAGGGAATGATAGAACTGCCTCATTGAGAAACGAAATTTTCTCCCTTCTCTTTGCCTCCTAATTAGCCAAAGCGCTGCGTGGTGCAGGTCCCTGACTCGCATTAGAAAGTAGAAATGAACACCTGTGAGCTTTACCCACATTCTCAACCACATATGGATGCTTCAATGCTTCAAAAGCCTTTCAGATGGGCCTCGAAGAGACCTCAATCCATGGCCCCAACCTTCACAAGTAGAAATCTGGGATCTCCTGGGTCGCCATTGATCGTGGCGGGGAAGAAACATCACAAATGCTCACAGGTGGAGATCTGGACAAAGGAACTCTTTATTGTTGGAGACATGGCCTGGTGGGGAAAGCACATGCCCTGACTTGTTGCATGATGCAGGGTTGAGCGATTTAAAATGCTTTTTAAATTCCAAATAAATTCCTGAATCTGAATTGAGAAGTCAACTGCCTGCAGACTTGCTATTATGTCACAGTAAAATTATGATAAACTAAAAAAGATGATTATGAACTGAAGATGAGAGTTGTCGAGTAAAACTTTGATAACGCTTTGCTAAAGTTTTGTTTAAAAGATTGTTATGTTATATATGTCTTACAGGCAGACAAGATCTTACAGGCAGACAAGAAAAATAGGTTTGAAATCTAACATTGTAATATTTAGTTTTTATGCGATATATATGGCAATATGAATATAATTACACCAGATGACTGTTTCGAAAGAATTGATATTTTTAGACTGATTGGGATGATTCTGTAGGAGAATGCAGCTGCATAACATCTAATAAACAAAAAATTAAAAGCATAGATAAATACAATAAAGAAAAAGCTACAATTGAAAAAAAACGTGTTTTGTCATTTTCACAGAGTCTAACAGTATTCAAGTACAGAAATTCAAATCATAAAAATATAAATAATTCAATAAAATGAATCATGATTAAAGTTAATGTTAATGCTTCACAAAATCACATACAAATGATCAATTATAATACAGACTCAATTTTGCAAATCTGCGTTGTGACTATTGCTGAAACGATATATTGTGCAACCCTACTTTAAAACATCATCTATTGTTCTTAATCAGTTTATACACTTCTGTATAGTTTAGATAGGTTTATTAACCATTTATTTGTCATTATCACATCACATTGAATTTCTGTTAAGCTACACTTGTGATTCCACTTCCTTTCATTTAAATTCCAGTTCAGCTTCATGTGGGTTGTGGCCAATTTAACACAATAAACTTGAAAAACTTGATTTCCTATGTGATTTTGAAAAGCTTTGGCATGAAGATGACAACATTTTCAAAACATCCCACACACACATCCATTAAAACTATAAAAAAAAACACACAGTACAACATGGCACAAAAGCTGTCACTGGGGCGATACCCTTTCAAAAGGTTTTTTTTTAACTTTTTAGGTACTCGTATGTCTGCCTGTAAGCTACAATATTATGGGTGATTTAGGTAATATAATGTTCTCTTTACATACAAAAGTGTAGCTTTTGAAAGGGTGCCAGGCCCAGTGACAGCTTTTGTACTGTACATTTATTTCTGAGAGTGTATGCATGCAGACATTGGTAGTGTCACTTAGAAGCACAAATGCAGTCTTGTAGTCTGCCTATGTAATATGCATCTGCATGGCATCACTATTCTTTTACAAAATTGCAGTGTACGAAAAATGTTTTCTAAAGTTACCCTTTTCAGACTTCTAAAACACTCTTGCCATGTAAATGACCAAACAAAATGCATGAAAAGTTTTCCATGTTTAACATATAAACAAGACCCTTAGTTTTGATGGTGTTTTTGAGATTCAAGTGGTCTCCCAAAATATTCTGTCATTACTCCCAACAGAAAAGGAGCCATCAGACAGCCTCAGTCGCCAGTACATTCAGTGAATGGAATTAGAGCAATAAAAATGGCAGATGCAATGAAAGTGAATGGCAATAATGGCTTTAATTCTACCCATCACCTTTCTTTCACAGAAGAAAAAAATTATACAGGATTAAAACAACAGGAGGCTGACAAAATGACAACCTCGGCTTTGAGGCAGATAGGAAAAAAAGCTTAATCCAACACAAGTAAGGACTTTTAACCAACGAGAAAGAAAGATTATGTATTCAGAACTAATTCTAGCAGGATTCTGCATTTAGGACATGAAAAATGAACAACATTCTGCTGTAATGCCACATTCTACACCAGGCATTTAACCGCAATTATATGCTCTATAGTTGAAACCTAGCATTAACCTGTTTGCAAACAAAGTAAAGAAAGTAGACAGTAGACATTATATTCTGTACAGTAACCGTCATCACAGATGTACTGATGTAGACTGTCACTCAAGTGCTGCGCCTGTTCTGCTCTTCTGTACCCCCTGCCAGCCACAACGGCTAACAAAATCCAAACGCGTTCAACACTGACAGGTTGTATAATTGACTTAAACTGTCTGAGCCTGATTTAAAGGGCCATTGTTTCTGGTGGAGATATGTGAAATCGGTTTTATGCCGCAAATAGCATATACGCAGGGTGGAAAGTCTTTGTGTTGACATGTCGAGCCCTCCACGCCCCTCTTTTTCTCCACCCAGTAAATACGTTTAATCGGTTTAATCACTGAATGGGAATCAGGTCCTGGCCAAGCTTCTCTTCTCTTTTTTTTTTTAGACACTGTTAATCCTGCTGCCTCCAAATTCAGCCCCTCACCTGCCAATCAGTTCCTCCCCTGTGTGACTGCTTCTTTTAAGTGGCTTTCCCGGTCTTAACTAAAAGCTAAAGGATGAATAGTAAAAGATATCAGATAGATATCAAGGGATAACGTCTCTTGCTACTTTAAAAGGGATTTTTCCTGACATCTATCTTAAGTTTAAATGGCCAGTCAGTCTCTAGAAGCCAGGATTTGTGACGGAATGTTGTGAATAACAACACATTGCAGAGACATTAAGAATACTAAAGGGCATTGCGTAAGGTGGGTTCAGCAAAAGTGGGACTTCAGGGACTTTTAAAGCTAAGCATATGATGGGTTTTCATCTAAATACATTTTTGAAAATGTTTTCATTGTCACAATGGGTGTGATTGAACAGTCAAAGAGAAATAAAATTTTAATCACATTCTCAGATGTTTTATGGTAGGTTTAATTGACAATTCGATGAACATTCATTCATTCATTCATTTTCATTTCGGCTTAGTCCCTTTATTAATCTGGGGTCGCCACAGCGGAATGAACCGCCAACTTATCCAGCATATGTTTTACGCAGCGGATGCCCTTCCAGCTGCAACCCATTTCTGGGAAACATCCATACACACCCATTCACACTCATACACTACGGACAATTTAGCTTACCCAATTCACCTGTACCGCATGTCTTTGGACTTGTGGGGGAAACCGGAGCACCCGGAGGAAACCCACGCCAACACAGGGAGAACATGCAAACTCCACACAGAAAGGCCAACTGACCCAGCCGAGGCTCGAACCAGCGATCAGCGACCTTCTTGCTGTGAGGCGAACGTGCTACCCACTGCGCCACTGTGAGGCCCAATTCGATGAACAAAAAATTATAAACCTTAGCTATTTCATGGAACATAGAACAATATAGCTTGCAGTCTACACACTTTTCTGAACTATTATGATCATTGTTTATGATCTGAATGATTATGACACTTCTTAATAATCCTACAATGGTTTGAGTCTGAATATTTTATAATTGTAGATGTGCTGATAATATGTCGGGTAGAGGTCATTGGTAGCTTGCTTCACTAGGGCCCACCTGGACATTTTATGGTCATGAGGTGGTCAAGATTATCCAGATAATGAAGCAGGCATGGTAAAGATTGACCAGACCTTGATCACCGTGTAGTGCACCAATAGCAAGCTAGCATGTCCAACACAATCCTATTGAGCACCTTCAGCGGATTAATTTACAGCATATAAATACCTAAAAAAATTCTCACTTTTGACATCATCTAAAATTACTGTAAACAAGCTTGCTATACACATACAATCCCAGCTGATGCTTGTACTGATGATTTTCGACGACTGAGGATGTATGTAGAAGGAGAAACATGCTTGGTTTGAATTCAAATACAAAACATAAAGTCAAGGAGCATGTGTGAGGTTATAGCAGCCAAATGAGATTATACATGTTAACCAATACACAAGCAAAATAACAATTCAGCCTTAATTCAAGCCGGATTTCGTGTCAACAAACAAAACCGACCTCCATCTTCAAAACACATTGCAAACGACTTATGAGGTTACACCCAAATATCACGTGGCCACTCCCACCTTGTTCAATGCAAACGAATTGCAGTTAATTTAGCCAACCTGATGATAAAACCTGTAAACAAACTTGGAACAATCCGACTGTAATATCATCTATGAATAGCTACCTACAAAATGGGCAATGTTAATTTTGTGAATATTTTCAATAATGATTTCAACTAAAACAAAAGTTCAAATGTAATAGAAAGTCGCTAAATTGTAATTTGTCTTCTCTTCAAAAGTAGGCTATAATTAGGATTAAGTGAGGCATACGACCCCCGAAACACACAACTTTCTCAAATAGATTAGTCATTGCAAAACAGCATCATGCCCCAAAAAAACTTTCAATGAGAAATACACGCGTCTCTGCTGTTTCAGGGTCCTTTATGTTTTCTGTGGATTTAAAAACACCTACCGTGTTTTCTGATATCCTCGCGCTTAAGTGCAGACGAACTTGACGAAAACTCCGCTATCCAAGAAGAAGAAGATGAAAACGTCCTCAGGACTCATTCAGTCGCCGTGTGAATCTCTCGTCCGATTTATTCATTCCTCTCGACAGCAGTGAATCAGTGAGCGGCTCTGCTCTGACTCCACACTTCACTGTGCTCTCTGTGATGATTGCGCTCAGCCACACACACATTGACCAGGGGCGGATACTAGACCCTCACGCCTCCTGTCATTAATTCTTCATATTGCACATAATGGTGACGAATGGTGTTATATCGCCTATACTGGTGGTGTGTATATATAGCCTATATAACACAACTGGAAATCTCCGGCAGTGATTTAATCCGTTGCTGTGCACCTACAGTATGTTATAGTAGCTGCATGGTTCCCAAAAAACATTCTGTCTCTAGTTAAGACCCAATTATCATCTGTGCACCTTAGTAATCCGTTTTATCTGAAGGTTTTAAAGGGCTAGTTTACCCCAAAACCCTGGTAATTCATACAATATACTGTTAATGGTTATAATGACTGATTCAGTTAAAAAAAACACACACACACATACAGGTAATATAATACTTGTAGTAATCTTCTGACAATGAAGGTTTTACCTGTATGAGAAGAAACAATTAGTCTATGCAAGAAACCTATCATTACTTATAAGCATTATAGACTATTACTTTTATTCCACACCCTTGGCAAATGGTAGTATTAAGTGTATTCATGACAATGATGATAATCAAGGTTCCTGTCACATGATACATAATATGGCATATAAACTAACACTGTTTGTTTACAGTGCTGTGTTGTTAATCAAAATGTATCTGTGCTTATCTTGGATGTTGCAACCTATTTTAAATGTACGATTATGTTTGCATAACAAATCTGAGTTGGAAAGATTGGCTTTTCACAGATGTTTGATGTGCATCATTATGTGACAGGAATCTCTAACCCCAGATTGTCATGAACACACTCAGGACAATTTGCCAGTGCTATAAATAAAAAAGGTAATAACTTCTTTAGGTAATGTTCAGATTCTTGACCAGACCCTTTATGGTTCATAAGACCATTGTAGTATTAATTTAGTTTTGCCTGTACATGTTTTTGTGTCAGTAGTCAATGAGTCATGCATTGCATTAATCATCAAGGACCACAATTTCAGCTAAAGCATCTTCTTGGGTGGTCATAGGGTGAGTAAATGAACTTAAACTAAACCAATATTTGTACGGTTAATACAGCATAAAGGTATAATATTTTTCTTCAGAATAATACAATATCATCAAACACAGAAATGACGTTTGGTGCAGCTAATCAACAACTCAAGAAAATATGGCACATTGAATTGTCTCTCTTTAATAATAATGAACATCCTACTATATTACCTTATCTGATTGTAATTTTAGCTCCTTTTCCAGACCCCAAAAATTAAACACAATATATAAACACACATATTACACATTATCAAAGTTTCGTAGCAAGTAGCAATTAATCATAATAAGTTATTAACTTATTATATAAGTAATAAGCATGGATGCATTGTTATATACTAATTATTTGCTCAAATAAAACCAAAAATAGTAATTATTTTCTTTTTTCAAATTAAAATGCTTAATCTATTCTCAACCATGCATTTTTATCCCCACAATTGATTATGCATTGCTTATTCAATCCATTCCCTGCATTGCCACCTATAATGCATTTTATCATGTAGTCAAAATATAAATTCAATATAAAGCTAAATCAATTAAAATATTTACATCCCTAAATCTAACAGAACTATAATTAACTAAAAGTATTATCTGGAGAAACCTGAGGTTAATTGTACTGATAAATGAAGCAATAATGATAACACGTGGCTTTCTCCTTTCAGGATTGGAACCAACATCCTTCAAATTTACAGCCCTGTATTCTAGAAACAAACCCTATATATGCATGCTCTGCTGAAAATAAACATGAACATGAGTGTGTGGCGCATCACTCTTGAGCAGTCAGACTCTGTATTGACTGTGACATTCAAGTGAGCGCTCAGTGTTGCTTGTGGGAACTGTAACTGACTGATCTGGGCTCTGTGAGGTCCGAAGAGAACTGCATAAATAATGCTTCAAGCCAAGGTGACCCAACCTAGATCATTACACGCTCCGCTTGAGCCCTGAGGCTTATATTTATAGACAAAGACTACAGGTACATTGCTCTGTTGCACTCTTCACTTTATTCTTTCCTGTCACAGACAATTTCAGGCTTACGTTCAGCCAGTGACAGCAAACACATTTTTTGAGGCATTTTGCTCAGTAGCAAGCTCAAGGGCATGAGTGCAAGCATTACACTTTTCGAAATGTTTCTTAAAATTATAGCCAAAATGTTGCATAATAAAAATAAGCATAATGTAGTTTTGTAACATAAGGTGAATTATGATTTTTTTTATTTCATTTTTAGATTTAGCTGAAGTACATCTAGAAGATCACAGGGGATCTCTCCAACTTTTTAATGAATATCCGATACTAATAGGTTTTGCATATTCATACCAAAAACGTTTAGTATGTAATCTTTTGGTTCTGTTCGCACATGTGCCGAACAAATTCAGTGTTCTTTAGCTGTTGTTTTTGCGGAACTTAATTGGAAACATCTAATTGTATGTATATTCATTTGAATAAATCAGTATAGGGATTATTTAGTACACATCTTGTCCAAAAAGAAGATAAGAAACAAAGTGTAATTTTTATTATTTTAGTCCATTTTAACAGGAAATTGCAAGTTCAAACAACAACATTCATTCCTGTTTACTACTAGTTATAGCATCAAATAAACATGAATTAATCTCAGGTCTCATATAATCACTCGGTTCATGTTTTACTCTCGGTAATAAACTCTAAAGAACGATTTTCTCCTAATATTTACATTTCCACTTTTGGTAGACACATTTTATCCCAAGCAACCTGAGCAATCAGTGTACACATTTTCTCAGCTGCATTCTCTGGGAATCAAACCCATGACCTTGGTGCCTCTAACAGCCTAATCTACAGTTTGAACTACAGAAAAGCTTTTAGGCTGCAAAAACTTAAAGTATGGAACTCAAGCCTGTAAACAAGTCTTGTGAAGAAATTTAACTGTGCAAAAAGTGTGTAAATGTAAATACTAGCATAATATAAAAATGTTTTCTTTTAAATTATATTTAATTTTATCCATTTTACACACAGAAATCTTTAAAACAGGGATTTCTCGCTGATACAATTAGATGTAACTGTTCTGTATAAGCCTCATGATCAGACTTGTGAACTATGTATTTAGTTTCATTCAGTCCAGCAATCTGGGAATGATTTTTAATGAGTAATGTTGTCTAACAAGGCTTAGCTCTGTTAAAAGACCACGTACTGTTTGAAGCTCAGTGTGCGCTGTATATGTTCTGCATGCCAATTTTTTTATTTCATTGTTTTTTTGTTTTCCAGGGAAGCCCATTGTCTTCATTGATTACTGCAGGCAATCAAAAAAAGCGTCATGCTGTTCATTACAAATGTGCCTTCTCTAAAAATAAATCATCAATATCTGATGTACATTTGGGGAATACAATTTAACTGTATTTTTGGCAAGTATTGTTGTCATGCAAATATAAAACCATCTGATGCTATTCCAATATTTTTATTTAGGTGCATCAATGCCTTTATATACATTATGGTTAACGTCTAATTAGCATTCTATTTGTAGTTTTGAGGTTATGGGAATTTGGCTTAGATAAAATGATAATAAGGGAAATGTAGGTCAAACAGTGCCCCTGTCAAATCCCCAGATCCCAAAACAAGCATGTAAAGAGTTTTGCAAATGCCTTCCTTCCATTCTCCCACACTCTCGAGTGCACTCATTCTGTGTTTCCTCCTATTCTGTCAATGACTGTCCACGTCCTGTTGTGACAGTCACACGAAAGGAAAAGGGAGGTCATTCATAACAGGAAGATCCCAGACATGTGAGCCATCTTTGATCAGTGTGTTCATATAGATTGAATTGACTCGTATGACAATGTATTGAGATTTAATCTAGAAACTGATGAGAAAGACCGGGCTAAGTGTGGGCACATATGAAAACACTATCTGATATAACAAAGGAACACAAATCACAATAAACATCTGTAAACTGTGTGAAAAAAGGAGGAAGAAGTGTTTTGTCCCTGCGAGGCTTCAGTGAGTCACTTGACAATCCATGACGTACACTTCTCTTCTGAAAAATAGAGAATGTGTAGTTTAGTTCTGTGCGGTGACTTGTCTATAATGACTTACTAGTTTCAACAGGACTCGAGCATTTCATTTTAGACTAACAACCACTTATATAAATTAAATAAAATCTGTAAAGTCTGGGTGATCTGAGTGAGTCGGGCAGACAAAATAAACTGCAGGTACTGAGCTCAGGAAGAGAGGCAGGACGTCCTCATCACAGGTGCTCAAACCAGCCACTGCAAAACATAGACAGTACAGCGTCGTCTAAAACATCTTAAAGTTCATGTTTTGGCACTCAAACTGACAGAAATAATACAATAGCACCTTGAGCTTTAATGTCTTAATTCTCTTACTTCAAGAGTTCACACTTAGCTGATGATTGATTATAAAGCTTGTTTGGCATGCTGTCCCGGGAGAGAGCCCTGAGCTCATAAGATCCTTGAGCCCGGGGCTCCCTCCCGTTTGCAAGGCGAGAGGGGAGTTTGAGCTCAGGTAGATCTCGAGAACTCCCCTGCTGTAGTAGCTAATAAACAGATAGTGATTGCTCTTAAGAGATAACTACTAGGTGCATGTCTAGGCATGGTGCCAATTTGGATTAGTCAATTAACTTAAGTTGCATGATTTTGGCCGTTGGGAGGAAACCGGGGAACCCGAGGGAAACCCACGTGAGCACAGGGAGACGTGTAAACTCCACACAGAAACGTCGGCTGCCTTGGTAAGGACTAGAACCAGTGACGTTCTTGCTGTGATAAAAAAAAAAAAATCTACTAGATTGTTTTTGTAGTGGCGGCACAGTGGGTTAGTGGATAGCACTGTCACCTTACAGCAAGAAGGTTGCTGGTTCGAGTCCTGGCTGGGCCAGTTGGCATTTCTGTGTGGAGTTTGCATGTTCTCCCTGTGTTCGCGTGGGTTTCCTCTGGGTGCTCCGGTTTCCCCCACAGTCCAAAGACTGGTGCTATAGGTGAATTTGGTAAACAAAATTTGTCATAGTGTATATGTGTGTGCGAATGTGTATGGGTGTTTCCCAGTACTGGGTTGTGGCTGGAAGGGCATCCGCTGCGTAAAACATATGCCATAATAGTTGGCGTTTCATTCCGCTTTAGACACCCCTGATCAATAAGGGACTAAGTCAAAAGAAAATGAACGAATGGATGTTTTTGTAGTGTAAAAACTGATGTGGTTGAATGCGCTCAAACAGCTTCAAAAATCCTACTATTTCCTACTAACTTCATTCTCGAACATTTCGGGCTTTGTTGTCAAAGTGTACAAGCCAGCTAGGATTTATTTTAAACTTTGCATGAGTTTGAACTTTGAAAGTGTGATAGTGATAGTTTTGCAGCTATCAGAGAATAAATTAATATTTTCTGTCTGTCATTTCCCATTATTTCCCTTTTCAATATGTTTATTCATTCATTCATTCATTCATTTTCATTTCGGCTTATTCCCTTTATTAATCTGGGGTCGCCACAGCGGAATGAACCGCCACCTTATCCAGCATATGTTTTACGCAGCGGATGCCCTTCCAGCTGCAACCCATCTCTGGGAAACATCCATACACACCCATACACACTCATACACTACGGTCAATTTAGTCTACCCAATTCACCTATACCGCATGTCTTTGGACTTGTGGGGGAAACCGGAGCACCCGGAGGAAACCCACGCCAACACAGGGAGAACATGCAAACTCCACACAGAAACGC
This sequence comes from Danio choprae, assembly GCA_903798125.1. Classification (NCBI taxonomy): domain Eukaryota; kingdom Metazoa; phylum Chordata; class Actinopteri; order Cypriniformes; family Danionidae; genus Danio; species Danio choprae. The sequence goes on from CAIGQW010053631.1 coordinate 15,171,173, forward strand.
CAACTGACCCAGCCGAGGCTCGAACCAGCGACTTCTTGCTGTGAACGTGCTACCCACTGCGCCACTGTGAGGCCCCAATATGTTTATATACCGGCTTATTTAGCAATGTTACATTTAAACCTCAGAGAAAGACCAAAAATACACCTGCCCTCAAAGACATCATGAAAGTGGATAAAAGAGAATGATTAAAATGCCAGGTGGATTGACCAGCACAAACTCAGCATTACTTAAAAGCATTAGGTCTGTAGGAAAAAATACTGTTGAAACAAAATATAAAAATAATCCGGCACAAAATCAATACAAGCTAGAAATGTATTAAATGCACATGCAATGCATACCAAAACAGGTAAATAAATTGACGATTTCAATCACAATCCCCAATTCTGAATCAAACAAGAAGACAATTGCAGCATTACATTCAGTAATGGTTCATCATTTAATCCCAAGAGTGATAAAGTTTGTATTTATCAAAATGCATCTTAAAACCAGATGTAAACAAGGCCTTGTATGAAGTCTGCAAATGACATTTTTAAAAAACTTGACATTTCTAAACAACAGTAAAGCAGTATGATGACATAAAACATCGCGTTAATCATGCAGTAGCTCATTATATCTACAAAGATGACTAATAAATCCATCACACACTGCATACATAGGAAGAAGCTCATCTGCACACTGCCGGTAGCCTTATTCAAACTATTTACTCAGTGAAAGAAAAAAAATCATGAATTGCAGATCTGCTGTGACTACAGCCAGAGGTCACTATTAAATAATGTACAGTTCTCCTTGTCGCCTGTGGGGAGAAAGACAGATCACAGTGTGAGAACTCAAGTTATTTACAGCTCCTGATGTCATCACAAGACAAGGCATGGCGATTCTTCTGCTAACACTTGTCAACAAGACATTTTAGTTAATGCAATTTTAGGTTAATTGTGTCTTTGTGCTGTCCACCCTGTGGATATGAAATTACAAATACTGATGTGCTAATATTTAACAAGGCTGAAGGGCATGACACAAGTTACAACCATGTGGCTCAGACTTCAGTGCCTCAGATAGCTTCAGATTTTATAGTAGTGTGAAAAATGTTCATTTATTAATTTACCTTGGGCTTATAGTCCCTAATTTATCAGGGGTCACCACAGGGAAATGAACCGCTAACTATTCCGGCATATGTTTTAGCCAGCGGATGCCCATCCAGCCCCAACCCAGTACTGTGAAACACCCATACACTCTCGCATTCATACACTCATACACTATGGCTAATTTAGTTAATCCAATTCTCTTATAGTGCATGTCTTTGGACTGTGGGGGAAACCGGAGCAAGGATAACACAAGTACACATTGTCAGTGTTCGTCCGCGTCATCATTTGTTATTGTCACGTGCTTTCTTTGTCTTCCTCCCGTCACCGTCAATGTTAATCTGTTCCACCTGTGTTCATCCCTTGTGTCTCTTTAGCTTAATCATTCCTTCATCTATTTATACCCTTTCGTCTGTGTCCTTCGTTGTCCGGTATTTTGGTTCGTGTGGTTTGTTGGTTCCTGTGTCGTCCTGTCTTCCCGCATCCAGTATCTGTTCCCCATAAGTGTTCAATAAACCAGTTTTGTTATATATCTCGTGTTAAGTCTCGTTCTGTCACCATCCGCCACCATGGCGTTACATAATACCGGACCCACAATTAGCGGCGTGTTTTCCCCCGATTTTCTTTTCTTAGTCTTTTTGCCCCTCAGTGTTTTATTTTCTTCCCCTCGTGTTTCCCTGAATCCCATCCGCCCTTCCGTTCCTCATCACCGCCTGCTGGAGCAGGGGGAGAGCAGCCCTGAGGACCATGATCAGCATCAGCTCCTACGGCCTCCGAGCTGCGGACTCCACCTCGGCCCTTCGACCCTAGGGCTCCGCGTTGGCTCACTCCTCCCTCGTCTTCGTCGTGGGCCGTCCGCCCACCAGCTCCGCCAGGCTCCCTCGTCCCTCCGGCTCCACCTTGGTCAGTCGTCGCCCTTCCTACGCCTCTGGACTCCACTCTTCCGGCTGCACCTCATCGCACCGTCCCACCGGCTGCGTTGAGCTCCTTCTTCCCTCCAGCTACGCCTTGGTCCTCCGTCGCTCTGGCTACGCCGCGGGCTTCCGGAACCCCACCGTCGCCTTGCTCGGGTGAGCCGCCTGCTTCGCCCGGCCCTCAGAAACCTCGGCGTCACCTTCGCCCTTCGGCTCTCCGTCACTTCCGTGGGCTCCACCGCCATCAGCGGCGTCTCCCTCGGTCGGCCCCCTGGAGTCAGCAGCCACTCCTCCTCCATGGATCCTCCCTTCCTCGACTCCGCCCGGGGCCGTCTTTCTGGCTGTGTCCTGGGTCCTCCTGCTCCGGTTCCCTTCCTGTCTCCTTCCTCAGACTCCTCCCTTGTACCCTCCCCTTCTACCCTCCTTCTTCTTTTTGTTGTTTCCCGTTGAAGGCGCGAGGACGCGCCTTCAAAAAGGGGGGGGTACTGTCAGTGTTCGTCCGCGTCATCATTTGTTATTGTCACGTGCTTTCTTTGTCTTCCTCCCGCCACCGTCAATGTTAATCTGTTCCACCTGTGTTCATCCCTTGTGTCTCTTTAGCTTAATCATTCCTTCATCTATTCATACCCTTTCGTCTGTGTCCTTCGTTGTCCGGTATTTTGGTTCGTGTGGTTCGTTGGTTCCTGTGTCGTCCTGTCTTCCCGCATCCAGTATCTGTTCCCCGTAAGTGTTCAATAAACCCGTTTTGTTATATATCTCGTGTTAAGTCTCGTTCTGTCACCATCCGCCACCATGGCGTTACACACATCAAGCAGTTTTGAAATTAAGATTTTATTATTAAGGAAAAACTATATCTAAAGCTAAATAGCCCTGTATAAAAAAAAATGTTTTCCTCCACCATTTCTGAAGCTTTGGGACTGCAGTGAACCACAGTGAGAGCCATTATCTACAAATGGCAAAAACATGGAAGAGTGAAGAACCACCCCAAAAGTGGCCGGCCGACCAAAATTACCCCAAGAACGCAGCGACAAGTCATCCAAGAGGTCACAAAAGACCACACAACATCCAAAGAAATTGCCTCAGTTAAGGAGTGTTCATGACTCCACCATAAGAACTGGGCAAAAATGGTTTGCATGGCAAGTTCCAAGAAAAAAAAAATAAAGCGGTATGACAAGGTGCTGAGCATCTATTTTCTGCAAGCTCTGCATTTTTCCAGGAACTGTCCAATCACAACAGCAGAAAACATGAAGGAGAAATTAATACTGATCTACACCTCACTGTCAATATTAGTCAGAAAATCTCTGTGAAATATATGGTTATTAGTTAATGCGGGTAATCTGTCATAGCATAACTAAAGCACATGAAAAAAAACATGCTACACTACAAAAACTTTCTCACGTGCCTATACAGTTAGAGCACTCATGTTCTGCAATAGTTTTTGAACGCAGGCTTGCACATGCAAGCTGAGACAAGCAATCTCAGACACAATGCACTCAATGGAGCTAGTGATATCTATGTGAGGGATAGGGGTGGGGTTAGGTGTGCACATTAAAAGCATTGCATGCAGCTCAGCTTACATCTGTACCTGGTCTGCAGGCAGCTGCCTAAAAGAGAGACCTTTGCGCACTTACCTTAATATGTCTGAAATTTTATTTATTTTTTTTTAAAAGCTCAGCTCTCAAAACATAGTAAATATATTATGTGTATTTACGCACGCACACTATAATTTGTTGTTTTATAGAAAAGAAGTTGGAAACATTTTTTGCACATGCCTATCTAAAGGGTTAACGGAGGTGACCGATGATCGACAGTAAAAATGAAAAGCTTCCCAACAGAGAAAAATACCAACAATCAAGTATGCATGATTATTTGGTGTCATGGCTTTGCAATCAAAAATGTTATTATAATGGAAGTCAAAGGGGTCAAAACCAGCCTCGAACATAATGAAAGGGTAGTTAATTTGAACAGCACACAAGGGTTAAATAAATAACCAGGACTGTTGCTGAAATTCTTATTAGAAAAGTTCTGACAATATTTTGACTATATATGTCATCTGAAATAACTGAAATGTGTTAAAACCTTGCCTGGAGCACTTTAAATATTCATCAGCCTATCAGAACTACGCATTAAACATCATATAACTTTGCCAGGGGTTTACTCTTTTTTTATTCAGTGCACAACGTCTGGAGCATTTGTGAAAATGAGGCAAGTCTGATTCATCAGGTTCAGTGTGACAAAAATGATCTTTCACAGTTCGAATAATCTCTGACAGACCTTAATCCAGATGAGTAACATCTGAATCTAAACCGCTTTACTGAATGATGAGCAATAATGATGTCAAACCAATTCATGAAAGTTTCATGAAACAATCGCCAATGGCTTTAGGAATGACGTTTATTGGTCATGGGAATTGCAAATGTCAAAAGACTGAAGCGAAGAGTCTGTGCGTCTGCGTGTGTGTGTGTTATCGTCACATTTACCTTTTTATAGAGCTCCTGGTTATCAGCTGCTCCTCAAGTCTTCCTGTCTTTTATTGCTCCTTTGTATTGTAGTTGCGGCTCTTACCCTCCAGCTCCGATATCATTCCTGGCAGGAACTATTAAAAGGCAGAAAAGTAAAGGGCTTGAGGAAAGGTCAAGCTCAGAGGGTGGGGAGCGGGGAATGGAAATGTTAACTGACATTATTAATTGACATCCACATGCTGAGGATACAAGCAAGTATAGAGAATCTCCTTTACAGGTGTGTTACTCACAGTATTCTATATGCATCCATCATCTTGTATCAAAGTAGTCTCCTTTTACCATTTATGAAGACGCATCCTATGTAGTGCTTGGAGGAGACAGCTACCATCCTGTAGGGTAGCCTATATATATAATGCTATTAGGTTTTGGCAAGCTGGACTCCTCATTGTACACTTTAACCTTGTTCATTTTTCACGTTTTTATGATTCAGCTCCTCTCCCCCTCGGTCTGACCACAGAGATTGAGCCAACTCTTAAATGTGGGTACTGACATTCAGTTATGTAAGCCAGATGAAACAGGGAGGTGAAGGTAGTGTTATGTTAGTGTTAGGAAGTTCAATTCCCATGTGTGGTGTCCAAATACCTTCCAAGGGAGGGATAGTCAGCTGTTAACTGTCCAGAAAAAATAAATACAGAGGACAGTTGCAGTGGGCGATGCTCTCACTTCTTAAAACGATAAAGAAATGATATTTTGAACATGCTTGGAATAAAATACAGACTCCCTCATCTTACTTTGGCTAATTTTATAGATTATGCTTCATAAATGCACACATTTGAATAATATTTTTTACACACTTTTTGTATATTAACAAAATTAAGCCTCGACTAAAAGTAGCAAATGAAAATATGTAAAACAAAAGGAATTTTTAAAATGTACTTAACTGCATTACATGAAATTAAAAAAAACTTTATTATGTTTTATTATGTTTTTATTTAGTGTTACTTACAAAAATGACAGTTTGATGCTTCTTCTTTTAAGATCACTGTGTTTTTAACATATTATTTTGATAATAAATGTTTAGTATATTTTCATTTTAATATATCCTAATTGAATCTAAACTTCATTTAACAACCAGTAGGATTCATAAAGTGTAATTGCATACAAATTACATAATGAAGTATGACTGTGGGATATTATGTTTTGAATGTAGTATTATTTATATTATACAGTACATAGTATATATTTATACTATAAATTATGTAGCAACATAATCTATATTTCACATTTGAGGTAAAGTAATCTGAGGTTTTTGATTACTTATGATATACTTATGATATTACTTCTTAAAATAAAGGTTTGGCATAACAAACATGTTTAGCAATTAATAAAATTACATAAAAAAGCATTCATAAACATAAACATTACATGGCAAAGGTCTTCCAGTTTTTCCAGTCAACATTTTTAGAATCCATAATTAATGACTGCCACTGATGTAACTATATTCTAAAACTGTAGTGTAATTAGATTACTTAAATTTTGGGATCCAATTGCCCAATCCAGATTACATGTAATCATTTACTACCCAGCAACGATCTGACATAAAAGTGGAAGAAATGCCCTCATACATTTGCAAGCAAAAAATCTCTGAAATGACATGTATATGTTTTCTTTCAGCGCAGAGCCTGCCAAGTAAATTTTGGGTGAAGACCTGTCTTGACACACTCATCTCCACATTACACAAAGACAGAGTGACAGCCTGACTCTTCTGGGACTGTGTTTTTTCTCCCGACTGTCACAGGAGTTTCAGCCCCATCAAGTTGAACATCAGATTCTTGACAGAGAGTAGATGAGAAAGAGGCCAGTCGCTTTCCATGCATTTCTGAGGAGTGATTTGGAGTGATGTCATGCCAGATGGCTTAAAGTAATGGCCTTTAAATCTTCAGTCTTTTGGAAGCAGTCCATTTAGATCAACAAAAAGCAGTCGTACCGAGTTGCGTATGTGTCGTTATTTATTCGGTCTAAATAGATTAGAACAGACAGCTGTCGTGTAGATATTCATAGCTCTTCGTGTCTCATAAAAATTCCATATACTGTAATAGAAAAGCATCCTCTGCCTAAACCCATAAAATTGATAACTTCTTCATACCATTGGGGATACAATAACCCCAAACTAACACCTCAATTTATGCTGTATTTTCTGTAAGAATGTATTCTGCAATAAACCTCAGTGCCCTGCACAAGCGTTCAGGATATTATTTACTGGGTGTGCAATCTTTTGCCTGAACTAATTGAGCAGCACCGCACAGCTGCCACCCAGTTCAGATTATCACAGGAGCAGTTATAGCTGCGCTGTAATGGATGACTTTGTTAATGCAAAAAGACTATGTAAATGACTGTGTAATATAGATAATGCTGTTCATTTAGGCTGCAAAAACAGCTATAAAACCATGATAAAATGATTAGAATGAAGTTGGACAGAAGGCAAAATAACAAGTGAAAGACATCTAAAGACTTTTTTTTTAGAATACAAAGTTCTGTATTGGCATTTTATGATTACACTGAAGCCATGGGTTTTCTGATGGATGTCCACTCCAGGATGGAGCAACACGTATAGTTTCTCATGTCTTCATGATTATTAATAAAGTTTATGTTTAAGTGCCTAGATTATATTATGACCTTAGTGGCATCCCTCTTCAGAGTAAAACTGAAATAATATGTGTTGCTTTTTCTGTATGCAAAATAATTTGTTTCCTCAGGATCTACCAAGCCAGGTCAGAGGTCATGGAGACCTTTTGAGTGGACCTGTTTCCTGAGTTATTTGCCATTTTATGTGTTAAATCTTTTTAAATAAATTCCTTTGTATGGAAGCAGCAAGTTTGGATGTTGATTACACCAGTTTTAAACCTGTTTGATAAGACAGCTGAGAGTACACGAATCAGCCTTAAGAAACAGATTGTACTTTGTGTGTGCGTGTTCTATGTGTGGATCATTATTATAGGTCTAGAGTCAGCTCTGAATACCCTATAATACCGGAATTATGCACACACACAGACATGCACATGGAAATTTTGGAAAAAGTCTATCTGTGTTTTAACCAATCAGGTTAAACCACCTAAATGTAGGATGCCGTTAATGACGTTATGTGAGAGTGTATTTGTTGTTGTTTTGATATTGTAAGCAGAGCGGCCTACGAACTCTACGAGAGTGTTAAAGCTGGCATCTGCTCATGAAACTGCAAACTATATTCAGTAAACTTTAATTATTTTAATCTCTGATTCTGGCTATTCTTTATCTGACAGACTGGTCATTTGTGGGTTAAAACTCTCAGTTCCCCAACAACAGACTGAGCAAAAAAAGATGGTTTAGATAGTAATTGAGTTTTTCTATGTAAGCTAGGTGTTGGATTCAGTACAGCTGTTTAAACAGCTTCAGTTCAGTTTCCACTTTTCGTCCTGCTTCTTAAGCCTGGTGTACTTCATTGCTCTCAGTGAGATGATACAGCAACACTGAACCACCGTTCAAGAGTCTCATTAGATCAATACAGATTCACTGCAGTATCTAAGTTGCAGTGTGAAGGAGCGCAGCTATCATCAGAAGTGGATTTAGCTTAAAATATCTTTGAAACAGGATGAATTTGAGTCGCTGTGGCAGTCTATTATCATTGCATCAAACAAAAAAATGACATGCTGCCTTTTGGAAGCCACATTCAGCCAGCAAAGACACCCCCCTTTCTTTGCAGTTCTGCTGGTTTGGTGTATCCATGTATTTTACCTGTCAAGCAAAGCAAACTCATTATTGACTTTTTTGAAGCTTTCAGCTCCTTCTGGGATTTAAAGTTTTTTTGGTGTTCACTCTCATCTTTAATTTCTGTTTAGGCCACATGGTCTTGTCTGTAGTCATATGTGTTAAATTGCTTAAACTCAAAAACCAATTCCCTACGTTATATATCATGAAAGATCTAGAGTTTTTGTTGAAGGGCGTGTCCGTGGCGGCCTCTCAAACTTTGATACTTCGCCACGAAACAGGAAGTTGTTATAATTCAGACATACATTGTCTGATCTGTTTGATAACAGTCCTAACCTGAACACATTTACATCCCAATAACCAGATACAGATATAGCGCCACCTGCTGGCAACAGGAAGTGACATGTTTTACAGTGTAAAAAACTCCTCCTACAAATTTGATCACATCGAATCCATGTTCCATTGTTTTAGTCTAAAGGCCTTTGTGATGTTAAATTGTGAAGATCAAGAGTTTTCGTCGAGGGGCGTGTCCGTGGCGGGCTGAGAAAGTGCAATGCTTCACCATGGAGGAGGAAGCACTTATAACTCAACCAAACAATATCTGATCTGCCTGAAAATGCAGAGGTTCGATGAGATTCCTCTACTAAAGACCTCTACATGCCAATATTGAGTCTCAGTCATAGCGCCACCTGCTGACAGAAGGAAGCTTGGCATAAATCTGTGATTTTCTCAGGTATTTTAATATATATCGGCTTAAATTATTATTGTTCGCTGTTCTCTGTCATTCTAAGGCCACGGGGTGGCGGTGAGCCCAGGTGAGAGGTCCCTTTCATCGCTGCTTGCAGCTTTAATTATTATTATTATTTTATATTTTGGGACTTGTTGACACCACTTCAGCCATCAGCAAACTATTTCATACTTCATCTGTAATTTAGGACTTTATCTAAATAATGTTTTCAAAACAATTTATGACAAGCTGTGAACTGGAAGGATTGTAGCATAATAAAAGCTCTGCTGCTTTCCTGCAGCAATTGCTTCAGCAGTCTTGTTTTGCTTCTGCATCCATACTACCATGATTTCACCAAGATTCAATAGTATCTGGCTGCAGACACATTAAAAGTCTGCATGTCTGAGAGTGCATGTGTGAGCGCACATGCACACGGTCTGCAGTCAGACCTTTCTCATAAGTTTTGAATACTTTATCTCTGCCATGAGCGTCAAACGGCACCTTTGTTTGTTGTGAATATGCACCATCTAGTGGCGAAAATTACATACTGTGCCTTTAAGTTTCTAGCTTTCATATGTGGCCTTCCTCCTGCACATACACAACATTATTGACAGACAGGAAGCGCCTTTTGACACAAATGATTTTGACCTGCTGAACTAAAATATTACTGTTCAGTGTGTTTAGAGATTGGCATCTTTCAGATTCAGTTCATTTTCTAAATACAAGTGACTTTCTCTATATCAGTGTAACACCTCGTTGACGGAAGACATTATGAGACGAACACGGGATATAATAACAAAAACGGATTTATTTAACAAACACTTACTGGGTAACAAAACTGGATACAGGCAGACGGGACAACAACGATGAGACGAGACAAACCAAAATACCGGACCACGAAAGACACAGACGAAAGGGTATAAATGGATAAGAGGATGATTAAACTAATGACACACAAGGGATGAACACAGGTGGAACAAATGAACACTGACGGTGGCGGGAAAAGGACAAAGGAATCACATGACGATAACAAAAAGCACATGGACAGGACAGAACACTGACAATCAGACTCATCTGTAGAGCTGGACCAGTGTCATTTTCTCCATAAATGTCCAAACCTTTGAGTTCCAGGAAGTCTGGAGTTTGTTAAGGTTCAGGACATTCCTCTGAGAGATCAGAAATCCAAACATCTGGCTCTTAACTAGGAAACACAATTCCCAGGAATCTACCTAATAAAGATTGCCATAAAAGTTGACATGTCTGAAAAAAGAAGCTATAACATTATTAAATGGGGGAAAAAAATCAAAGGGCACAGTATACTGACAACAATGAAGAGTTCTGTAATCATACTTACAGGCCTCATTAAATGACTAGTACCTGCCAGATTATTACCACAGCAAAAGTAAACTAAAAAACTGTAATCATATTCATGATCAAATAACGATGCATCCGGTCAGTGTTGTGATTTTACATCATCACATTATGTAAAGCATTATGTATATTAACAATTCAGAAAACGTATCCAATGGTCATATTCCAATATGATAATGCCAAGATGTATCAGCTCAAATAGTGAAAGAATGTCATCAATTGACATCAAACCAATAAAAAGATTGTGGAAGTGCAACATGTTTAGTGCTGAATATCTACTGAGAGATGCAAAAGAAGAAGAAAAAAATAGCAGCACTCACACAGAACGATCATATGCATAAGTCAGCAGTCTGTTGTAGTCTGTAAGTCTCCAGCAGCTGCCAGAAGCAGAAAAAGGGTCATAACCTATAGATGACCTTATCCAGAGAGCAGCGGAGTGGCAGAGCATCTTTGGTGCTGATCTCTTGTGTTATGCTGGATATGTTATGCCATTTTTCTAGGATCAAATTATTTCCAGAAAGGACATTTTCGTATGTCATACATTGGGGTTGAAATTGGCTGGTGGTGATCTGGTACTTCAGTACATTGTTTGAAGGCGGTTGAACTATCAAAGTAAGGTAAATAATAAAAAATTCTCAACAATAGAGAAGTTCAATTGCTTTAGTCAAAGAATAAAGAATAAAAAAATGAACACTCACTGCATTCAGACTGGCTAGATGAAGGGAAAACATAAGGTACACCACATTCCCTCTACACAGACCATTTAGTTCCCTCAAAACTCCATTTTCTCTGGTGTCTGTAAGTAAAAAAATATACTATGAGAATACCACATTGGGCACAGCACATAAACAAAGGAATAAGCATGTGTAGTATTGTACCATTGAGGGAAAAGTAGTTTATACACAATTTCTTTCATGCAGGTTTGAGGCTATTTCGCTTTTCATAGCATTTTGTTTCAGACAATTGAAAAGAATCACCTACAAATACACCTCTAAGTCTTTATTTTATAACAATAAATCTGCTTACATCTGTAGATTTCAATTACAATGTATGGTATCTTGTAGGCGTCACGGTGGTGCAGTTGGTAGCACAATCGCCTCACAGCAAGAAGGTCGCTGGTTCGAGCCTCGGCTGGCATTTCTGTGTGGAGTTTGCATGTTCTCCCTGTGTTCGCGTGGGTTTCCTCCGGGTGCTCCGGTTTCCCCCACAAGTTCAAAGACATGGCTATAGGTGAATTGGGTAAGCTAAATTGTCCGTAGTGTATGTGTGTGAATGAGTGTGAATGGAAGTTTCCTAGTGATGGGTTGCAGCTGGACGGACATTAAGTTGGCGGTTCATTCCGCTGTGGCAACCCCAGATTAATAAAGGGACTAAGCCGAAAAGAAAATGAATGAATGAACGTATGGTATCTTTAAAGGCTGTTTTCTCAAAATGAAGTCAGAAAATAAATCAGAAAATTTGAACTATAAAAATGTTAGGAATTCCTGAAGCTATATCAAACTAATTAACCCAAGTTGTTTTCCATATTGCACTTCATGTATTGTATGTTGCAGGAAAATGAACAACCTACTGTATGTATTAACAAAACATTATGATCGAGTTCAGATCTAATACATATATAATATACATAGCTATACTTACTACCATACAATCTTGTCCAGCCTTAGCAGTGTTTCTTTGCTCTTGTTTGATCAGTCCAGATGAAGGAAAGTCCTGAAGAGGTTAACAGGAGGAAAAGGTCCATCTGGCCTGGAGGAGGGGAACCATTCATTGGCCTTAGTCCAGACCCAGTTTTATTACATGTCCATCTAGATGAGCACTCCAGACCTGCCATAAGATGTTCTTCAGATCCTCTCCAGCCAGAAGCGTTTCCAGGTCAGCCTTGTTCACCTTCACATCTTACCTCATCCCTTAAAGAAAACAAGCCGATTTCCTGTAGAGGCCTGTACTCCTGCAAGCCTAAGTACAGTTCGAGAGCAGATGTACAGGGTGAGTCACTAGGAACAATGAAATGGTGATTAGTATAAGTATACGTACTGTGTGAATACAAAAATCAACATAGTTTTAGTCGCTGTAGCAGCAACTATCACAGTTAAACTGTAAGTAGCACCATGATGATGAAAACTAATAAAATATGAAGTGAAATACCATTTTTACAAATAAAAAACAAAATTATAGAATGAGAAATTTCAGTATTTGTATCAGTATTACAGTTAAGATCAAAATTAGAAAACAACTTCTTTCCTAAACTTCAATGTTGCTGCATATTTTAAGCTGTGCGAGCACAATATTGTTTTGTTGTTTTTAATTATTTCATGAGTTTCACACATTCTGAAGCACAGTATAAAATATTTAAATGAATGATCTGGATCTGAAAAACTCGGGCAGTCTAACTTAGCAGTTTTCACAGACTTTGCAAGACGGTGAGCCATTTTAAAGTAACTAAGACTCTGCAAAATCAGGTTGTCCAGATGAAGGCTAATGAGCCAAAAGTTGGTTATTACAAATCAGTAATTTCTTGAATTTTTCATCTTCACAACATCACTGACTCATTCAATTATACCCCAAAAAGCTGTTGATCCACAAAAGATAAATGCATGGGAGGACAGGATAATGTTGAAGAATCACAATGGACAATCAGTCCAATACTGTAGCTGATCATCGATTCAGCACAGAACAGGGTACAGATTTCAACATAGAGTGTCTTGTTTAAGAGAATTTGGACTAAAAGCCAATGAACAAAATGAACAAATCCTGATTAACCTTTGCTGAGGAGCATGTTGTGTGGACACTGGAACTGGTCCAAAGATCATTTTAGTGATGAAAATAAGTTTCATCTGATGGAAAATATGATGTTCATTATCCAACTGGGCAAAGACTGAAGTCAGAGTGTATAAATGCATTTGTGAAAAGTGGAGAAAGTATCATGATTGTTTGCAGCCAGACACTACTGGGAAGTTGGCTTCCTTAACGGCTACATATAACATGGCAGAATGAATGCAAATGTTGACCAGAAGATTCTTGAGTAACATGCGATTCCTTCCCTGCATTCAGCACCAATCAGCCATCAGTTTTCGTGCAGGAAAAAGCCCGAAAGCTTTAAAAACATGAGAAACAGCCTAGCGAATATTCTTGGGAAATATTCACAACACAGTTATCCCAAAAAAACAGCCTTACATCATATAAAGAAATTCATCAAGCTAATTAAAAGAAAGTTAGTAGTTAATGTTATTCCAAATTTGTAACATTTTCATCTGCTGCATACAAAATGAGAGCAATGACTGTTTTTACAGGGGTTGGTGGTGCTTGTTCTCAGTGTACAATGCATTGGTGATTCAGAGTTAATTTGACTTTTTGAACTTCCACTTGCTTCCCGTATTATTGGTGGACTTCCTCCTCGCCTTCATTAGCCGTCTCTGTGAAGTGAAATTAGATTAAATTCAATGAGGGTAAGCAGAGTACGGCTTGGTCACAAGTGTGCGCACGTGTGTGTGTGTGTGTGTGTGTGTGTGTGTGTGTGTGTGTGTGTGTGTGTGTGTGTGTGTGTGTGTGTGTGTGTGTGTGTGTGTGTGAATGACAGCTCTGTCTCGTGCGTCTGCAGTCATACATGTCTCTGTGGTTTCCTGTCAGCTGCTCTTTCTCACAGTGGCCATCAGTTCTCTTAGTCCTTCACATCATTCTATAATTCTAGCTTGATGTGTATAAAAGCATGATGAACATTTCTAAAACCAGACAATTTGCCAAATATTAACCAAAATGGACACTGTGAGACTTTCCATTTAAAAAAAAAACCCCTGAGCATTAAACAACTGTATACACTACAGCTACATGATAAAACGATCCTGCCGTCTACGAAAGCTATTAGAGGAAAAAAGCAGCAGCAGACTGGCAGTACATGATCAGAGCGATATTCCAGACCGCTTTCTGATAAAAGACAGCTCAGCTCCAATGTCATCCCTTTGCCATTATAATTACAAGTGTAGCTCTGGAGACCTGGAACGGAGCATTACCAGAAGGATGGCAAAGGAAAGCGACGTCCACTTTGAGCTGCATTACCATAAATTAATGGAGACCTAAAGGCTCAGGTTTGAAAACAAAGGCACACAATGTACCTCCAATGAAGGATTAGAGGAAGAACGTTTACAGTACACTGCATTTAGAGGGAGTGTTGTGGTTTACAATAAGAGGATCGATCATATGCATTTAAAAATTTCAATAAAAAGTGATTATGATTATTCATGTGTGTGGCTCCTGGGCAAGACTATGGAAAATCATAGTCTTCTGAAAACAGGATGGTGCTCAGTGGGCAGGCCGGATGTGAAGGGGGCGAGCAGGTGGCAGTCAAACCTCTATTGTTAAGGGGAAAAAAATGGTGAAACTTGTCATTTAACACCTCACGGATACACAGAGGAGGAACAGACCACCATGATGACCACTTGAGAGGTCCACCATCTGGAGAAATGAACAGAAAGAACAAGGAATGTTAAAGGGAATGTGTACACAATAATGAAAATTTGCTGTTAATGTATTCATACTCACCTTCTTCCCATGCAAGATGCAGATGATTTTTTCTTCAGACCAACGTTTTATATATATATATATATATGCAGGTTATACTATAAACTACATTTATATACATTAATATGAAATGATTAATTAAAAAATATTATTTACATGACAATTACGAGCAGGTTCACAGCTATAGAAATCAATGAACAATATAAGCAAATCACATATTTAGTATACAGTTTGGATTTGATATACAATCACTTATTGTACATTTACCCAGCATATATTTTAAAAAACTGCACAAATGCCCATTTACATATACTAATTCCAGCTATTAGAAACACTGTAAAGAAATATCTGTAATTTAAGAGTTGTAGGTTTTACATTTAGGCTATTTATGCTTTTGAGTTGCATTATGGGACCTTGATCTCTCCTCTAACAACTTTTTGGTAGAAATAGTGGCATTTATTTACTTTTTTAATAGTTTGAAGTGATATATTGTCTGGATTAGTGTTGTAGATTGCAGTACAAAAACCTGATGACACAACCCCCACTACCCTTTCTGTTATTTTATTGACTTAATACTCTAAATATTCTATCTTATACAATATATTGTTCCAAACTCCTAAAATGTCAATAAAAGTCACTTTGTTAAACTGCAGAATTGAATTTTCAACGTCAAAATACGAGAGCAGATGTCAACCTCCCATAATGCAATTCACAACCATAAATAAACAAGAAAACAACATAAAATAGGTAAACAGTTTAAGATTCCCATATCTAAAGCACAAGAATTGTAACTATTTAGTTGTAAAAATGTTCAGCTTCTTACACAGACTTGTCCTTTCGCTTCATCAAACCTCAATGCATCATGAGGAGCCACAGGTTTTAGTTTCACCTGTATTTATTCATTCATTCATTTTCTTTTCAGCTTAGTCCCTTTATTAATCTGGGGTCGCCACAGCGGAATGAACC
>CAIGQW010053631.1:15191953-15213915 GCA_903798125.1 Danio choprae
GGGAGAACATGCAAACTCCACATAGAAACGCCAACTGACCCAGCCGAGGCTCGAACCAGCGACCTTCTTGCTGTGAGGCGAACGTGCTACCCACTGCGCCACTGTGAGGCCCGTTTATCAGTTTATAACTAAATTTTTTATAACTTTTTATAAGTTTATAACTAAACCGTTTTTTATATTTTACTACAAAAGTACGACAACATTAAGATCCTGAATTGGTTTATTACTTAATCCTACAATTAGACGGTCTATTATGTTTTCTTTGTGTATGTGGGTACGTGAATAAAGCCATTTAGTGATTTAACTGATTATTTTTATTTACATTTGAGTTCCAAAACTGCACAATGATTGTTAGGATATAATGATGAAATAATGGCTGAAATGGGAAACCCTAAACTGCTCACAGTCTAATGAATGGCACGGGCGGTCTCGATCGCCATATTTGTGAAATTCAGTAATGGCGATAATGCTCCTCAGCAGTTAAACAAGAAAAAAAATAGAAGACGACTGATCCGTCATTAGGCTGCACGGTGGGTAGCACGATCGCCTCACAACAAGAAGGTCGCTGGTTCGAGCCTCGGCTGGGTCAGTTGGCATTTCTGTGTGGAGTTTGCATGTTCTCCCCGTGTTGGCGTGGGTTTCCTCCGGGTGCTCCGGTTTCCCCCACAAGTCCAAAGACATGCGGTACAGGTGAATTGGGTAGGCTAAATTGTCCGTGTATGTGTGTGAATGAGTGTGTGTGGATGTTTCCCAGTGATGGGTTCCAGCTGGAAGGGCATCCGCTGCGTAAAACATATGCTGGATAAGTTGGCGGTTCATTCCGCTGTGGCGACCCCCGATTAATAAAGGGACTAAGCCGAAAAGAAAATGAATGAATGAATGATCCGTCATTAACCATATGTGGTTCGCCTAGGTCGTGTGTGCTAGATTGTGTGTGTGCCTGAAACGCGTGTGGGTCTGCAGTTGGATATATCTCAGTTCACATTATTTACAGATGTGCTACTGCCACCTAGTGAAGATCTGGCTGAAACACATGGCGGATAAAAACAGTACAAACAAGTTGGGTGAGTTATTTATTGCATCCCATTCGGCTTAAGAAAGGTACATGTAGTTACAATACTTCTATGATTTCATAATTACTTGGTAGAGGACTGTATTCTCAGTATTACAAAAAATAGGATTTGTTTTTTGAAACATTAAAACACTATAATAAGTGTGTACCTTTTATTACGAACTAAAAGTTTTACAAATGCAAAAGAATTGTTACATATGATAAGGAAAACACTGTTAGAGCTCTTTCATTATACCTGTCTAAAAAAACAAAACAAGTATGCAATTAAAGTCATAGTGGTGCCAGAGGAGAAACTCAGTTACATTAGGATCAATGCAATACAAAATAAATCAAGTCTGCAGTCAACTTTGGGGGCGAATCTCTTCATTTTGGTTCACATCACTGAGGAATAGCTTCATATTGTACTTCCTTACAAACGTGCTCATACAAATAAGCTCGATTTACGCATGTAGAAAAAAGACATACAATTTATCATCTGTACAAAAAAAGGACTCCCAAGACTTGTCAAAATCAACATGCAAATGAAACCTAAAATATATACACACTAATAAAAGATAAACCTCAAACAACACTGATGTACAAACATAAACGGCAGACTATAAAACACAACTTTCGTATTTGAGACATGCCACTACAGAAGGGTGGGAATTGTGTCAGTCTATGTAGACCACAAAATGCTAAATCTCCAAGGAAAGTCCTGTGTTTTAACAAAAGCAGGCCCTTTGTGGTTTTCCTGTTGTCTATAAAGAGCAAACCGAAGTTTAATAGGCTGTTAACTCCTAGTTTGGGCCTCTATAATGAAGGAATATCAAAGCAAACAGACTAGCCTGGGTGTTAAAGGGTGTTGGTGTATAAATAAAGCATTCAGGGGCAGCGAGTCTCGTCATACACGTTTCATTCATTTATGTGGGCAGCTTTCATGTGCTATACTTCAAACTGTCATACAATGGGCTATTCAAAACGGACTAAAAAGATCTCATTAGACATCACAGGGATAGTGTTACTGACAAAAAGTGAAAACTGATGATTAAACATAACCTTAATGTTTTTTTTTTTCATTTGGAAACACTGTGTATACTGTAGAAAAAGGAGGGAGATCTGTTTTTCCAAAAAAAAAAAAAAAAAAAAAGACTGAATACATTTGTGTGTGAGTGTCCGTGTTTCCTTCTCAGTACTTTGGTACTTTGGTGTAATCCTCTTGGTGTACACTCTTGCAAAGGCCCATAGAAAGTATCATGCCAAGCAGCTGTAGGAACAATAATTTAAAAAATCATTACACCGAGATCAAAATGGAAATGTTAGGTTTCACAAGTTAGCTTAATGTAGGTCCTACTATGCTCCTCTAAAACAAACATGAAGTTTCAGTTCAAAATGCCTCATAGGTATTTTAATTTACCATGCTACAAGTAGTTACAGGAACCAGGTCCATTTTCTTGAGAAAAATTGTTCGCTAGGACTAATTTTTGACAAAAAAACAAGGAACTCTAAAATGATATGATGATGTGCTGTCATACAAAACTAACAACTGGACAGAGGTCACCAAGATCGAAGCTGTATTTTCATATTGCGTTATGCATTTCATGAAAATAAAGATAGAGGAACTGCATAAAAACATTCACTTACATCACTGTAGTTCCTATTATGCTGGTTTATACCCTGCTCTCAAGTAAGAGCTCATTTTGTTTCCCAAAATATAGATAATGTCTATAATTAAAATAGTTCCCAGTTCTTGTGGTGTGAGCCAATATGTCAATATGTCTAGAAACTGTGAAAAGGTGCGAAAGCCCCTTAAAAGTGTAGAGCATAAAAGGACTCCTATAAAAAAAATCTTCATTGATAAACAGCCGAACATTTCGAAATGGTACACATAAGGCAGAGGAAATACAACATACCTCAATGACAGCCACCCCAAGACAGATTCCCAAAATAATTCCATAATTTGTGAAGAGCCAGCTCCCCACATGCTCCAGACAGCCCTGATGGAGAAAGAAAAGCACTTTGATCAGAGCATTCAACTAAACTAGAACTAAACAAAAATGATACATTACACATAACATTTATAAATTAAAACTAAAAAACAGTATCTGAGATCCAAGTGCTTGGTTTTGTCCATAACTGGATCAGAGATGTGTAATAAATTTGCCCTCAGCATGTAGTAAAAGTGCATCTGCTATATAATATAAGTTTTTCATATGAAAAAAGAAAACCGTGTGATTACTTTTTCTCTCACATGAAAATGTCTTTGACATGTCATTTTAATGTGTGTGTATTTTTCTGTAAGGGCTGTCAGTTACACACCCTCATGTGTTTCCAGACCACTGTGACTGTGGAACACAAACGAAAATATTTGGAAAAATTGTTGGTAACCATAAAGTTTCATCACTCATCGTCTTCCATTAGGTTTTCTGAGCATATAATGGAAGTCAATGGGAAATGAAACCGTTTAGTTTCCACCATTCTTCAAATTATTTTTATTTCTGTGTTAAAGAAGTAAGCTGTTCACACAAAAAGCACTTTTATATTAGATTATTTTTATCTTTTAAATTATTTTTAATGTAAAGCTAGACAGAAATGTTTGACCACTGCGTTCGCATTTACCATCTTTTGCACGACACGCAATCTAAAAATGGGGTGCACACGTCAACAGAAGGTTAACTTTTTTTTAAGTTGGAGAACTTTTTCTTTAGTTCTGGATGAATGCTTTAGATGAACTATCCCTCCATCAACAGAGAATTACAGAAAACACTAGCGAGACACAGAGAGATGCACTTAACATGCTAAAATGACCACCATTAGCATTATTTGCCATTACCGTCTGATAGATGGGCCAGTCACTAGAAGAGGCCTGACAGAAGCCGCTATCAGGCACAATTGATCCTTGGAAGGAGTAATTGTGGCAGGAGCATGGGTACAGCGCCACTGTATTGTTCTTTATTATTTGGTTCTCGTCCCAGTCCATGCGTCCATTCCAGCCACAACACTGCATCTGAGACACACCACAAACAAAACAACAGGGCGTTTTATTAAGCATTCTATAATGCTGAGTGTAAAGCACAATTGCTCAACACACATCCCCGTCGTATTTCTTATGACATGTTTGCAATATTCAGCCTACGGCATTTTTCTGGTGAAAGATAAATGATATTTGCATTACCTGAAAGGGAGTTTTAAATGCAAGCAAATGAACAGTCAACAGTCAGTTGTAAAGCAATCTAACAAGCATCTCTACATTCCAGAGATAAAACCACCAACAGAAACGGTGTGTTTTTCCACTGCAATATATTCCCATGAGCTATAATACACACTTTAAACCTGAATTTAAAACAACATGGGCTAAGAGTTCTGCCCATTCTCAACTCACTGTTCTCTGCAGGTAGTCCCAGGCCTGCTCCGCAGTTTTGTTCTGTCCAGGGTAGTTATCGACAACTTGAGACACAATTTTGCCCGCCTCTGTCCTTAACTGCAACGAAAGGGTTAAAAATAGTTTCATTTTCTAGCTCCAGGTATTTGGCCATACATTCTCTTTGCGAAGTTAATTAGCTACTAAAATGTGACACACTTGCTTCAGACAAATCTTTATTTACATGAGACAAACTTCAGCTAGGCTCATCTAACCTGTTTGTGTTTGTGGCCAAACAGTTTGTGACAGATAAGCAATTAAGTAACAGCGTCTATCATCTTCCTGATCCAAATACTTTATGATTTACTGCATATCCTGCTCAGATGCTTCCTATAGTGTGCTCGGGGACACTTTCTGCTGTTTGACCTAGACGGAGTGTGCAGAAATGTTGGTGTGTACTTCTTTTCCTGTATCAAACATGTCATTTGATTCTTTCTTTTTATTTTATTTTTTTTGGGTGAAGGTCTGTTCAACAACAGTGTTCCTCAAAAAAAGTGTATTTTTAGGTATGTGCAATAGGGGGCGGTGTATATATTTTTTTCCTCCATCGATTCTCCTGACCTCTTTTCTGGCTGTTCCAGAAATCTAAACAAACCTTCACAATGATATCTCGCTGGCAGAAGAAACACATGGAGATCTGACCTCAACTATTCTGTGTTCTGCTGAACATGCAAGTCGTAAGTCCTTCACTCAGAAATGTTGTAATGGCAGACCTTAAAGGGAGAGTTCACTCAAATGAGAAAATTGCCATCATTTAAATCAGCCTTTATTTGTTCAAAACTTGAGGGTGTTTTTTCTTCTGTTGAACAAAAAAAGATAATATTTTGAAGAATGCTGGTTGCTGGAACCCACTGACTGAGTATTTTTTTTCTGGATCCCAGCAACCAGCATTCTTCAAAATATCTACTTTTGTATTATACAGAAGGAAATCAAAGTTTAAAAACCACATGAGGGAGAATAAATTATTAGTTCATTTTCATTTTTGTGTGAACTATCCCATTAAGAATTACTCATTGAAAATCATTGAAAATGTCTGTCTTTCGTTCAGCTTTATCTCATTCACAACCTGTATTTTTCTTCTGTGAAATGCAAAAGAAGATATGTGATCCCTGCTGGAATGCACACTGGCTAAATTACAAGCTAAAGGCAACAAGTGATACATGTCAGTTTTGGTAGAAATTCAGGTTTTCATAAATAAATGTTTATTATATCCTTATTTAGTGATCCCATTAAACAAAGAACCATACACAGGACATACAGTATCAATAGAACTAAAGCAATTCACACAAAGATGTTTTGCTAAAGGTCTGTCTGTGTCTTTTAATTTGAGTTAGTTAATTCTACTGGTGTTATACAGGCGACACGGTGGCTCAGTGGTTAGCACTGTCGCCTCACAGAAAGGAGGTCGCTGGTTCGAGTCCCGGCTAGACCAGTTGGCATTTCTGAGTTTGCATGTTCTCCCTGTGTTTGCGTGGGTTTCCTCTGGGTGCTCCACCGTCCAAAGACATGCTGTATAGGTGAATTGAATAAACTAAATTGGCCATAGTGTATGTGTGTGAATGAGTGTGTATGGATATTTCCCAGTATTGGGTTACAGCTGGAACATCCGCTATGTAAAACATATGCTGGATAAGTTGGTGGTTCATTCTGCTGTGTCGACCCCTGATCAATAAAGGGACTAAGCCGAAGGAAAATGAATGAATGAATGAATGGTGTTATATATATATATATATATATATATACAGTCGACTTCAAAACACAACAACTACATTTTGCATTATTTTTACATTTATAGCATTGAACACCATGTATGGTGCACTACTTGGAATGTAACTCTTTAAACCAGATGTTTGTGCAAGAATATTTAATATAAATACTGTTATTTGCTACATGTTTTAGTTCTGTTTTAAGTCAAATATTATCTTGAATGTTAAAACGATCTTTGTTTTTTGTGTCATATTGCCAAATTATAGAGATTTGTAACATCCCGAGGTTGAGTAAATGATGACTTTCCTTTCCTTCCCCATTCTTAGTCACATTAATCACATTCACTCACCAAATCACGCTGGAAGTAGATGAGAATGGCCACAGCCACTTGAGCCAGGAGAATGAGCAATAGACAGGTAAAGTACTGCAGAAAAAGAAAACACAATATCACAGACCCATATATACACCCATCACATGTGCCAGATTCCCATAAGCACTGCAGTCTCCACATATGTGCAACAGAAATGCAACAGCTGCTTCAGTCCCGCCTGCTTATATCATGTGAAATGAAACCGCTGAGCACAGCAAATTCTCACACGACAGCAGAAGTTCTTTGAGTTTGCATGAAAATAAAATGTGATTTACACAAAAACAAACAACCAGACAATTATACGGTGCTGAGCATTTTTGTGTCTTACCAATCCAAGCAAGCAGCGGATTTCATAGATGGCTCCCAGACATCCCAGAAATCCCAGAAGCATGGAGAATGAGCCCACACCAATCAGAATATAAGAGACCACCTTCAGGATCATGGATGACTCCTCTGTTAAACAGAAATACAAACACAACACTGATTACTAATCGATCATTATATAATTGTGTTAAAAGGATGGTTCACCCAAAAAATGAAAATGTACTTTATTCACCCTCAAGTAGTTCCAAACAATTATGAGTTTCTTTCTTCTATTGAATAATAAAGATATTTAAAAGAAAGCTGAAAACCTGTATCCATTGACTTCCATATTGGGAAAAACAAAAACTAGGAAAGTCAATGGTTACAGGTTTCATTTATCAACATTTTTCAAAATATCTTCATTGTGTATAAAGAAAAAGGAAAAAATCTTAAAGGTTTGAAACAGGCACAGGGTGAGTAAATGATGACAGAATAATTTTTGGATAAAATATAAATTTAACAAAAAGTAAATAACTCTTATTTACTACTTTAGTCCAAAAAATGTTTTTAAAAGTACATATAATTTGTTATATGCTAAAATTGCAACACAAAAAAGCAATAAAAATACTTTTACATCGTTTTTTAATCTTGCTTAATGATAGTTCCAGTATGTCAGTGGGGGGGGGGGGGGGGTATAATACATAATATATATACACACACTTATGGCCGCTCAAAATTCAGCTTTGCCATGAAAATATACATTAAAATACATAACTGTGATTTTAAATGGAAGAATTTCAACATTTGTCTTTTTTTTCTTTAAATCAAATGAACACAGAATTGATAAGCATAAAAACAAACCCAAAACTTAAACAGCAGCATAACTTTTAAAACAAGTTTGATACATTAATAACATACTGTAAATGTCAATAAAATATTTATAAATGCTTCTAAAGTTAATTAAACCTTATTCCAAACACTACTACAGTTTAGGTGTTGAGGTTTACAATTAGTGCAGCCACTTAAAGGGATAGTTCACCCAATCTAAGTTCTGTAATCATTTATTCATCCTCCACTTGTTTCAAAACTGTTTTAGAGTCTCTCTCTTCTGTTAAAAGAAGATTGAGATAAAATGTTGGAATCCTGTAACCACTGACTTCAATACTATATATTTTCCTCCTCTGGATGCAAATGGGTACAGGTTGTCAACATTTTCAAATTATCCAATTTTTGTGTTCAACAGAAAAAAGGAACTCATAAGGGTTTGGAACCACTTGAGTGTTAGTAAATGGTGAATAAACGTTCACCTTTTTGAGTGAACTATCCCTTTAAGCTCTACCGAATCAAATGCACAATTGCCAGTCTCAAATGCAGCAAGTCGGTAAATACAGTCTCGGGTCGCCCTCATGAATATCCACTGTGTAATGTTGGGATGACTCTTACGTTCATGACTGAGTCATGATGACGGTTTACAGTACCGGGCGATGCTGACTCTACGCTGTTGTGGCTTTACCTCAGAAACTGCTCCTGCTTCTGTCAGGCTTTTTCCATGCGTGCTCTCATAGACGCCTCTCTCATATCATCTAGCCTCAAAAAGACCACAACGGCTCCCCAGCAAAAACAACAATACCACAGACAGCCTCACAAACAATAGTGCAGTGTGACCACAGAGGATACAATGGGCCATCATGTGACCTGATGTAATCATCATTACCAAACCAAAGCATTTAAATGAGATGACCATCTCAAGCCTGATGATTACAGCATGCGTCAAAGCACAAATAACAGAATGAGTTCATCCTTTCACACGGTTGAGAAGGCACGGCCTACGTTTTACATAATTTAGGCTATTTAGTAATTAATGATTAAGCAACTGGATACTGAGAAAACAAGATACTGAGAACTAGCAAACTGCATTTAATCACAAACAAATATCAAATCTTTTACCCAAAAATGAAAATTCAGTTCATTTACTCCACCAATCTCCACTAGTTTCAAACCTGTATGAGTTTCTTTCAGCTGAAGAACACAAAAGATGATATTTTGAATGCTGGTAACCAAACCATTGTTGGACCCTATTGACTTTCATAGTATTTTCATATTTACATACTGTTTTCTACTATGAAAGACAATGGAGACCATCAAATATTTATTTATTTATTTTTTACAAACATTCTTCAAAATATCTTCTTTTGTTTTCAGAAAGTACAAGTGTGAATTGAGAAAATGGTGAGCAAGTTTTCAGTTTTTTGGGTGAACTAACCCTTTAAAGACAATGTGGAATGAGTTAACTTGCTGTAATTTTTGGTCAAGGCAAAATAAATTCTCACAAGATTCACAGCGGTTGGCTGTTCTGAAATGTTTGACTTCAGCAAATAAAAAGAAATGAGTAAGTTTTTCAGTTGGAAATAGTGAGACGAGGCTCTTTTGGGTCATGTGGTAAATATAATCAAAATTCTCTGTCTCCATAACAATCCAAAAAACAATGGCAGAACAAAAAACTTTTTCCTTAACAAAGCAAATGCCTTTTTAAGTTCAACCGCTGCGCTCAGCAGAAACACAGTTCAAAGCATTTGGCGGAGGAAACCGGTTGCGACGTTTCAATTATTCTGCCCAAACCCTAAGAATGGGCAGTGACATTGCAAATAAAAACATAAAACATATGTATCTGTGCTTCAGCTCCAATTGTGTGGGCCAAGCGGTGTCAAACGGAAACAGGAAAATCCTCTAGGGATCAGTGAGCCAGTGAAGGCCACTGGCATCTGGATTAGAAAAACAATGATGTTCAGAAAACCTTTCTTTTACGACGAGGGGAAAAAAGGGGCTCACTGTTTTTTATGCATGGTTGTGAGTCTCAACAAATAGCCAGCGGCTGCTGTGCACTGCAGGAATGTGTCTGTCAGATGAGTTATGATGTGCAAAGTAGGAATACGAAAGGCTGACAGATTGACTGCTGTTGGTATCATGCTTTGGTGCGAGCCTGGGCGTTTTTAAATCAGTTTTATGCACTGAACAATCAATCAAGCAAAAAAAACTTTTTTATGGCACAGCCACTCAGACTGGGTTCAAGTCTTGGGTCAGGAGGACACAGCATTTTGCAAGGAAACCTCTGAAAGTCAACTGCTAATTTAATCCGAGAACTGTGCTTAGAGCAGTGTTCTTCTGTTGTAGACTTAAAAAAAAGCTCAGCCCTTATTTTGTCATACACATTCACTTCGACCAACTTTGCTATGCAGTAAAATGGAATCTAATTATAGTTGATAAAAAAAAAAGAGCAAAAATCTATTTTAGAAAAATCTTAAATTTACATATTAAACATTCAGCTTACAGCCCTCAAATAATTCCATATCATTAAAAATGACCATATTTTCATTTCATTGTTAGGTCATTGTTAGTTGTTTTTAACGAGCAACATTTTAGGTTTTCATGATGGAGATTTTTTTAATCTTCACTGTAGACCCATTTTGTTTTTGATTTGTTTTGTCAACTATTAAAAAAAAGAAGATAAATATTATTATTTTAATAAACATATTATTTTATTCAACAAAGGTGCATTAAATTGATCAAAAGTGAAAGTAAAGATTTTTCTACTGTAAAAATATTTTTGTTTTTAAAAAAAACATAATTTTCAACTTCATACAATGGCACAACTATTATAAACACTGATCTTAATAATGTATCTTTAAAATCAGCAAATTAAAGTGATTTCTGAAGGATCATGTGATACTGATGATTGGAGTAATAATGCTAAAACTTTAACTTTGCAAATCACATACATTTAATCTACTTAAAAAAACAGTAAACTCTATTTCTGATACAATAAATATAGCCTTGCTGATAACAGATAAGACTTCCTTTAAAAACATCCACAAATCTTATCGACCCCAAACAGAGGCTCATTCTTTTCCCTGCTAGGAAATAGTTGCTCACCACTGTTAATTTGTTCTGTCCAGTGACTAATGCAATGAGAGGCCTGATCTGAGCATTGACGTGATGCATGCTAATGAAGCAGCCACTAAAAGAGGCCTGTGTGGCAGCGAGGGAGCACCTGCAGACTGCCTCAGATGTGCTATGTCACACACAGGCCCTGCCTGGCTCGACTCAATAGCTGATTCGGAGCCAGCTGCGAACATGTAGCTCCAGCCTGCTCTACAGTGTCTGTAAGACCCAGACCCAGCGACCCAGAGCTCCCTGCAATGGCCTCTGGGCTGGAAAACAGATCAGAAGAAAGTGTGCGTGTGCGTGTGTGTGTGTGGGGTTGGGGGTGGGTGATGAAAAATACAGAGCTCATCCTGGACGATCTGTCCGAAAGCCTGAATCATGCTCTTTAAGACCAAAGTAATGATGATCATCAAACACAAGTCAAACGAGAGACAGATGGCTCCTGTAAAAGTGAGTCACAAGACCAGGACGGTTTATGCAAAGGTAAAACAGGGTAAAACTTCACTAATGAGGGCTTTAAAGGCAGGACCAATGAGCAGCTCTTCACAACACTTCCTCTAAAACATAGTTGTTCTGTTACCGTTAGTGCAGTTCATTTGAATAACTGTGAAACCTGCCATCTGAACCTGGTGCATGCCATACAAGTGTGTGGAAACTGTTAAAAATATGGGTCTTGGTCTGCTTCCAAATTAACTGTGGGCTTCGATTCAAATATACATGCAGCACAGACCAAAGACTTTTATATAAAGCAAACACAGGAAAAAAATGTCACCAAAACATTGTGTCACAGGATGTGACCATAAAAAAGACAACACTTAAGCATACCTGATTTTTATGTCATACACTGTAAAAAATGCTGGGTTCCACACAACTGATTTGTGTTGGGACAACACGAAGGAATTAAGTTTTTACAAATTTAAGTGGATTGAGTATAAAACAATTAAGCTGTACCCAAAAAAACCTCAAGAATTGTGTTGTTTTAGCGTATTTTAAATAAGTAGTTTGAACAGAGCAAATGTAATTTTTGAGTGTAATAATTTGTCAGGTATTTTGTTTGGAGTTGTGGCAGTGTGAACAAACAGGACTAAATGTCTTATTTTCTCTTTTTTTAGTCCAAAAGTGAACAAAACCATTGGTTTGCTATATGCGCAGTGGTAAATGAAGCACACAAATCAAGCATTTGAGTAAAAATGTTGTTAGTTTTTTACTGGAGACTTGCTCCAACTGTATTATATGAATCAGTGAGTCATTTACTAGAAAACATTTTAATCAGTCATTTAGTATGAACTCGCTTTGACAGGATCATTTGAATGAGTAAGTCAGTAAATCAGTGAGTTCCTAGAGACACACTATCAACAAATCCTTTAAACCAGCGAGTAGTTACCTGGAGACTCGTTATGACTGGATCACTTGAATATGTAAGTTGATTCACTCTAACAAGATCATTTGAACCAATGAGTCATTAACTGGAGACTCACTTAAACCAAAACATTTGAATCAGTGAGCTGATGACTCCAAAATAGATCCAATCTAATCTGTCAGATTCACTAATTATTTGTTCAGTGTGCAATTTGTGAGCCAATTTAACAGCGTTTAACAATGCATTAATGAGTATTAATACTACAAGCACAATAGTGAAATGGGAATATTTACTGTCCACCACTGTTAATGTGAATGAACCATCCCACTGTTTTGTGAGTTATTAGGAGCATAACTTCCCCACTTGTTTGACTAGATGACATTTTATGGTTTTCTCCTTGTTCACACACATTTTATCCAGATACTTACGCAACACTGCAATGAGACTCTGATTGTCTAGGAGGATCCACAGTCCAAATCCCATAATCGTAGCTCCGAAGATCTGTAAGAGAGATGAGAAAGAAAAGACAAGGGGGTCAGAGGAAGAGAGAGGGGGAGAGAAAAAAGAAGGAGAGAATCAATCATGTAGCGCAGGACAGGAGGGGAACCAGGGGCCCCACATTTCACTTTACAAGCTGCAACTTGTTCACTCCAAATCTCTTGGACAGCTAAAGATGGAAACTCGAGTATGAATGCGTTCCCTCAAGGTTGCGTTTGCGAGTATATAAGGAACACACTAATCCTGGCCCGTAGGAAGTCATGAACTGTTCCCTGATCTCTAGCGGTGGGGTTCCAGACTTGTTCTCTCTTTCCTCTCGGCTCACATCTGGGACTGATTGGGCTGCGCTTCTGCGTGGCAGTGGCAGGAGGGGAGGAAGGGGGAACTCGGCGGATGTTGCATGAGTTCCAGAACACCACAGCTTTTGCTAAACCTTCTCAGGCAAGCACTCCATCTCCATTTCTTTTTTCCAACACCAGGGCACATGCTGGAGTGCAAGGTTCAGGGTACATGCTTTACAATTAGTGGTGGAAAGAGTACCATTACTTGCCAAAAAATATAGTGCAAGTAAGTATCTGTTCTAAATGCTACTCAAAGTATGAGTAAAAGTAGCCTTTCTAAAAGTACTCAAGAGTAGTGAGTATTATGCGGTGTAATTTATTTCACCTTACACCAGCAAATTAAAAATGTAGCTTACTATTACATCAGTGCAATTTTCTTTCAAGGGTCTTTCTAAGTGTAAGTTAAAGCATTTGCCTTTCATGGACTACAAATTTAAAATTGTGAGATTAATTTATTGTGAGAAAACATTACATTGATATGTGCACCTATAATAAGTCGACAGAAAGCAGGTTGATGCGTTTACATCTGGAGTGTAATCTAGGTTATGTTCTTTGAACAAGCGTCCAGCAGTTGGTGCCATTAACCAAGCTTGTGCATGTATTTGAAAACGTAACATTCTGTAGTGCATTTAGCATATACGTTTATAATGTATTAGGTACAATGAGGTATATTACTAGATGCTGCACAAATTGTTAATTTTAGTATAGAATTTCTGCTATAGTCTGTAGTTTTGCATGTACTAAAACTTGCACTGCAATTTTTGTTTTATTTTTTTTATGACAAATTGCTTATTGTTATTACACCGATGACTATAATGATAATGATATGCTTAATTCTAACTTATATTTTTAATCCTTAGTTCTAAACTGTGAGTGTATAGCAGAGGCCACACAACTTTAACAGAAATAAACATTTTCAGTCAACACTATAGCTGGCTTAAAAACAGACAAGACAATCAGTATCCCTTTTAAAAGATGACAAAATTGCAGCACGCTTATTATACAAGCACTATATTGTGCATCAGTGCAGTCGCTACTATAGTGATCATTATCTCTATAATTATAATTCTTGGCATGTACAGACCGAGTGCTTCCTTTTTTTAATGTTGGTGTCATACATTTGGCTTCCTTTAAACATTTTCTTAAGTTCATTTCAAACATGTATTTAAGTGCATCGGTTGTGTGATAAATAGTCGGAATTAATCATTGAGCTCTTCCTGTGCGCTTTGAGCCTGAGCACCCTGGCCTGCAGAGAATAAACTTGGATTAGAGATTTCACTTTTTTTCCCCCTGCATGGAACAAACCCAAGAATGATAAGAGAGAGCAGGCTGTTTCTCTCTCTGAGTTGGAGAAGAGTAAACTGTCCAAGTAACAAATGGCAAATACTTCATCTGGACGGTAACTAGAGTACATTCCTGTCCCAAAGAGATGCACGACTGCTATGACGCACCGATAGGACAACTAATAAACATGTGGCTTCTTCATCAACTGGAAGACCTTAAACAGTACTGACTTATTTATATCAATCTGAAGATAACACCGGTTCAGTATCAGTGTTAAACGAATATTAAGGAAACTGGGACATAAGCTGCGAGTGAGCTTAGAAGCAAAATTTATAATAAGAAACAGGCTGGGGAAAGGTCGTCCCACTTGGAAAACCTGCAGTACAGTAACGCTCATAGAGCTCAATGACTTCCTCAATGAAGAATCCAGTCTTAAAAGCAGAATTAGCTGTAGAACGTAGAATCACACAGATTTGGCACATTTTGGTTAAATCTTGAGTGCATTAAAAGTAAGGCTGTACACTTAATCTAATCCTGATGTGGTCTAGTGTTGGTAAATATTAAACCTGAAAAAATACGCTCATTTTACAAGTCACCTAGAATCCATTCAGTTGATCTTTGGGTCTGGCAGGAAAACTGTTAGTTTAGCTTAGCATAAACCATTGAATCGGATTAGACCATTAGCACATCGCTCAAATCAAAGAACCTTGCTGCTGTACCATGCTGCAGCAGGCTCAATGATAATACCTGAAAACCTAATAAAATGGGAAAACACAACTGTTTAACTCTAGGGCAGTTGTAAAATGACCTATTTTCAAAAAAGTGGAGTGTTCCTTTAATGAAAGATAGATTGGTTTATGGATTTAACTTAATTTGACCAAACTATAAGAAACTATAGAACTCGTAGGCTTATATATACAAAAAAATATCACTACTGTATTAGTTTGTCCAAAGCTAACATTGGTTTTAGATCTAGTTCTAATCAAGGATCAATAACAAACGACAAAGTAGATTCACCCAATGCAACAAAGCAACAGTTTACTTTTTGAAAGAAATACGAAGTGATACTTACAAAGAAGATAAAGTTGAAGAGAAACAGGAAGTACTTGGTCGCAGTTATGCATCCTTTCCCCATTTTGCTGACCTGTAAAATAGCAAACACAAATAAACAGCATTAAATGAAGAATCGGTTTATATGTACATGACAAAGAGAAATGGCTAATCATAACATTACGTAAATCAGTGGCGTTAACAGTTGGCTGTAAGATTATAACAGTGAATGTGAGCTAAATAACAAACAGTACAGCGCTTTCATCATGCGCACAGACCAGTTTAAATATTCAATACTGGATCCACATGCTTTCAGACACGCCACGCTGCGATCATCAGATAAATCTATAGAGAAGCCCACAGATCTAAATTCCACAGGAGAGGTCAATACTCATCTCTAGACTGTGTGATGGCTGTTGCGACACTTTTTTGGCGATTGACCCACATTCCCGCTATCATTAATAGGTTAGTATTATACAAGCTTCACATGCTATTTGTGGGTCTGTGGCTTCTGCGTGTCACACTTTGGCTGGTCTGATGACCTCAGAGTGAGCCAAAATATTTGTGAGTGATGATAAGCAGATAAAGAGCAACAACACAAGGTAAGTGAGCCCACAAATGGAAAAAACGCTATGGACAAACACCAGAGTTCATCCAGAGGATTCTTACGGTGAAGATGAACGGAAGGACTTTCATCCCACCATTCAGAGATACTACACTAGAGATACTACATCTGATAAACCACATTCACACTTGTTAAATGTTTATAGTGATAATTATATCACTTTTGACTTTGGGGCATTAATATATCAGGAAAGAATTTCATGGGTCCATATCCACTCTTAAAATAATGGACGTGAGAAACGTTTAACCTTCGACAAAATATAATGAAACAAAACTTTTTTATTGTAAGTCAAATTTGTTCTTTTGATTTGTTCTATTCATAGTAAGTAGCACAACTGTTTTCAACACTGATAATAGTAAGAAGAAATTATTTTGCTTACCTAATTATCAGCTTTTAATGTTTAGCTTTTTAAAAACTTTTTGAATGATCATTAATTAATTCATTCATTCATTTTCCTTCAACTTTTTCCCTTATTTATCAGGAGTCGCCACAGTGGAATGAACCGCCAACTATTCCAGCATAAGTTTTATGCAGCGGATGCCCTTCCAGCAGCAACCCGGTACTGGGAAAATGAATGATCATGTGACACAAAATACTGGAGAATTTGTGCTGAAAATTAAAAAATCGTCATACAGGAATTATTATATATATCAGTCTAATTAAACAGTACCATAGTATTATATAACTTAGTATGAATAGTACAAACTGTATTTATATTATACTATTTATATTAAATAGTACTGTATAACCTTTTTGGCTGTATAATTGATGACATGGATGGAATTGGATAAACGAGACAAACATTTCCCATAAGCCTTAGAGTGTAATTAGACAGAGCTTTTTTCTTTTTAGAAAATGTTATTAAAACGTATTAAAACTTCACAAGCAAACTTGCATGAACTTTTTTAATTAACTCATGAGGAACTAACCTTGTGAGACTGGAATACAATTTGAAATGTGTTTAGTTTGATGGTTTCATTTCAGTTTCGAAAAGCAAATCACTGGGCTGCTGAGCTGAGGCCAACCGACTCAATTAAAAAACTCTTAAATATTCCCACCATGGGAGAAACCGTAATGTTTTTTTCAGACATTAATAAGTCCTGCGCGACACAAGCCTGTAGAGTCAAATTACCTGCACATCCTTCTCCTTATGCAGAGAGCAAATAAGACCTTTTTTATACCTGAAGCTAAATCTCCTAATGTTTGCACCATGTCTTAGACGAAACAAACAAACGGGGCTGTAAACTAATTTAGCCTTGATGTGAGCACTGTTGTTCTGATCTAGGCCAGCATTGATGCACCACTTATGAAGGTCACAACTATTATGTCTACGTAAGAGTGCCAACACACATGCTTATCCAGCTTCACCCAGACTGATAAAAAGTATGTCACGATGCACTAAAATGTAAATCAGGCCAACACCACTCTACAGGGAGAGAGATGGCAATATATATAAGATCAGGCCCTGTTTATCAGTAACATTAGTCTTATCTCCATTTCCCCAATGCTGAAGTAGCAATGTATCTTTAATCACCCAGAAAGCTTGCGAAATGAGTACGCCCACTTTCTCAGTATCTCGAAAGCAATTAGAAGCACAATTTGACGCAGAGGCAGGCTCAAACCCCTCATCCTGAAGTTCATCAACATTCAGCTCATCCAGCCAGAAAACACTGAGGCTCCAGTTCACACCCTCCCCCACACTCACACACATACAACCGGCTTTGATTTCCCACCACCACAATGGCAGCTTTCAGCCACGCTTTTCACATGCAACAAAAGGAGAAACTCCACACACTCGGAAGCCCACTGTAGATTTAAAAGTTAACACAAAATCCACGACATCCTTAAAGGGGCGGCGACTTCAACCATCCAAGGTAAACTCAAGACTGTTATGAAATCCATTTAACATCTTTGCTGAGCAAGAGTGCTTACGTGCAAGCTTATCTGAAGCCTAAAGTTGACAACTGAACTATCTGAAGGATTTCCAGGCTTTGTCAATTCCACAACAACTTCATTCGGATGTGTGCTTGCCAAACAGGTTGCCACGCCAACCATCAAGCAGGCTGGCATGAAGGGGTGCAGTGTCCCCTCTTAAGAGACTAACCAGTCTCACACTCCTCACAGCGGGGAGGAAAAAAAGAAAAGTGAAACCCCAAATGGGGGGAACCTCACATGGGCCGGTGGGGCCTTGTCTATCCACAGTTACTTCAGCCAAAAACAAGGCATACATTCATTAGGATGGTTAATCTCTCCACCTGAACACAAAGACCAACTTGATGCCACCAGTCATGTTAAAATGGGCTGTGCAAGTGGCTGCTAAAATGGCCTTGAGAAGT
The DNA here is from genome assembly GCA_903798125.1 of Danio choprae. Taxonomy (NCBI): domain Eukaryota; kingdom Metazoa; phylum Chordata; class Actinopteri; order Cypriniformes; family Danionidae; genus Danio; species Danio choprae. Next base: position 15,210,242 of record CAIGQW010053631.1, read on the forward strand.
TATTAAACGCTGACCAGATTTATGATGAATGATGGCTATGGGTTTAGCAACATTTTAACAGCAGGAAGGGATGCAGGTTCTGTCAGAAACATCACCTATTAATGGAATGCAGGCAAACTGGAAGTTTATTGTAAAAGAAAGTATTATTGTTTAGAGATAGCTTTTGCGAAACTCAGGTTTATTTCTGTTGGATCTGCTTTATCTTAGCTGCATGTGAATCTAAAACTCCAAAGGTGAAATGAAACTAGAAAAATGAGACAACTGTTTACATACATCAGTTGTGAGCAGCCGCAACAATTGACCATGGTTTTACTACAAATAAAACATAAGCATGGTTACCATAAGGTTGGTAACCACAAATTAACAACGGCTTCGCCACACTAACCAATGTTTACTGTGCTATTTGAAGTGGTTGTACAAATTGTGATTAATGCGTCAAAAACATGGTTACTACACGTTTACTATAATAAAACATTTATTACACACTCAGTTAATGTTTGTGAGTTGTGAGACAAGAAAATATATTTTTTCTCTCAAGAAAAGATAGAAGTTTCCATTCGAGCTCAGTTTATTTACACTGCTGTCTATAGGCTTTATATATTTGTCATTCCCATGTATGTTTACCTTCAGCTAATTCTAAACGATAAAAATATCCTTTGAAATCTTATACATGTATACACTTTGCTTCATAAAAACTTTTTTATGAGCTACTGAATAAATTAATAAGGTGTAGCCTACTTGCAAGTTTTTTTAATTAAATTGACTACTATCAAATGGCGATATTTTGTAATTTCCTGACTGAAGTTCAAATTAGTTCACTTATCAAACAAACACACACACACACACACACACACACACACACACACACACCAACTTAATTTTGGCAAACAGACTCAAACTTCATCAAACTTTGTTCACCTAATGCCAATCAAATGCCCCATTCGCTTCCAAACAGAAAAGTCTATTTCGCTTTACGTGCCAAATCACTTACAGTTGTAAACCGACCTGACCTACATACGAAAGATCTCATATTACAGTTCATAACCAGTGCATTAAGTCATGCTCACAAAGACAGCTCCCCGAAAAAAGATTATTATCGTGGAAAAATACATTGTTCAGGCGAGGAAAAAATTACTTTTTCACAACCCTGAACAATAACAACACAGGTAAGTTATACGGGGACTATGAACAATACATCGTAAACGCTCTTTAATCATTACCGGTACCAGCTCATCCAAGGAGGATCAAAATACCACAAACAGAAAGCGAAATCATTTGGTACTTTTCGTTTTATAGAAGTAAAATTAACAAACATAAATTAAATAACAACAAAAAATAGACTTAAAAGACAAAACAGCTTAAGGAGCAACAATTGTAAACTTTGTTCACTATTAAGGCTACTGAACTGACAAACTATGACAAGATATTATTAGCCTATTATAGCCTAAATGACAAGTCATAATAATAAATCTACTTTTGCGATATACATATATATATATATATAAAAAAAACAATACAAGATACGCGCCACATGACTAAATGGCATTTAAACTTTACATTGCAGTCCTATTTGTTTTAACTTTAACTGTACCAAGCGTTAAATACATGTTCATAACGAGTTAAACAGCAATTATTACATTAAACCTCGTGTTCTGAAATCATACTCACGTTTAAAGTCGGAATGGGAAAATGAGAAAGTACACTAGTTGTCAGCTGCGAGTCTCGTCCAGCGCTGATGAGCCAGTGTGAATGAGTGAGCCGCGTTCAGGCTGCAGATGGAGCTTATTAGCCGCTGACGGCGCCCCAAGCGGCGGATAGTGACCCTGCAGCAGCGCGTCTCATACAGCATACGGTTGTCCACGCGGGGGCCTCAGTGAACTCATAAAACATTTACAAACTGTCTCTGTGTGAAACATTACATTATTAAACATATTTAACAAAACATAAAATGGACCAGTGTGTGTTTACTGAAAGCCAGATTACTCAACCCTTACGAAAACTAAGCATGGTTCTACTTAAAACAAAATAATAAATAAATTATAGTTATTGTAGTTGAATGCAAGGTAATCACAAATTCACCAGTTTAACCATGGTATTTGACCAAAAATATTTACTCAAAATTCATCCATATTTTTTACATTTCTTTACACTGTTCGCTGATGTGTATACTAATGGTCACATCACATATAAACTACTTAAAATGTATGAATAATAATAAAAAATAAAAAAAACATTCATTACTTTAATTCATTAGACTTTCATTATTAACTTATCACCAATTCAGTGAATCCATATTTAATGCTATTTTGAGAAACCATGGATGGCATGATTATGAAAAATGAGATAATATTTAATTTCTATTCAAGAATGTCATCTAAAAGTAATCCAGAGGTATCAAAAAAAACATTACCCAAAACGAGTAATGCAACAGATTACATTACTGACTTTTGCAATTTGGGATCAGTAACAGACTACAGACTTAACCATGCACTGGTGACAGGTAGGTGTGTATTTAAAGATATCATTTAAGTTATAAACAGAACATACAAAGCAATGCCTACCTTATTTGAAAGTCTCTCAGACATTTGTCAACTGAGAAAGCAAAAGATTCACTTTGACATTCAAACTTGCTGAATGAGGAGGCAAATGACAGGTGGAGAGAGAAAAGTAAAAGTGAAACTCCCACAGGGGGGAAATCCAGTTATTTGAGACCCCAATACCTACCCAATGGACAAATCTGCCTCTAAATATACTGCAAGTCAACATCAGCCTTCAACAGGAAAGTGAAAGCAGAATTCAACCTGGCGAATCACACATTTGGAGAATGATTTTGTTACCATATATAAAAGCATGTATATACAAAAGTAAAGTGAAAGTTGGGAAACTAGGGGAAGCCCGCAGTTTCACAACCACAACATTTCAGGACAGTTAAACTATATTACGCTTGTTTAACATCACTTTAACTTCTCAAACTGCTTCTGGGCCCACATTTTACAGTGGATTAAAATAACACGGAAAGCAGCAAAGGATTCAATGATGCTTTTCCATTTGAAAAACTTGAAAGATTTATTAAGCACATTTACTGTTTCTCTAAAAAAAGTAGATGCATACCGGTCGTACATGAGCATATTTTCTGGTAACACTTTTAAATAGTGGTCCATTAACCATAGTTCAACATTTACTAATGCAATTATTAAAATCCAAAGTTGTGCTTGTTAACATTAGTTAACAACTGTGAGCAAACATGAACGAACAATGAACAACGTTATTTTCATTACCATTAACAAAGATGAATAAACACTGTAATAAATGCACTGTTCATTGTTTGTTCATATTACTAAAACATTACCTAATGGACCATTATTTTTTAAAGTGTTATCCATTTTCTTTAACAAAAACAATATTCTTGGAAAAACAAACCATTCAAACACTGACATTTCAATCATTCCCCACAACTAAAATACAAAAAAACCAAACATTTACAGACATTTAAGGAGTGCTACACATTCCCAAACCATTCATATTTTTACAAAGCAAAAAGTGAGCTAAAATATATTGAGTCTAATGTGTAATCATAAACTGTGCTTCGACTTTACAAATCAAACCGTGATCCACTGTCCTCCAATAGTTGACTATGTATTACTAAACAGCTCATTTAAAGAGAGATGCACAGT
>CAIGQW010053631.1:15214315-15243640 GCA_903798125.1 Danio choprae
TTTGAGTTTAGGATTGTTGGGTTGAGGTCTATGGTTCACAAGGTGACCTGTACGACAAATCCCACCTTCTCATGAATGTGTCCAAGAAGAATGTAGTATTTGACAAAACATACCAAAGTAACATTTTTCAGTGTCAAAAAAATGAGGACAGCGCCCTCTAGTGGATTTGTCATTTCAAATGTGCAACGAAATATACCTGGAGCAACGTATTTTATGTTTCGCAAAAATGTAGGCTGAGGCATGCATTTCCAATGACTCTGGGCTGAGATTTAAGCATCATTCATTTAATCTATTTACTCATGTAAATGTGTGTAAATGTATATAATTATTTAATTTTTTAAATATTTGTTACATTAAGAAATATTCACATTTTAGATGATCAGATGATGTGTGTACAATACAATTTGTAAAGCAATTTTTTTGTGCATGGGTTACATAAGAGACCCACTGTAGCTTTGTTTACCAAACAAGTGATTCTAATTCTATTTGTATTTTAAACTTAAAAGTTAAGAAACTATTATCATGATTATCGTTATTATCATTATTATTATTATTATTATTATTATTATTATGTTTTAGCTCCTATACTCTCAAAATCATTCTGTATGAATCCACTGATTTTTAACAAACTTTTGCAGATTTGGTTTGACTCATGGGTATAGTTCGACTGTAACAAGGACACTGTAAAATAAAGAATAACCAAACATCCCCTTAATCCTCAAATGTTTTAAATCTACAATTAAAGGGGACTAGTTAATAAACTACACTATTCACTGTAGTAACTGTTAGAAAATTGTCCATTAGGTATACTGTAACAAGTAACAAACTAGCTACGTCTGAATTTTGAGGGGTGGAATTTTCTTGTTTAAAGAAAAAACATAGAGCTGACTTTGTTACAGACAGTCAAAGTTAATAAGATACTTTCTAAAGTACACGCATTGAATTGTATTTAATACTACATCCATTATTCCTTACCATATGACAAAATGTACTGCTGGGAGTCTAAATTCCAGATCAAAATATCTGAAGATTTCACTTTGAAATTTTAATTCGCACTTTATCATAAAATGAACAAAATAATCAATTTTAAATGTTAGTAATGTGAATGTAACCACTCTATTTCTCCTGAAACACATTTGAATTGTATGAAATTCCTTGTTTTACACTTTTTCTTGCATTATTGACATATATTCTGTGCTACGCTGTGTCTACTCTTGTGCCTGACAACTAAAAATAAATAAATAAACCAACTTTTGTGTCGCAGAAAACCACACCACATTCAGGAATTTCGCAAACTCTTACATTATACAACCTGAATTGTGGTAACTTCCCAAAACAATGTGATACATTTGGGAGACAAGATTCTCTGACAAGTGCAATAAATCTACCCTCCATTCAATATGCTCTCAGAAAAGGCTTTTTACAAACATGTCAGATAACTAAAGACACTTACGTGAACAAGGTAACAAAAACAACAGTCGTGATCTCTGGCCCTCGGTAGCCAATGAGAGTAAACACCCAAATGCTGTACTTACATAAAAGGAAAACTGCTCACAGACAGAGGCTAATTTTCAGTCAAGTGTAAATTCGTTTGGTCCAGGCAGTGATGCTACTGTATTCAAAGCATTCGGTGGTGCCAAGCCACACATCTAACATGAGACTCTGCCAGATCGGTGATCAAACTCCATCAGATCTTTTTGGGGCGTCGGCCGAGGTAATGATAGTAACTCAAGGTGATGAAGAGGAAGGAAGCTTCACTGAGAAGAAGAACAACTGCACTGTTGGACAGAGTGCCCATCTCCAACAGGGTGATGGACGTCACTGAAAAAAACAAAAAAACAAAACAGAGACTAATGAAACAATTTCTCAATTCAACATTCATTCATTTTCTTTTCGGCTTAGTCCCTTAATTAGTATTATGTGGGTTAATTTCATTAGCTTAGCCAGAAAAGAACTGGGTGTGCTAAATGATGTCAGATTTTGTGAAAATATATCAGTTATTACACCATGGAAATCTGTGAAAATTTGGCATGGATAACACTATACAAGAAGTTAAGTGTTTATAATGTAGTTAAGTGTTTCCTTTTTCTATAAGTCAGATTCAGGATGTGTTATACTTTCCTTATTGTCTATTACTGATGAGTGTAAAAATTTGATCATTAACTATTATTACCCATCATGTTATTTATTTATTTCAGCCATTTAATTATGTTTTAAAACTATACGATCAGATATTTGAGAACTTTTTGCTTTTAGGTTACATTTTAGTTTTTATGGCTTTAAGTTTACAGAAGTTAAATTAAGATTGATAAATGTCTTTGACCCATTAAAAAATACCTTATATTTTCTGGTGTTTATGCATGAGTAAATAGCAGCATAGCCTAAATAACAAAACACATCGTAATTTTACCTGCAGCACTTAAGAGGTTCTTCTGCTTCAAATTCACTCACACACACTATATCTATATTTAATTTATAACACTGCATACTTGACATCTCGGCTTGATCATCTTTAAATGCAATAAAAATGAATGTGTTTAACTTGAGACTGCTGCTGTTACATAGGCAGAATGTCATGGGATGTTTCACATCTGAAAAAATGTTTTTAAATATAGCGATTTGTAAGTGTTGTTAAAAGGGTTCTGTGTCAAGTGTAGCCTACCAAGTAGTTGTGCATTTTCCAACTGACTCTTTTTTTTAAATTAAAATTATGCATTGCCCACTAAAAAACAAGTGTGTCAAAACGATGGAGGCTGCTACTGTGCACACTCGTTGCTACACCACTGGTTAATTTATATAGACTGTATTTGCTGCCCTCTTATGGCAATACATGCAATAGCACCGGCAAGGGTGAAATGCTATGACTTATTCTTTTAAAAAATTTTTTTACAATTAATATTTCCATTATTTATTTTTTAAAAGCAATCAAATAATCTCATATATGAATCTAAAAACTTATTTAGATTATCAAAGCATTTAAAAACTACATGCAGGATATATTCCAAAAATGCCACTGGAATGACTTAATTTGGCCTTTATTACTTCTATGGCAGCAACCATAACATCCCATACAAGGAATGGTCTAGGATACGGTAATTATTCTCCTTTTCATTCTCCTTATTCTCTTCAAGTTTATTTGATTTATATTCTATCTAAGGTGCTTGGGTTCATTTATTTTAGCTGGTTGCCATAAGAGGGCAGTACAGTTTATCATTATAAGCAGTAAGGATGGCCAAATGATCCTTGCAAATAAAATTTTACAGAATTTTTTTTCTCTGGAACATATAAAAAATACATAAAAAAATCTAAAATAAAATATACCATGTTAAAAAAATTATCAGTTCAGCAAGGTCAACCATACTCGAATGGCCTAAATCAACCACCCCCAGTCTAAACATCACTTAATTATGGGTAAAATAAAGAGTAAATGTCAGTTTCTATCCTCACGTCCTTTAGCACAAAACCTCTCTCTCACCTAGAAATTGTACCCCGAAGTAACACGCTTCTGTAAGCAGCGTCCACTGAATGATGACCTTTTCCGCCGTATACAAGCCATTCCACAGGATTAATGAGATGCCTGTTGGGAGAAGGAAACAAGACGAGTCAATTCAGAGTTCATTCCAAGTCAGGTACAGACATTAAAGAAGCCTCATACATTAAATATAATGCAGAATCTCCTCAACAACAACAAAAATACATATAAAAAAACAACAACACCCGAGCACTCAAGCTCAGAATGAAAAAGCTCAAAATCTGGCCTGAGATCAGAGGACCGATGGTTCTGATTCAGTTCAGGGAGAGAGGGGGAAAAAAAAGGGTTGAGAGTCTTTCTGATCTCCTCCCACACTGCGGATACGGATAACATTGATAGTAGCTGTTTCTTCAACCCTGCCAAGTGCCATCTGCCAGCACTCTTTTTTTCCGGGCTTGCTTGAGTAATTCTCACCATCGAACTGGCCATTGATCTGACAGAAGAGCACTCGCACCTTGCAGCGCCGCAGGGGTATGTATTATTTGTGAGCTTAAGCAGGTGTCATACTGTATAAAGACGACTGGAGATCAGTCAGGGGTCTAGACTGAAAACAGAGCCCTTGACTTGCTTACACATGGCATTAAGATGAGCTTTTATTAATACAATCACAAGTGGACAGCGCTAAATACAGATGTAAACAGGCTCTAAAATATTTCAAGCTTGCCCACTTGCAATCACTTGCAGTGGTAATCATAAATGTATTCAAACAAATCAAAAAGCATATTGTATTAATATTTAATTGTTTCACCCTCATGTCTTCTCATAAATCTACAGTAGATACAAAAAAATATTATATTCTAAACCTAATGAAAGAAAAATAAATCATGTATTCTTTGTTAACAGCTTTCCATTTTGTTTGCAGGGGTTAAGTGGGGGGGTTTAGGGGGGAATAAAAAGGTTAGATAACTTTGTCTACAAATTCATTTCATTTAATTTCCTTCATTTATTTTCCATCAGCTTAGTCTCTGATTTATCAGGGGTCACCACAGTGGAATGAACCCGCCAACTATTCCAGCATATGTTTTACGCAGCGGACGCCCTTCCAGCTACAACCCAGTACTGGGATGTCTTAAATTACAGATATATATTTAAGTTCTTTAAACAAAATAAATTAGTGCTTAAAAACTACATTTTCTATATATTAACTCTTCTTGCTCATTCTCTTCAAAAAGCAGCTCTCATGCATCACATAAGATCGCTTTCTTGTGAAATACAGGTTAGTGAATGGACAAATATATTAATGTGCTTTTAATTAATTTTACGCAAAGCAACATCCTGAAATAGTTTCAGTCATGATTTGTCAGGTGTTGAAATGGTCTGATCCCTTGTGTGAAATTATAGATTTTATTCTTAAAGACACTCATCTAATTGATGTTACTACAAAAAAATGATGTTGCTCAAGTTTTATGTAGACAATAAACGTACATGTTTTTACATTACTCAAATAATAAAGTACATTTACATGATTTAACTGCTTTGTTTTCATATTTGCTCAGTATTTTACTTGTAAAAAATAATAATATGCTAATTCACAGCTAATGCTTAGTTTCACAAATTCAAATTTAAAGGGCACCTATGATGAAAACCCTCTTTTGTAAGCTGTTTGGACAGAACTGTGTGTAGGTATAGTGTGTCTGCAGTCATATTGGAGTGATAGAAACACAATAAGTCTCTTTTTTTTTTTCTTTTTTTTTTAGGATCCAAATCCCTCCCGTTTTGAGGCCGACCGCATTGACTTGATATAGGAGTGCAGATTCCCCTGCCCACCAAACTGATTGACAGCCGCGTATTAACATGTCTCCGTAGTAACGCGTATAATCATATCAACTAGACAGGACCTGGACAGGACGAGCGCAAAGCAACCGGGATTAAAAGATTTGTTCAGCTCGCTGTGCTCATCAATCATCATCAAAAATGATCAAGAATGAGTTTTACAAGTTTAAAACGTTTTTAAAACAGCACATGTTTGTAATAAAGACAGTAAAATTGCTACGTAATTCATCCCCACAGCCGCATAGCGTCAATACAATTATGAAAGAAGATGCTTCAATCCCGGTTAGTGGACTTAAATCAGGTTTATTTTGTACATTAATATAACGATGTCAATACAGCAGTGGATATATACATGTACCCTGTCACATTTGCCGTGCAAAAACATTGCAAAGCTAACGTCTATGTGTGTGTGGCTATGTCTGTGACAAGCACATAAGAACAGTGGGCGGGGAGAACCAGCTCATTAGCATAAAAGGCAATGTCAGACCTACACGGGTTTTTTTTTCGAATGGCCCTAATGTGTCAAAACAAGCAAACCCTAGTTGTATACATACACTTTTATTTTACAGAACTTTTCTAAAAAAAACAAAACAATAATAATTCTAAAGTGTAAATGTATGCACAACATAAATAGAGTTTTGTTAAAAGTTTTTTTGCTGGATTGTTGATGATTGGATGGGTGTTGGCCCAATTGGGTAACTTTACATAGGCATAGGAAAATTAAGACCCGTTTAAAATTATTTAAGACCTACAAAACAACATTACAGTGAGTTTCAGACTTTATTTAGACCTTTGTTTTTGACATATAAGACTTTTTGAGATTCTGCGGACACCTTGGTATACATAATCCCACCCATAGACACTCACTCATCAAAAAAAGATGGTCAAAAGTAAATAAAAGAGATTTAAACATCAGGTCTACTGTCAACGTATCTCCCTGGTCTACTTGTGATCCAACCAAAATCCATCTTAAAATACCAGGTGAAAAAATATACTTTCAGAGCTATTTTACTCACTTATGTAGCCACACAAGCAAAAAAAACTCTACATATCCCCCACTGGTTTGCACTAGAACTAGACAATTTGAGGAGTTACAACTTTCTACAGAATTAAAGCCTGTTGTGGATAATGAAATAAAGGCACATGAATAAAAGGGATTTTATTCCCACTATAAAAAAGCCTCTTTCACACACCCATAAGCCATGCCTGCGATCTTTCATAATACTGGACCTCCTACAGCTGACTGTAAGCTCGAGGCTTTGCATGTGCTGTTGTTGTGAAGCGTCCTGAGAGCAGCAGGGGCTCATTATACTGTAGGCCTCAAATGAAAACACTGGCTACCCTCTGAAAGCCTTGCCCTATATGTGGATAAATGCAACTGAATGGACTCATCCATTTTTTAAGACCAAGGCGTTAAATATTCATACCTCTTGAAATCATACACTAATCTGGCAGCGAAAGCCTCATCTAGTCATGAATATTTCCTGTGAGTGGGAGTCAGACTTGCGCAAATGTGTTTACATTATACATTTGCTATGCATAAATTGATATGGAGCGAAAAAGCAGAAAGGAGTGCAGTTATATATGCTACATATGTGGAGAGATGTGCATTTTAATGCAAGTATCAAAATGATACATGCTTTAACATGTATATTGTACAGTGTTCTAGCATGTTCAATCCATGCATGTACATTTTCCTTTTAGATCTTAAACAGACATGGACAAAATTGTTACCCTTCAATTTGTCCGGGCTAGGTTCATTAGTTTACTTTCTGTTGAGCCACAATTTGAATATTCAATAGTTTATTTTCAGTCATTTTGATTAATCATTACTTTTTTTTGTTTCCAAGTTATTTCAGATTTCAAATGGAAAGGTACCAACAATTTGGTCCAAGTGATTTTATAAGCACAAAAACGCAAGTGTCTACTTACATTTTAAAATAGCTTTTCTTAAAATAAAACATTCAATTTTCATGTGGGTGAAAATTTCTGTCATCGTTTGTAAAAATGTAAAAATCAAACAGCATACTTATTTTTGCCCTGTACTTATCAAAACATAAAAGAAGATAATAATAATAATAATAATAATACCCTATTTTATTATATTTAAAATGACTGAAAGCATCTTGCTGACAAATGGGCAAAACCGAGTGCTGTGAAAGATAGTGGCAAAGCATACAAATTAAAAATTATAATAGATTTTTATATTAGGGCTATACTGCGATTATTAAATAGAATTAATATTAATTTGTCATCAAATGATTCTTGTTCTAAACATGCCTTACAAGATTTTTTTATATATACAATGCCGTTTTAGTCGGTCGTCTATAAATCAAAGAAAAAAAATATGATACACATTTTTTTTTTTGCTCAGAAAAACTTTTTTTTAATATACATTTTAGCACGTATTGTTTCGATTTCTGAAAATCCCTTTTCATTATTGACCTCTGTGTGAAATGGCCAGACACACATGGAAAGGCTTTCTGCAGTTATGTGATCTTATACACTACATACGTCAGTCAGAATAGGCTACTTTGTAGTTGCTATCATGCTTTATAGGCTTTTCCCTTCAAACTGATCCCATTAAAGCTGTACATACATAGAAGAGCTCCTCCGTAGAGTCTGATGGAGACCCTGGTGGTGGTGAGCTCAAATATTATCTCATAGAGCTGGTTGGGGAAAGCCAAAGCCTGCAACACAAACAAAGAGGTTACATAAAGACTGTAACATAACTGGACCAGTAGGGAGATGTGTTACATCTGCAAAAATGTATTTAAGATGACAGAGAGAGAGAAGAAATGCTAATCAATAAAAGAATTTGTGATGTACATACATAATATTATACTAGTTATATTGCAAGATACTAGTATTAAGACACTAAAGTGCAATTTAAAGGCTTAACTAGATATATAAGGCAAGTCATTGGATAAAAGTAGTTTGTTCAGTAGCCAATTGGGAAAAAAAAAAAAAAAAAAATTTTATATCAACTGTACACTGTTTGTAATATTAAAATAGACACTACTGTCACTTTTTTGAAAAAAATTAAAGCACCCTTGCTTAATACAAGTATTAATTTCTTTACAAATCTTACTTGCCCAAGCTTTTGAAAAGCATTAAAATAATTCGACTAAATGCAAACGAGCCTTGGTTTATTTTGGATCATAAACTGTTAGATGAAAGCCAGAGCACCAGGCATTGGAAGTAAACTGCTTACCATTAAGGATGTTGATGTGAACAGCACAGCAGAGACAAGGAGCCAAAGCCTGTGAGAGAATGAAAGACACCACAGATCAAACTAACAGGCCTCTAATAAGACACAAATGAGCCACGACCAAAAAGAGTCAAAGTTTGGCAAAAATAAAACCCCAAAGAACATTGGAGCAATTAAATTAGTAGTGGGTCTGATGTCACACGCAAAAGACACACACGCAAGCTTGAAGTCATTGGTGTGATTTGTCGAAAACTCTTACCGAAGGCCAATGGGCTCACGAACAGCAAACTTCATCTCATTACCCAACATCTGGCTGATCTGCAAAAGGACAGAATTGTTTGTATATTTTGTTTTCCTTTAAAGAAACAAGTGCATATACAGAAAAAAGGAAAGAAAAATGCTTGAATATTGTTACAGTTGGACAAAAAATCCAGTCAAACTCATATATTATATATATATATATTGTATAATGTATCAACCACTTCTTCAACACTGGGTGACTGGTTTTTACCATTTATTTTAGTAATTACTATTTACGAGTTGGAAGAATGGAATAGACTAAAATTCTATTTACTATTTGAAACAACAAATTCTTATGCTTACTGTTTAACCTATCTAAGCTAATATATTCCCCAAATATATAGATTCATAAGTAAAAACAATCTCTACTTCAGAATAGCTTCTAAATTCATTTTAATCTCTTGCCAATATGGGGTTAGTTTCTGACACACTCAAAAAAATATGATAGTGGCTACTTTTTGCCCACACTATCCTCCAGCTTCCCTTGGTGTCCTTTCTTTGATGGTGTATTTACTAAAAACCTAATAACATTCTTCCAAACAGAATTCTCTCCACATGGCTGAGCTTGTAGATTTCCTCTGTGTTTTACAAATTTACCCCAATCCTCATCTGACGTATTCAAATTTCCTTCCAATTTCCATTTGTCTCGAACATGTAAAGTATTTTCAGGTACAGTCTGGAGAAATTATTATATCATTTATTAAAAATTATTTATTATTTATTATTGACATAATTGTGCCTTACAAACAGTGCAATTACTTTTTTTTTTAATTCTTCTGATTCAATATTACGATCAATATATTGCCTTACTAGCCCATATTTTCACTTTAGCAATTCAAAGCTTTGAATTTTACCTTTGTTAAAAAATGTGTAATAATTAGCCCAGCTTAGCCCAGATTCTGAATCACTCATATTCTGTTTGGGATAAAATCAGTATCAAAAGGCACAACATCTTAAGCCCAGGACACACCAAGCTGATGTCAAAGTACTAGATGTGACAAAAACAGACTGTGTTGTTGCCTCTTGTCGGCTGTGCCTGGTCCCATCTGGACCAAAACAAAACGTGTGTGACCACACCAAACAGATGGCAGATGTTTGAACGTGTATTTTGTGCCTGTGTGAAAGGATGTATCTTTCCACACCTGCAGGTGGCAGTATCTGTCTCATAAACAAGACCTATTGCTATACACATACCATAAACAAATCTGCATTTACGTCACATTTTCACAGTACTTCTCGCTCACCACAGAGGCATTCACTCGTGAAAATATGTCTGATAATCCATAATGTTATATGTGTTCTCTCTTGAATTGCATTGTTTGCTTAGTTTCGTTTTTGTTCTTGGCTCTTATTCGTAACTGAACAGCCAATCAGAGCATTCCCTTTCACCGACGGCAAACACTCCAAACCACCCATTTCCTTTGATGCCAAATTTATAACAGTAAATTGATCCATGGGCTTGTTTCCCTAATAATTCTACTATAATTCTTAGTTTGCTATCATGGAAGATATTGGAGACTTTCAATCATCCCTTCCATCATTTCCATAATGCTTCTATTTGGACTGATCTTGCTGAATACACTGATCTACTCACAAAAAGACAGACTTTATCAGTATTGGCCTGTTGGTAAAAACTAAATTATTAAGCCAACTTTACAGCAACATTTTATGAGTGGAGCAAGGTGGTGCACTAAAGGTTTGTTCAATTTAGGAAAACAGCTCGCACAGAGGGATTATCAGATTTGCTGACAGCACAAGCCTGCCAGGGCCGAATGGTCCATGCAGACGAACACAGTCATTTTGTGAAATTGAAAACCGTGTTGTAGCATCTGGAGGGAATGATAGGAAAGTTTGAGGTTTGTTTTGATTTAATAGGTCTATTTTGACAGCAGGCTGGGTGGTTTCACAATGAGGGCTTTGTGTTTGTGTAGGCCACAGGGGAGCACAAGCGTTTCAGACAGAACCAGACCCAGACTGATAAGAATGTGGAAGGTGGTACAATATAATGCTTTCTTTGGGCAGCTGAGCTCTCGTCATTTCATAAGTGACATGGACTATTGCAAGAGAAAGCTCTGTTTAGAAGAAGTCTATATAAAGCCCAAACAGCCCCGGTCAGTATTTTATAGCACGATGTTGAAATACCAAACGAATAAGCATGTGAATCTGATCTAAATAAGTAGGCCACATTATAAATGCTACATTATATAAATGACATTTATATACATATATGCAGGCTTGGGCAATGGAACTGAAACACTGGCCAATTTAATGTTGGTTTCATAGCTAACCAGCCTGGTAGCCAATCTTTAATGATTGCAAATTTCACCAGTAAGACCAGAGTGTGGAGGTTTAATTAGCAGAGTAATAGCACAGTTTTACGTAAAATATTGTAATGCACACAACATTATGGGTGACATATCAGAGTTCAAACAAGGACAAATTGTTGGTGCGCATCTCGCTGGCGCATCCGTGACCAAGACAGGAAGTCTTTGTGATGTATCAAGAGCCACGGTATCAAGGGTAATGTCTCCATCATACCACCAAGAAAGACAAACCACATCCAACAGGATTAACTGTGGATGCAAAAGGGAAGCTGTCTGAAAGTAATGTTCGGGTGCTAACCCAGATTGTATCCAAAAACATATAACCACAGCTGCTTAACTTACTGAAGAATTAAATGTGCACCTCAACTCTCCTGTTTCCACCAAAACTGTTTAATGGGTGCTCCACAGGGTCAAGACATGGCCGGGGTGCTATAGCCAAACCTTTGGTCACTCGTGCCAATGCCAAACATCAGTCTCAATGGTGCCAGCAGCAAATCTTGGGCTGGTGACAATCTGAAACATATTATTCTCTGATGAGTCTACCTTCATTGGAGTCCACCTTCATTGTGAGAGTTATTGTGTGGTGAAGCCTCAAAGAAGCCTACCACCCAGACTGTTGCATGCCCAATGTGATGCATGGGAGTGGACCAGTGATGGTTTGGGCTGCAATATCATGGCATTACCTAGGTCCAATACTTGTGCTAGATGGGTGGTCATTGCCAAGAACTACCGAACCATTCTAGAGGACCATGTGGACCCAAAAGTTTAAACATTGTATCCTGAAGGCGTTGCTGTGTATCAGAATGGTAATGCACCAAAACACACAGCAAGACTGGTGACAGAGTGGTTTGATGAACATGAAATTGAAGTTGATCATCTCTCATGGCCTGCACAGTCACCAGATACAAATATTATTATGCCACTTTGAGGTGTTTTGGAGGAGGGAATGAGGAAACGTTTCCTCCACCATGATCACGTAGTGACCTGGCCCCTTTTTTGCAAGGAGAATGACTCAAATCCCTCTGGCCACTGTGCGGGACTTGTATCTATCATTTCCAAGAATATCTAATGCTGTATTGGCTGCAAAAGGAGACCGTACACTATACTAATGAATTATTGTGGTATAATAACTGAGCGTTACCAGTTTTTAAATAAAAATGAAAATTTTTCACAAGTCAGGTGTATCGCCCGGAGGGCGGAGGATGACATCACGAGAGGGAGACGGATAAACATTACAAAAACGGGTTTATTTAACACTTACGGGAAACATACACGGGAAGACAGGACGAGACCCACACGAACCAAAGGACGAGACCAAACGAACCAAAATACCAGACAACACTGGACACAGACGAAAGGGTATAAATGGTAAAGGGGATGATTAGGTTAATGACACAAGAGGGAAGAGTACAGGTGCAACAGATGAACAATGACGGTGGCGGGAGAAAGACAAAGGAATCACATGACAAAACAAATGACACGTGGACGAACACTGACAGTACCCCCCCCTTTTTGAAGGCGCGTCCTCGCGCCTTCAACAGGAAACAAAACGGAGGAGGGTAGAAGGGGGGGGTACAAGGGAGGAGTCCAAGGGGGAGACAGGAAGGGAACCGGAGCAGGAGAACCCAGGACACAGCCAGAAGGACGGCCCCGGGCGGAGTCGAGGAAGGGAGGATCCGTGGAGGAGGAGTGGCTGCTGACTCCAGGGGGCCGACCGAGGGAGACGCCGCTGATGGCGGTGGAGCCCAAGGAAGAGACGGAGAGCCGAAGGGCGAAGGTGACGCCGAGACTTCTGAGGGCCGGGCGAAGCAGGCGGCTCACCCGAGCAAGGCGACGGCGGGGTTCCGGAAGCCCGCGGCGTAGCCAGAGCGACAGAGGACCAAGGCGTAGCTGGAGGGATGGAGGAGCTCAACGCAGCCGGTGGGACGGTGCGATGAGGTGCAGCCGGATGAGTGGAGTCCAGAGGCGTAGGAAGGGCGACGACTGACCAAGGTGGAGCCGGAGGGACGAGGGAGCCTGGCGGAGCTGGTGGGCGGACGGCCCACGACGAAGACGAGGGAGGAGTGAGCCAACGCGGAGCCCTAGGGTCGAAGGGCCGAGGTGGAGTCCGCAGCTCGGAGGCCGTAGGAGCTGACGCTGGGCGACACCCTCCAGAGGGTGACGCAGACAGGCAGTACCCATAGGCGCGCTCCATTTCCGGAGCTGGAGCGTGAGCTGGGGGGCTGGCTGACTGCAGCAGTGCTGGAGCTGGATGACTGGCTGCAGTTCTGGGGGACCGTGGGAAGCTACTCATGACCCTGGAGCTGAGGCTTTTCCGGAGAAGGAAGGTTAAAAAACTGTGCGGAAACAGTTGTTTGCTGTCTGGAAACAGCGGCAGGCAGATGCTGTCTAAAAACAGCTGAAGATTAAAATTAAAGCTCCAGAAGCCAGTGAGTAGCCTCCCAGTGTCCAGCCGCTGTCCATCTGCATAGGGGGGGTGGGCGGGACTCTCGCTGATTCCGCGGGTAGCCGCCAGGACTCCCCCTCGGGGCGGTGTTGTCGGCACACACACCTGGTCAGACGGGACTTTGAGCTCCTCCATCTCGGCGCAATTCCGCTCTGTCGCTCTAGAGGGCGCTGGCTCATTGGCCGGGGGTTGCTCTCCGTCTGCGGTGGGCTCTGGCAAGCGCTCCCTGCAGGTGGACGATGTTGTTTGGCTGGTCACTGGGTCGGGAGTGGCACTGACGAGATCCTCCAGGAAGGCGGTGAGTTGAAATATTTTACTCGCCAGTGTCCACTCCATATTTGCGGCGATGTTGCCCCGAGGACCATCTTCGGGCGATCGTGCTCTGCCAGAGATGATGGGCGCGCAGAGCACGTCGCCCGGAAAGCTGTTGGCAGTCGCTCGGATATGGTCCTCAGGGCTGCTTTCCCCCTGCTCCAGCAGGTGGTGAAGAGGAAGGGAAGGGCGGACGGGATTGAAGGAAACACGGAGGGAGAAAAATAAAACACTGAGGGGAAAACAGACTAAAAAAAGAAAATCGGGGAAAAGTGCGCCGCTAACTGTGGGTCTGGTATTATGTATCGCCCGGAGGGCGGAGGATGACATCACGAGAGGGAGACGGATAAACATTACAAAAACGGGTTTATTTAACACTTACGGGAAACATACACGGGAAGACAGGACGAGACCCACACGAACCAAAGGACGAGACCAAACGAACCAAAATACCAGACAACACTGGACACAGACGAAAGGGTATAAATGGTAAAGGGGATGATTAGGTTAATGACACAAGAGGGAAGAGTACAGGTGCAACAGATGAACAATGACGGTGGCGGGAGAAAGACAAAGGAATCACATGACAAAACAAATGACACGTGGACGAACACTGACATCAGGTCAGTAAAGTAAGGGGTGCCTCAAGGATCAATTTTAGGCCCTTTGCTGTTTACAATATACATGCTACTCCTGGTAGACATTATTAGAAGACACAGCTTTCACTGCTATGCAGATGATACTCAATTATATATTTCAACAAAACGATTAAAAATGTTAAATTTTCTTCTCTTAAATTCAGACAAAACAGAAGTATTACTTATTGGGCCTAAATCCTGTACACAGCAGATCTCACAACTCAACCTGCAATTAGATGGATACAAAGTTAGCATTAGCTCTACTGTAAAAGATCTGGGCTTTATATTAAACAGCAATTTAACTTTTGAAAAACATATCTTCCATGTCACAAAAACCGCCTTCTTTTATCTGAAAAATATCGCTAAGTTACGAAATAGGCTATCCATCTCAGATGCAGAAAAGCTAGTTCACGCTTTTATGACTCCTAGGCTGGATTAATGTAATGCTGTTTGCTGGTTGCCCAGCATCCTTTATTAATAAACTTCAGTTGGTGCAAAATGCAGCTGCCAGAGTTCTTACCAGGTCTAGAAAATATGACCATATTACCCCAATTTTATCTTCCTTACACTGGCTGCCTGTTAAGTTTCGTATTGATTATAAAATATTGCTTCTTACCTATAAAGCTTTAAATAATCTAGCTCCTGTTCATCTAACCAACCTTCTGTCTTGCTACAATCCAACCCGCTCTTTAAGATCTCAAAACCCAGGGCTTCTGGTAGTACCCAGAAAAGCAAAATCTACTAAATGAGGTCAAGCCTTCTCATTTGTGGCTCCAAAACTCTGGAATAGCCTTCCTGACAATGTCCGAGGCTCAGACACACTCTCTCAGTTCAAAACTAGATTAAAGACCTATCTTTTTAGTAAAGCATACACACAATGCATCACATAACAGTATTATGCATGAGTGTGCTCCACGTAGGTGAGTGGGCTTGACAAACCACCTGTAGGACACACTCCTCCTGTCTTAATGCACCCGACATTTTGTTAGAAATGCAGCTATATTAGCTACGCTAATTATTTTATTTATTCTCTATTTCCACCCTGGGATACTCATCTAGAGATTATGCAGCGCCATTACTGCGATCCAACAGCTGTGAAGAAATTATGCCAAGGCATCCATAATCCTGGACCAGGCCATATCCTGAGCTGATGCTGTGGGGGTCATGGAGGAGCGGATAGAAATCTAAATAGAAATCAATTTAACAAGCAATTTTTTTTAAATCAAGCTCAACCATGTCTTACTATGATTAAAGTTAAAAGCAACTGAGCTGCCCTTTATTTTTGGAAATAGTACATTTTCTCTGATGCTTTGATGCACAACACGGCAACTGTTTGAAACTAAAATCTTTTTATACATCAATACATTTATCAGTTTAATGCATACTTGCTGAATAAAAGTATTAATTTAAATATTTTTAATCTAACTGTCCCAAGTCATTGAATGTAATCTACATTTAATCTACATTTTTGAAAGGAAACAGGTGGTGAAGATAAGATGGTTAACAGACCTTTCGCTAAGCCCAGCCTTAAAAACTAAACAATCCTCCCCAGGCAACGGTTGCCATCTGCCAAATTTCCTAACAAACTTTTGCTCTTGTCTACAGTAGATTCCGTGTATCTGCTCAGTTAGCAGCAGGTGCTAGATAAAGAAACTTATTTAAAAAGCTTACCAGACCTAGTAATAATAACTGTAGTGAAGGCTTACCATATAGCAAATGTGAAAAAGGAAACTACACACTAGCAATGTACATTTACAAATTATTGATGCACAGAAATGGACTTTTCTCCCACTTTGATGCACTTTCAAATAAATTAGCACGATTATGCTATTCACTCCTTTCCATTTCCATCTCAACACATATGTGGCTTCCAGGACTAAAATAAAATCCACACACATTTATGTCCATTAAACATGCAGGCTCTCTCTTTATTCTTCCACACAAAAAAGAAAGATCTGTCCATCATGCTCCACCATGCGCACTAAAAGCCTGCACAGCGAGGGTCATTTAATGCTGATGAAAACTTCTGATGGCAAGCCGGGGTGCTCAAATCATGGCTAAAGGTCATTTTAGGAGAAAATCAAGAAAGTATTTGTTAAAACGTGACTGCCATGAGAACGGTGTGTAATTGTTCCACATTTATTACAATTTTTATGATGAATTTGGTTGTTGTAGACCCCTTTTAGAAAAAAAAAGTGTGTTTCTGTTTGTATTAGGATGTGTGTCAACAGTGACAGTTTTAGCCTCTAAGGAGTGCGTATAAATGGCCTACAGTAAAACTGATGTCATAGAGCAGCTGCTGATGTCAGACGCTTCTGTTTTGGAAAGGTTTTGTTCCATGAGTTGAACTTGGATAGTCTTCCATCTGTTCTTCAATACATAATCAAATACATGTCTGCAAGTGTGTGTCTATAAGCGAAGGCAACCGTTTTTTGTTTGGTTGTTTGGTTGGTTGATTGGTTTTACAAGCAGGTTGCTGTCAATATCACTTATTTCATACTTATTCATGCTTTCATGAACAATAGCTAACTGTGAAGCTTTACTCTATAAATATCATAAACAGATCTAAAATATTACTTGGACAATATTTAATTTTGATTTCTACTCATTATAGGAGTGTATTTATTTACATATTTATTTATTTCATTTAATCAGATTTATATTATTCATTTTAATGTAATTTGGTTTGTTTAAATGTTATTTTAATCATTTATTTAAATATTTTTAAAATGTTTTGATTTATCGTTTTATTATAATTATTATACTTATTTTATAAATACAAATAAAAAAAAAAATTCTGTAAAAATCTAATGGGTCACTGAATATTCACAGGAGAAAAGTGATCACAAATATATAGTGTTCAGAAAGCATGTCAGACTAAGACACAAGAGCATGTCCTGAGAGCAGCAGTCAATCAACACATTGCTCAGGCTGTTTCTGGGGGACTTTACACCTCTCCACCACTGCTGGGAACAGAGAGAGCTCTGTAATGGCAGATGCTGCATTACATCCGACCACACGACCGCAGCAGCAGAGGTGATGATTGATTTGGGTGATAAAGTTTATGAAGTTCATCAATGTAACTTCAATCAATATAATGTGTGAAATCCTCAAAAAGTAATAATATTTTTATGAATTATATTATATACAAAATTAGATAGTAAAATTTGTTATAATAATTATTTATTTCATTTTTTATCATTATATTTTAAGAGTTTTTCATCTTTATTTGATAGGACAGTAGAGATGGAGACAGAAATGAATGGAGAGCAGAGAGGGTAAGGATCGGGATCTTGAGCTGGGAATTGAATTCGGGTCACTGTGGGCACCTCAGTGCTATATATTGGCGACTTAACCACTAGACTACTGGCCTATTTATTATTATTAATATCATGAGTGTGGAATTGTTTTTTTTAAGTATTGAAAATGATTATTATTAATATTATTATTATTATTATTATTATTATTATTATTAATAATAATAATAATAATAATACCCCTTTACTTATTTTATTTGTTTATTATTATTATTATCATTACAAAATATTAATAACAATAATGATATTTGCCATAATTTATAATACTTTACATTGTATTAAATACATCAAGTGCAATTGTATTATTATTTAATTATATTTTATAAAATCACATTTACTTAACCTCAAAGATTAATAACAATTATTTGATCATTATTTATAATATTATATTTCATATATTAAGCACAATTATTATCATCATCATCATTATTATTTAAATAATACTTTCAATATTTTGGATAATACTAGTAATTTTGGACTGTTGATTCCGACCATTTTTCTGATCATAAATTAAAGAAGCTGCTATTTATAATTTACAGATTTCATAGAAAAAATTAAATAAACAAATACAAAATTCAAAGTTTACACAGAAAAAAACCTAGATCTACTTTGCCTTTTTGATTTATTAATCCAGCACATCTCGTGAAAGCTGGTGTGGAGCTGGATTCATGCATAACATCTCCAGCCATTATGATGAAACGCAGGCTGATGGCCGACTGCCCCTTAATGGATGTTCACTTTGATCTTCCTCTGCGACCCTACCTTGATGCTTGATGCACAACACAGGGCCACAGAGGGCGACTGAGTGCCACCCATGTTTCATGTGGACTCCCTTAGAGCCCTGTAAGTTTCAATAGCGCTGAGCCAGAAATGGACAGTCCTGCCAGTAATCTCTTATCCAGTACATTTACATGGTCATAAATATTCTAATTAATTACTTCTCTGAAAAAAACTAAATTATTATTATTAAGGTGTTAACTTGGTTTTTTTAGTATATTATCCTCAATTATTTTTAGGAAAAACAAAAGTTGTAACATTTTAATAAAAGCAAATCATGTATTTAATACAAATAATATTAATACCAATTATTATTATTATTATTATTATTATTATTATTATTATTATAGAATATATTATTTATCAATTATGTAATAATTAAATTTAAATAGATGTAATTAAGTCATTATTTAGCAAAAACATTTATTTAATACAAATAATATTAATACCAATTATTATTGTTGTTGTCGTTGTTGTTGTTAATATTATTATTTTTATTACACAATGTATATATTATTTATCCATTATGTTATAATTAAATTTAAATAGATGTAATTAATTCATTATTTCGCAAAAACATTCAATACAAATAATATTAATACCAATTATTATTGTTATTATTGTTATTATTATTATTATTATTATAAGATCTATATATTATTTATCCGTTATGTAATAATAATAATTACATTTTAATAGGTGTAATTAATTCATTATTTAAGGAAGTAAAGCTTCGACAACATCAAAAAGCCTTCAATCTTGGGTAAAAAAAAAAAAATGAAAATTCTCCCAGAGATCTCAAATAAGGAGTGTGATCTTACCTTTGACCTGTGCACCTCTCCGTCATCATCCTCTCCTCCGACACCCAGGACCTTGCGGGACTTGAGGCGACTCACCAGGTCTGTCTGACTGTGCTTCTTCATGAGGGGTGGTGGTGTGGAGGCCATGATAGAGGAGTAAAGCACACTTCTAGAGCTGTCAAGGAGACTGAAGAAACAATAACACATCAACAACCATAACAACACATCACTTTCTCTGAACTGTCTGAGAATAGTGTTCCAGTTATAGAGAAAGCCAAATATGCACATCAGGAAATACACAAGGCTTGTCAAATTTCATAGCAGGGCTGCACAATAGTGGAAAAATATGCAATAATGTTATATCGCTCGTCTCTACTCCTGTCATAAGTATTTATTTTCAACTCTATGCTCTGAGAAACTAGGGTTCAAACTTTGAGCAAGCCTGTAGACAATAGCATAACAACAACGACTTTGAAGGCGGATATGAAGATATTCAAGTCAAGTCAAGCTTTATTGTCATTCCGCTACATGTGTGGACATACAGAGGAATGAAATGTCATGTCTCGCAGGACACCGGAGCTACATAAATAAATCATGAATACAAACACAAGCTATCTAAAAAAAAAAGAACTATGCATAACTAACATATACTATAAGATACTTAACTATACACATAAGACAGGCTATACAAGTACTTTTACATAAAACTGAACAATGTTGTGCAGAATATTGTGCAAGAGAGGTATTAAAGGTGAATATTGTGCAAAAGAGGTAAGGTTTTAATATTACGCAAGAGTTATTTAAGGTGGAAGCAAGCAGTGCAACATGATTGTGGTACATTTTTAATAAACATCGTTATCATTATTAAGTTCTTGTAAAATGGAGTTCAGATAAAGTGCCAGATTCATAAGAGAGAATGAATTGTGAGTTGTCAAGCCCACTCACCTGAATGAAGCACAATTTGAAATGCACAATGTTTCCAAGAGACATGGAGTGATTAAGAAAGTGTCTATAGTGCAAATGTGCAACCTGGTGCAAGAGTAAGAGAGATGAGAGGATGTCTTTTCTACAGCTGGTTTGTTTAGCCCACTCTCCTGTATGGGGGGAGAGATTTCAGAGGAGGGTAAATTGACTGGAGTTAAGGGCAGACATGGACAATTCGGTCTATATCGGTTCAGTAATAAATCATCACCGGTTATTATGTACTGATGTCATTTATCTCATATAAGCTTTATTGCAGTAGTTTACTATGGCGAGGGAGGTGAGCGCAAGTAATTAAAACGCTCAAACTACTTAAAAAACGCAGAAACTGTGCACACGTTTTCTCTCCAACAAAGGAAATCAACATATAAATACAAAAACATAATTACGTTGTTTCTTACGTTGTTTTTAATATTAAGCAGAGATTAATTATATTATAACAGCGCATACTTACATAATGGTCACACAATATGCATAAAATGTAATGATGAACATGGCTGTCATATCGGTATCTGCCCGTTAAAGCTAATTAGACTAATCCATATCAGTCTAGTAGGAAAATGAAATATTAGATCAGATGTTATTTAAATGGTGAATTTCACATAGCATTCATAGCATAATTTGTATTATAGGAAACACAATTAGATTCACAATTAGAAATTCATTTATTTTCCTTCGGCTTAGTCTCCATTTCAGAGGTGGCCACAGCGGAATGCACCGCCTATCAGATTAAATGTTTAAATTAAATACAAATAATCTACTGAATAACATTTTTTTGTTGTTGTTGAAGTGTATTTTAAAAAACAAATGAGTTGGACCAACCATTGTATCAATTGCGTAAATTGTTTCGGGGTTTGTTTTTTTTAAGTTGCCGTTAAACAAATTTATTGGATGGACAAATTGTCCTCAGTTAAATTGAGTTTGTTCAATTATTTTATTTTAGTAATCAATGATTATCAGATTCCACATATAGTGTTACTAGTTCTTTTTATTAGCCAATTTTACTATATATTGGTGCATAGTAAAACATCTAGATAAGTGCCAAACGCAAAAACAGTCAGCGATGACCTTGCTATATATGCATGCTAAGCTTCAGTGTCGATAAATTAGACTGTACCTGCTGACATATGTCATCACACAGAGCATCTCATCAATGAGGATGAAAGACAGCAGTTTTGTGCAGCTCCGAAGGGAACAGGACGTGTTCCTCTGATATCTTGTACTGACTCCTTATTGAACAACCCAAAGCCTGTTTAATCTAATTGATTAGCTTGGTGTTAATGAATAGAGCCTGATTCATGACAGCAGCTGCCTCATGTTGATCTCAGCTCTTCAGCCCTCGATCTAATGAAAACAGAAAGCTCAAACTGAGGCTGCTTAACTTATTGTGAGACACAAGACGCCGCTTAATGCTAAAAGACTGGTGTTGCTGAAAACTCATGTTGTACTCTCTAATCCATTAGTCAACTCGGGCAGATAATAAAATAGAGAGGATAAACTAGAGCCGCCTGCCAAAATGGACCACAAATTTCCTTTATTGATGCATTTAACCAAGAGCTGTCAGTGATGAATAAAGCGAAATGCTGAAATCTGAAAAGTGTATTAATGCTTTTCTAAATGCTATTAAAGCTGTCGCTGAGGAAATAATAATCCCTATAAAATCCACTGACATCATGAAAGATAAATAGGCTTTTGGCTTATTTATACTTTCACATAAATGGCTCTGGTAAAAGTGTGTTTAGGTTATTCACAATGAATTACTGCTAAGCATTGTTTCAGGAAAGCATGCTATACTGTACCAGAGAACACAGTGATGAACAAAATATCAGGCAACATTCATAAAACCTGAAATATCAAATCATGCAACTATATTAATTATTCATGCCGCAATGCAGGCTGGGTAGAATTTGAATGTGGCTCAATAATAAAGAAAGCATTTTCCAATATAAGCTGAAATCATGGTTTTCATCTTAAATTACCTAAAATAAGACATGATATGATAAAACCCAAAGTTAGGTATTATTTTAATTTATTTGCAACAACTTTAGTCATAAGGTGAACACAACACAAAAGTTTCCATTTGGAGCTCCTTCACGGGACTAGTCACAGTTACCAAGCAGACCAATCACAGAGCTTGCGCTAAGTATAGTTGCGACGTGTAGTTACCTTTTTCGAGAAGTGCGCATCAGCGTCGGTGAGGTCTATGCGACCGTGCGAAGGCTGTGCTAAATATGTCACTGATTATGTTACACAAGTGTCCACTAGTGCTACATCTAAATGTGTTTAAATGAAATACCCTAAACAACTGGAGTCAAACTCTGCACAGTTTATCCATCAACCCTAATTAAACACCTGATCAAACTAATAGTGTCATTCAGGCTGTTTTGAAACCCACAAGTGATGCCGCGCTCACACTAGAGAAATTCTGTCATATGGAGCTGCAAAAAGGCGTGGGATTAAACGAAACAATTAGACATAAAAAAAGCGAACGATTCGCCCATATTTAAAATTTCTGTACAGAGAGGTCATGTTTTGATCCTTGATTGATCTCACGCCGTCACATCATGCGATTTCGCAGGTCAGAGTTCATTAAGCTTGAACTTTGCAACGCAGCAAACTGCGAAACTTGACGCAGGAGTTTGCGTTTCCGGTCTGTCGCATTTGCATCTGTATTAATGGAAGTCTATGGGGCAAAATGTGTAGTGTGACTGCAGCTTATGTGTTGAAGCAGGGTTAGAACCGAACTGTGCAGGGCTGCATCCCTCCAAGAACGAAGTTTGACACCCCTGCCCTAAATCCTTGAACACTTGGGAACTATACACAATTGTGACATCACCGTCGCATTGCATTCTGGGACATATAGGTGCTGGAGTGGACATATGAAGCCGACTTGCTGCATCTGTCAAAAGAAAGGGATTGAAGGTATGTGAATGTAAGCTTCCCCCGATCCCAACAATACTCAACTAATTTTTCTAATATTTAAAATAACACCAAAAATTTGGATACACATTGCGATTTGAGATATGCACATCAACACCCATTCCTCTAACTGTCATTATGCATCTTATTAAAACAGAGATCAAAAAACAGACATAAATTCATCCTTTCTATCTGTCCCGTACACTGAATCAATGTACATCAGTCATACTAGTAGAGCAGACCTTAGAAATTACACATAAATCTCACCCCCTGCTCACTTCACAGCTGCTATTCTGACATTTGAACTCTTCAGGCTGCACACCCAGATCATGAAAACTCAAAAAAAAGCCTCCAGGCTCTACAATACAGCACCATTAGAAATGCAAAATATAAAGTGTCTGCTCCATCTCTTTTATGCACACGCCGCCATCCATGACAGCTCATCCAATTGTTCTTCAATCTCAAATCATTATCTTCCCGGCAAACATTAAGTTGCTTCAGTTGCCTAGTAACACAAACGGTATGAACTTTCTGCCTTTCATACGATCGTAAATATATTCAGGGATCACGCCTCTCTAATCATTAATCAGCTATTTGAGGTCGGCTGTTATAAATGATGAGCCCTGTATTCAAATGTTGAGTATCTCATTTCCTCTTATTCATTGTCTTTACGTTCAAAGAGGTTTTTGTGAAGCTCGCGGAGGCCAAACATTTACATTCTCCATTAACCGTCTGCCTGCAATGTGTTGCTTAATCACACCTGGGTTAGAAAAAAGCATTTAAACAGCCATGATTGAAAAATGCAATGATTTGACATGATTCAGATTTTAGATTTAAGTTAAAGCTGATTTTGACTTGTTTATATCATAAATCATTTGGGAAAGCAGTTAGATTTGTATAATTGGTCATAACATATCTGAATGACTAAACGAACCCTCAGCAAACTGTTTCTTTATCTTTTTTACTGTGGGATAAAGTTGGCTAACCTGCTAATTTGGTGCAGGATCAACAAGCTCTTTCTTAAAATAAGGGTAAGAATCTTTACATTTCTCACATTAATTAAGACGGAACATATTTCCGCAAACTTACAGCAAGCACAAACATTTGTTCAAGCTTACCCATTAGCAAAAACGAAGCATAAACATTCTACATCTTTAAAATCTGGACACAACAGAATAATGCAGTAGATTAGGGGTGCACGATAATGAAAAAATCTGATTTTTAGGTTTTTTTGCAATATATATTGTGATATGAATACAATTATTTCACCAGATGGCTTGAATAGCTTTATTTTGGAAAAACAAATTATTAATTTAGATGGATTGGGGTGATTTTTGTTAGGGTGTGAATCATGTATAAAAACAATAATAAACAAATTGCAAACAAAAATAATTACAAAACAATGCTTTATGGTGTCAAACTGTATTCAGGTACAAAAATTGAGTAAAGAAATGTAAAATTGTCTTCATTGTATTAATAATTCAGTATGATTATTCTTTAGTTAAGTTACAAATGCTGCATGTTATTGTGCCCGAATGCTTTAAGCTCTCTTTAAAATACATACAAATTTCACTCTGTTATGGTTATATTTTGCAATGACTACACAAATCTCATGTATTCTCAATTGTTGATCAACTTTAATCCCAACTCAACATTGTGTACCCTGCGATGTGACTATTGCGGACACACACATTGTGACATCGATGATGAAACGATATATTGTGCAGCCCTACAGTAGATTGCCCTTCTCTTTCCAGTTGCACCACATTTTTCCTTAATTTAAACTCACTGAAATCATTTGGTTTTTTTACCCCCCGAAATTTTTCGAATCACTGTTTTGATTACTATTTTGATTACTATGATTATTATCATCACTGAAGCTTTTGTTGTCTAGTAGGGAACTAAAAAAAAGCTTTTGTTACTTGGAGTTTTTGTCTCGTTTCTAGTTCAAATATATAAAAATTCTAGAAGGAATTTCTAAACATATAAATATATTGTTTCATTTTCAGAAATAATAAGTTAAAATTAAGTTAAAAGTTAAAACTATTTAAATAATCTGCCAGTTAGGTAAGCAAAAACAAGATTATTTTAAGACTTTTTTTAAGTTAACTTAATTTTGACCTATTATTTGGAAAATAAAACAATGTTTTTTATTAGTCTAGAAAATGTTTCTTGATTTAAGAATTTTTTGATATTTGGACTAGAAACAAGACCAAAACTCTTTTTTGCAGTGTGGCCAATAACATCATTTAGTGATAAATGAGTTGATCAAACATTAAAAGTTACTGAATTCTTGCCGATGTGTACTATATTCAGTATTTGCATTCCTCGTATTTTGAGGAAGTAGGTGGTGCTGAAAAAAAACAAAAACGATGAATTACGCATCAGTTACACATACTATATTCAATGCTTTTCCACTATAAGGCAGTTACATCCACACACACACGTTCATTTCTATAGAGTTGGCAGAGGCGTTTGGCTCATCGTCATGGCGGTGGTTCATAATCAAGTCTGATTATGTGGGGGTTGGATGAGAAAGAAAAAAGAATCACACCAGACTGTTCAAATACTCCATGACCCGATAAACAGTGAATGAACATTCTGTGCAAAACACCAACAAACGCCAACCCGTATCAATGCACTGATCCAACAGCACCTGCTGGAAGCGTTTTGTTTTGACAGCGTGGATAGCTTTTTCGATCACTGTAGGAACTTTACCAGACAAGACCCTGCAGGACATCATTGAATAACTCTTCATCTCATCAATCTCAGCACTCATCCTCCACTTCCCCCCCATGACCAATACAATCTGCGGCTTCTTGACTTACTACCATCATCAAAAAGCCTTCTCCCGCTTCCATTACACAAGCCTCTCTGGAATACTCGAGATCCCGTCTGGAATATAACCTGCCTACACACACACACATACACAAATCACTCCTGCTCAACGCAGCAACAATCTACTGTTTAGCATTAATGATTAGTGTATTAGTAAAAGCTTTTAATTTCACTTCTATAAGGGTAAATAATTAACAATAAATCCCTGTCATTAAAAAAAATAAACAGTTTAAGGAACTGTTTGCTCAGAATTTGTAAGAATCTATACATTTCTCACATTAATGAAGACTAAACATCATTCCTCAAACCTACAGCAAGCACAAATATTTATGATTGCAATAAACATTTTGTATATAAAAAAAAACAGACTAATTGTATAATTTGCTCAGTAATTTACCATCCAAACCTTTGTGTTATTATTATTATGAACAATATACTTGCTGATTTGATCAGGGAAAACTAAACCATTGACAATCACCCACTGCCAGACTTTGAGGATACAGAAACGTGATTTCTTAAAAGGAGATTCAGTGTCAAATAAAATGGTATTCTAAAATGAACTCAAAATATCAAACATTTATTAAAGTTAATGAAGGGGTGTGTGCCAATCATTCGCAATTTCTTTGAAAACTGTCAGCAATTAATGACACCTCTAGCATGCAAGTTAGAGGGAAAATCTTGTAGAAATTCTTGTAATCTGTTCCAGATATTCCTTCTGTATGACACATAAAACAATCATTTTCTTTGAGGCATAAAACACATGTGTTTGAAACGGGTTCAAAACTTAACTTCTTAATATTTTTTGTCTTCGAAAAGCCAATTACTCAGTAAAAGCATCTGTGTTGACTTTGATATAAAACACGTAAATGTATCCAGTTACTTCAGTCAGAATAAACTGCAATCAGATAACTGTTTAATACTCTTCGGTGCCATTTGTGCGTTTACATGTATTTACATTCATATTTGTGTACACAACAACTGCATAGTGCAAATTGCCTACTACATACAATTTACAAATATATCATTTCTAAAAGAATGTTTAATGCATCAAATGAAATGTAATGCTACATGCACAGATCTAAATGCAATGCCATGAATTGACAGTCGAATTACAAAGTTTAAATACATTTGACATTTTTACAACAGCTGGAATATATTCACTTTAAAGTAGCATTTCTATCAACTTATTTTTCCATTTGTGAGACATTTTGCCCCGAAATTTCCAACCGTGGTTTAAAACATGAAAGCAAACGTGTTCATAGAAATATTAATCAATCATATTGACTATTACATAATATAACAATGTCTTGTAATCTTGCAGTCATCTGCATACAAATTCTTTCAGTTAAGAATTATACTGTGCAACTAAATGTTTATTTATTGCCATAAGCACATTACTAATAAACAAAATGATGATTGGGGAATGCTTAGTGATCCTCTGGGTAATTTTATTTTTCTGTTAGTCTAAGAAAAAAGTCACTAATGGAACGTTTGGTTAACGCAACCTCTGATACAGACACACTGCAAATGCCAAATTACAGAGCACATTTGACACAGGCTTTGCATGCTACCCGTGTTTGCTCTGAGATTTGGATTTGGTGTAAGGATGCCTGTGAGCCTCTACTGCAGTCCACTGAGCAGGCTACATGCCAGGACCACTTCCCCAAATGTAGACTTGCTAGCGATCAATGCAAATTCAAACAGCTCACTGGTTTAGTTTTCAGACACTTTTAACAGTCTTTTCAGCTTTTCTAAGCTGACAGACAAGCCAGAAGCCTAACTAAATGTAAAAAAACAGCTAAAAACATCTGCAAATGTCACCTGATGTGCCCTTTAAAGTAGCGTTCAGTTGGATTTTGACTCCAACTTTTTGAACAAAGACTTTTGCATCTGATTTGGATTGTGCTGGACTTAATCGGTTAAAGACCAACACTTGTATTTATATGGTATATGGCTCTATTTACCTTCAAGTAGTTGACAATGTAATTTTTAGTAATTCAATAATCTGAATAAATCTATCATGCACATGCTGCCCAGCACTTGTCACTTTTAGGTCTGTTGCTCAGTAACCTTCTTACGAAAGAGCTCTTTTGACCTTAAACAAACAGTTTTACCAGTAATCTAGTCATTAACTGCTTCCTCCTGCTTAAGAAAACATTGCATCCATGCGAGTTGGAAGAGGTTTGCAAAAATAGCAGCGTTTTGAATGTGAAGAACCCTTCACAACCCAGACATCTCAGAGCTTCAGCAACAGAGATGAACATCGCGATCTCATGTCTACACATCAGTCCAGCTTTTACCATGACAACACTCTCATACAATCAGCAGATAAGAAAGGTCAGTGCAGATCTAGGTGGGATTTAGTCATGCATAATACATGAATTGGGATCTAAAAGACTAAATATTTCAATGCAAGCACAAATTTCGCAGAGGTTCTTAATAGAAGGCAAGTGGATATTGAGCTCACGGAAATCGATGAGCTGGAGCAGAAGTTGTGTTAAATATGTAATCTATGTTTCAGCCAATGCATCACTGCAGTGTTATGTGGTTTCCATTTCAATAGTCAAAGAAAGCTGTTATGATGCAATGCCTTCAGGTTCAGAGTCATTAGTTGCAAGCAGAACCAACACGTTTGAGAGAATCTGAGTCTCCACAAGTGTGATGCTTAAGCTGTCAAGCCTGTCATATTGATTTGAAGAGGTCTACATGACACCTTCTGCTGGATGCTTTGCTCTGAAAGCATGTCTACAAGAAACGCCTAGTATCAAGAGAAACAGCAGACTAGGCTTATGACGGTAAATGTTCTTTAACAGGTATAATAACCAAAAAAATTTAATGTATTGCTTTATTGTACATTCATGTTCAGGGTAAACAAATTTTTCAAACTAATTAAATTGCAAAAGGATGATAAAGTACAACAGGTAACACTTTACACACTAAGAAATAATGGTACAAAATGTGTCACTGTGGTGGTATCCTTTCAAAAGGTACCCTTTTGTACCATACAGGTGGACATTAGTATGTTTAGGGTCCACTTTCGTATCTTTATGGTACTATGAGAAGCACATTTTTATTTTTTAGATATTAATATGTGCCTGTAAGGGCCTTTTAGGAACAAAAAGTTACCTTTTGAAAAGGTACTGCCCCAGTGACAATT
>CAIGQW010053631.1:15246217-15260497 GCA_903798125.1 Danio choprae
GTACACTGTATTGAGTATGATAATAATGATCACTTTTGAATAGATTACCATTAACAAAACATTCTTATTTTTTGTTTGGTTGTTTGTTTTTTGTTTAGTTTTTAATATATGTACATATCCTTTTATTTTGTATAATTTGTAAATGCAGCAAAAGGTTATTGTTGTAAAAAAAAACGTATGTAAAGTGTTGTATTTCAATGTGTACAAACTGAAAATTAAAATAAAATAAATATTAGGGCAAAAAAATAAATAAATTACAGTAGCTGTGATATGAGGTTAATGGCGCATGCCAAAAATATCTAAGAACATGGCCTAATGGCTTATAATACTGGCAAAAATGCTGAACTCACCAAACAAGATTTTAAAGTTACCACAGCAATAATTGGATTCACCCACAGTAAATCTGTCTCCCACAGTCTTCCTCCCCGAAGGCTCAGAGCAATAATAAACCAAGCCGTTTGCTTACACCAGCTGGATATGGTTATCTGTAATAAGCCATCTCTGAACACGAACATTAAGTTAACAAAAGAAACAGTTTGAGCGTTAAATTACAAGCCTGCTTCTCAATCAAACTTTTGACAGCATCAAATCATAGACTCTTTAACAATTATTCTGTGGTGACTTTAAACACGGTCCAAAACTAGATAAAACGCTCTCATTTCCAAGCAAAGCTTCTGAACATCACATATTTATAATCTCTAATTCTGTGTGAACATTTTAGCCAGATTTACTCTTCTATCTACAAGTGTGTATATTGTTATAAAGTTCAGTAATTTACAGAATAACATCTAAAGTCTTTTCTAATTAACCTAATCCCTTGTGGGAAAGGATATAACGCATTTGAAATACACTTGATGCTGTGGAACAATGTTCAGCATTTAGACAAATCTGACAGTTATACGGTCTACAGTTATAAAAATAAATTAGTAAAGCTAAATATTTGAAATGCGCTTGCCAAAGAGGTTCCTGTCAAACCCCCACCCAAAGCTAATTAAGCTGGAGGATGAAAAAAAAAACCTCTCTGCCGGTGTGCAGTCATCTGTACTGGACAGTGAAAGGGTGGAGGATGTTCTTTCCATGGCCATTTGTGAAGAAAAAAATCAATTTGGTTTATATTTAAAGGCTACAGCCATTCTGCACTTTCTTTCACAATGGGCTCGTTTGCATCTCATTTCACATAGTTAATTGGCATGGAACCCTCATATCTTATACAGTGGAGAATAGAAGTAGAGGGTCAACTGGCTATTTGTAGGAAGATAAATGCTTTATTGATCTGATGGGAAACTCAGTAAGTTAAATAATTGCCCTTCCTTATACATAAAAGGCAATCAGCCAGTATTGTGGGAAATATGTCACTGTGCTCGTGTAAATGAAAACACGTCATCATCCTAAGTTTAAGTTGTCATAGACTTATTGACTTATATCTGCTGCGACCTCAAATACACCCTGGACAAACATACAAAAACTAAGCACCACATTATACCATCATTTATCATTAACCTTAATCGACCCGCCATCTATGCCTCTATTACTTTGCAATACGGCCCATAACAAACCTAAGTTAAACAAATGAAGTAATTCACATTTTTAAAAGGTTGATTAATAAACCAGATGCTTTTTATTTAGACAAGCTTCAAAGCTTCTCCTTCTATTACATACTTTTTAATGGTTGGGTGTCATTTGGGTTTTTTGTGCAATATACATGTGGAATATACTTTGGAAACAGCCCGAACCTAACGCTTTTTATACAAAAAATTTTTTTTTAAATACATTTTTTTTTTAAAAAAGAGAGAGAGAGAGAGAGAGAGAGAGAGAGAGAGAGAGAGAGAGAGAGAGAGAGAGAGAGAGAGAGAGAGAGAGAGAAAAAAAAACTATTTTTTGTGATGTTTAAGAACTTTCACTTTTACATTTCTTAAAGATTCAAGTACAGTGCATCCGTAAAAGTATTCATAGCACTTCACTTTTTCCACATTTTTTATGTTACATCCTTATTCCAAAATGGATTAAATTTATTTATTTCTCTTAAAATTCTACACACAATACCCCATAATGACAATGTGAAAAAAGATTTTATGAAATTGTTGCAAATCTATTAAAAATAAAAAACCTGAAACATCACATGTACATAAGTATTCACAGCCTTTGCTCAATGCTTTGTTGATGCACCTTTGGCAGCAATTACAGCCTCAAGTCTTTTTGAATATGATGCCACAAGCTTGGCACACCTGTCTTTGGGAATTTTTGTCCATTCCTCTTTGCAGTACCTCTCAAGCTCTATCAGGTTGGATGGGAAGCGACGGTGTACAGCCATTTTCAGATCTCTCCAGAGATGTTCAATAGGATTTAGAACTGGGCTCTGGCTGGGCCACTCAAGAACATTCACAGAGTTGTTGTGAAGCCACTCCATTGATATTTTGACGGTGTGCTTTGGGTCATTGCCCTGCTGGAAGATGAACCGTTGCCTCAGTCTGAGGTGAAGAGCACTCTGAAGCAGGTTTTCATTCAGGATGTCTCTGTACATTGCTGCATTCATCACTCCCTCTATCCTGCCACCACCATGCTGCCACCACCATGCTTCACTGTAGGGATGGTATTAGCCTGGTAATGAAACGTAATGATGGGCATTCACTCCAAAGAGTTTAATTTTAGTCTCATCAGACCAGAGCATTTTGTTTCTTATGGTCTGAAAGTCATTCAGATGCCTTTTGGCAAATTCCAGGCAGGCTGCTAGGTGCCATTTACTAAGGAGTGCCTTCCGTCTGGCCACTCTACCATACAGGCCTGATTGGTGTTCAGACAGAGTGACCATCGGGTTATTGGTCACCTCCCTGACTAAGGCCCTTTTCCCCCGATCATCAC
This sequence comes from Danio choprae, assembly GCA_903798125.1. Taxonomy (NCBI): domain Eukaryota; kingdom Metazoa; phylum Chordata; class Actinopteri; order Cypriniformes; family Danionidae; genus Danio; species Danio choprae. The sequence goes on from CAIGQW010053631.1 coordinate 15,249,077, forward strand.
TCAGCTTAGACGGCCGGCCAGCTCTAGGAAGAGTCCTGGTGGTTCCAAACATCTTCCACTTAAGGATGATGGAGGCCACTGTGCTCATTGGAACTTCAGAGCAGCAGAAATTTTTCTGTAACCTTCCCCAGCCTTGTGCCTCGAGACAATCCTGTCTTGGAGGTCTACAGACAATTCCTTTGTCTTCATGCTTGGTTTGTGCTTTGACATGCACTGTCAACCCTGGGACCTTGTATAGACAGGTGTATGCCTTTTCAAATCATGTCCAATCAACTGAATTTACCACAGGTGAACTCCAATTCAGCTGCTGAAACATCTCAAGAATGATCAGTGGAAACAGAATGTACCTGAGCTCAATTTAGAGCTTCACAGCAAAGGCTGTGAATACTTATGTACATGTGATTTTTCATTTTTTATTTATAATAAATCTGCAACAATTTCAAAAAAATCTTTTTTCACATTGTCATTATGGGGTATTGTGTGGAGAATTTTGAGGAAATAAATGAATTTAACCTATTTTGGAATAAGGCTGTAACATAAAACAATGTGGAAAAAGTGAAGCGCTATGAATACTTTCCGGATGCACTGTATGTGTAAATATAAAAACAATAATAAATAGTAAAAAATAAAAAATTACATGAATTAGCCATATTAAACCATGTAACATTCTACATCCAACAACTAATTGTTTTGCAGAAATGTCCATATTTGCCTTCTCTGCTAGAAAAAAAAAGACACCTCTCCTTCCTCTTCTCGATTCATTATGAGATTTAAATGATGTAGTAAAAAATCCAATTTTACATTTTGAAAGTACAGATTTAAGCCTGACTTCGTACATTTTAAGTCACATTCTATTACATTCTGTTTCCATTTAAAATATAGACTTTCATAATTCCCTTCACACATGCACATGCTAACATCGTGTCTATGGTTATTGTTGTCTTCAGTTGTGCAGTTGTTGTTCATAGGGATGGGTCGTTCTTGAACGATTCGTTCATTTTTCGTTCAGTCCTCTCAGAGAGGGATTCGTTCACTCTCGCATGCACAAATTTGTGCAAGTGAGGTAGAAGATCAGTTCCTTTTTCGAGTCTTCTATCGGGTTTGAGTCGTTTGTTCAACACGTGAAAGAAATATGTCAATACTATGCACTCAGAGCTGGAAAAAGATTTGATCCCTTCATTTAGAGTCTTTCATCTCAATAAATGAGACTCAAAGGTCAGAGTCAGTAAAATGATCCAAGCTTCCCATCACTAGGGCTGCATCTAAAAATTGCATACTTCTATACTATCTAGTATGCTAAAAACAGTATGAGAGTCGAGTAGTATGTCCAAATTCATAGAATTCAAAAAACAGTATGCGAGAAGTACCCGGATGACCTGCTACTTCCGGCAGGATTCTGAAGTGCGCATCCGATGGACGCTACGCTATCCCATAATGCACTGAGAGAGAATTCATGAATCGGAGTGAAGCGACACAACTGACGCAGGTAGGTCACATGATCATGACAAAATGGCGGATGTAGTACGTCCGAGTTCCATTCATACTGCTCACATTCGTACTGTATAAAGAGTACTTTTCCTAACGGTCGAGAAGTAAATTCAAATTCAAATGCAGTACCTTACTGAGTAGTAGGCAATTTCGGAAGCAGCCTAGTTGTTCCATGTCTCTATTTCTTTTACTACTGTGCAACAAACCAAAGTCCGATTCAGCACTGACACCTTGTGGACAAACTAAATAGTGCAACAATGACTCAAAGCCCATATGTGAGCTGCTCAAATGTATCATATGTATGGTTAGAAACATGGGGCTGCAAGTGTACAGTATAGCAGAGTTAACAACAATTACAAATCACAGTTATATTACCTACAGGTTATTATAAAAAAAATTAAGTATTAAGCAAATAATAAATGAATGCAAATCCCAAAAAAAAGCCATGTTGAATTCCTCTATGATGCAATGTCTCAAGCTGATGATGTCACTTCTTGTATAAAAAATAATGTTTTTTATTTTAATTTGCTAAATTAATTTTATTTCTCCAAACCCTTTGCGATTTTTTGGGATTTGCTTTTTTTCAATGCTTTATTTTTCGTTTGCAAAACTTTATTTTATTTATCCTCTAATAATTTCAACTGACAACTCAAGCATTTAAAAGGCACTGAAATTAAGCACCAAAATCTGTATTCTGATTCAATCCAGTACCCAGCCCTACTTGTATTCTGTTCATAACAAATGGTGTTGTAAGCAAGGTCATATGATGATCACAACAGCTTCAAGTGCAAAAACTGCACGAGGAATGTATGGATAGAGACAGTTGAGGGCTATAATGTGCAGAGATTTCAGTGTTAGTGAATCAGAAGCAGCTGAATTAAATGTTTGGGGTGGGTACGGTGTTTAAGATAATGCTAAATCATTGACTTTAAACTTTAATTTAATTCTGGCAGCAATTTGAAGCTAAAAGTGAGGCATTTTTTATTTGCAAATCAGAATGCACATTGTTTATTAGCCCTGAAAACTCGCAGGACATTTCCCTCACCATCAGAAGCCTTAAAATCTCAAAAAGTGTTTGCCAGCTCTACTGTAATAGTTCTAACAATCCTAAACCTTATACCTACAAACTTACAATTTAAATCCAGTCATGGGAACAAAAGTTTCCTTCTGGTCCTTTTCTACCCTTGGGTTACTGATGATCCGGTCATTTGACTAAGCACAGAGCCATTACCTCAATCAGAGCTGTTAATGTTTCACTTCATGAAGCACAGCATGCATCTTCCACAGTGACTCACATAAATGCTTCATCTACAGAGCAAACCAACACAATGTCTAAAGAGGCTTTGGGACGCATCTCATTATATACTGTCTTAGTGTCCTGATTGTATTGACTCTTGTGACCATGGCAAATTAAGACTGTAGGCAGTTAAAGCAATTGATGAAAATAATGCAATAAAACAATTAGCCCAATTAATCAGCCCACTAAGCCCCTGACCTTCATGCACATTCCATGAAAGGTCTTTTCCATCAGAGCAATTCAAGCTTGAATTTATTATTTGTCCTTTTGGAAAAAAACAAATTAATTAATTCTACAGATGTTGCTAATTCACAAATACGATATAACTAAATAGGAACATGACATAAACCACAAACACAGATGTAAACAACTTACTTCTACTCAATCGAGATGGACGAAGAACTCAAATATCCCACTTTCATTCCACCATCTACTGAGGTCTGAGGAACAGAGAATATGATTAATTAATGTGAAGCAGGTCAAAAGGGTCAGACAGAGCACAGGGGACTGACCCAATTAACAGCGTTTACTGTAATACACAACACATTATGTGCTTATTTCATTTCAAAGTAAAACCACTTTAAAAATGTTATGGATACTGACAAGGAAATCAAATGAACTGTTTCTAGTTTATCCATTTACAAGTATTTATTTTCAGAGCAACATGGTAGATTTTCAGGTTTTTAGAATCTCTTTATGTTGTTTTTTTTTTTTTAGTTTGGCCCTCTGTACAACTAATATTAAGATGCATTTTGAGAAATCAAATGAAGCTTTACCATCTTAAATTGTAAATTTTGTTTGAAATAGGATAATGTTCTCTAATACACTGTAGATGAATATGTGTTCAGATGATGCTATTTTGAGAAATTTGAAAAAATTAAAGTGCTCCTAATATGGATTCTTTTAAATGACTTTTCATTCAGTGTGTAGCACAGCTCTAAGTGAATGAAAACATCCAGCTGAGATTTAAATATGCAAGTTCACCATGTATAAAGTCATTGACTCAAAAAGAAATTCAACTCAAGAGTCGCTCTTCAAACGGATTGCAGACCCAGGAACACTTGAACACAGACCAATCACAACAGAATGGGTCACTGTGGAACAATCACCATGCATTACAGTAAAAAAGGGCAATGGCATTAAGTAACAACTATTTTTTTGTCTAGATGAGCATGTCATTCAGTCAAATAGTCCCAGTTGCATCTGTGCCGTCTACAAGGTATTTGGATCAAATAAAGTCCATTTAAGTGTAACTACACAATTATTTCAAACCCTTTAAGACACTGCAAATGAGAAAATGAGACATTGGGTGCCATTATTGCACTTAGTCTCCAAAACACTCTCCCTAACCACTGACGCATTAAGTGCTTCAGACATGATTTTGTGTTTGTGAAAAATAGATAAGACTGTTATACTAGGTTTCAGTGTTGTCATATCATATAAAAGGCGTAATAACTTCTATAGCAGTCAATCACAGAGAAAGCAAAAATTAGCTAATAAAAGGGATTTTAAAACGATTGTTATCAACCAAATTATTTATATTCAACATAATTGTCCATCGCTGATATACTGAATAAAACAACATGAGAATTTGACAGCACAGCAGGTTCGTAATTCAAATCAAATTCCTATTTAAATATCATAGAAAACCACACTCAAAGCAAACAAACACAAAGCAGAAGACTACAGTAAGAGTAATAACACATGGGAATTGTATAAATAAGGCAAGTGTAAAACTACTTTAAAAATAGACTTTTGGTAATTAGTAGATTTTAAAGGCACTTGAGTTATGTAGCCTATAGGCAATAGCCTACATCAGATGACGCAAAAAGCAGAGATTTCATTAAATAACTGACATCTCTCGATGAAAACAGGAAATTAATGTCTCCTCGATGTTTGGTATTATGTAAACTATACCTTTACTCACATAGTTTCCGTTTGTTACAAATGTAAAACATTCTATATGTGTTATGACTGATTTGCTAATTTATTAACTTTTTTAATTCCAACAGACCAGTTGTTTTGGTCTAACGTTAGAGCTAAAGCGAAAAACTCTTAACATACTACTATTTAGTCACCTCGTGACTTATTTTCACTGTTTAAACCAGAAAGATATTAACTATTGACAATGTATACACTCCCTTCCTTCAAACGGAAAATTGTCCTCATACTTTTGTCCTCTTTTAATAAAACCAACAGCGAGATGTACTAACGCTTAACTTCAAACGTAAAGCGATTAAACCTGCATTGTAACATTTCAACAGACAGAGAAATAATGATAAATTCTACCTTTTACTCGCAGACAATCTGTTGTTTGCTGCCTGGACGTAGTGCGCTCGTGGGCTACAGTTGTGACTATCGCAAAACCAACACAAGCCACACGCACTTACCGTAAACTACAGAAGAGAATTCGCGCGCAGCGGCGAAAAACTACCGTAAGAAACGTAGCTGACCAAAACATCTCTTCGTTTTAAACCCGTAACCTTGTGGATCGGACAACATGCGTGTACTGAAGGGGTTATATTGAAGACGAATGTGCCATATTGACTGCTTTTGTCGATATGAGTCACAGTCTGTCTTTGAGATTGATGACACAACCTTAAATGCACGTACATGTTTACAAAAACAATGTAGTTTCTGTGTGATATTTAGACACATGAACAGTGCATTGGACTTAAAGTGAACAGACAAATAATAAGAAAAATGTAATTTTGTAAACAGGTTTAGAGGATTTTTTGCCTTGAAAAAATATGGATATCAGCTTAAAGTGATAGTTAACCAAAAAATAAATATTTGCTCAATATTTACTCACCATCAAGTGGTTCCAAACCTTCATTTATTCATTCATTCATTTTCAGCTTAGTCCCTTTATTAATCTGGGGGTCGCCACAGCGGAATGAACCGCCAACTTATCCAGCATATGTTTTACACAGTGGATGCCCTTCCAGCTGCAACCCATCACTGGGAAACATCCATACACACTCATTCGCACACATACACTGCGGACAATTTAGCTTACCCAATTCACCTATGCCGCATGTCTTTGGACTTGTGGGGAAACCGGTGCACCCGGAGGAAACCCTCCAAATCTTTATAGGTTTGTTTATTCTGTTGAACACAAAAGAAGATATTTTGAAGAATGCTGAAAACCAGTAACCATTGACATCCATTAAAAACAAAAGCCTATATGGAATACATTGTTTAGAGGTTTACAAACTTTTATCTTGATATCTTATTTTGTGTTAACAGAAGAAAGAAACTCAAACAGCTTTGTGATATGCGAAGCTTGAGAAAATGATGACAGAATTGATCATTTTGGTGGTGAACTGTGCATTTAGGGATATTTCTTTTCTTTTCTTTCATTTCTTTTATCTCCAGATCACAGAAAATATGTGAGTAAATTATAAAAGTTTGTTATTGTTGTTTCCCATTTATGCTAATATTTATAATATTGGTTTCTGCTTTTAAATGGCTTATACCGTATTGCATGATTGATGTTAGCTTGTGTTTTCTGTTTTACCCAAGAGCTATTACAGAACTATGATGATATTAGAATTTTTGCTTGTGTAATTGGACTTTTGACTCAAACGGTTTCAGTTGACAAGACACATCCCATCTGACGTGACAAAATGTGCTTCATTAATAAAGAGAAAAAATGACAACTATTAGACAGCCAATTTACTGTGAATCGGTGAACATGCTGTCCTCAGCATAAATTACAAGCGGCTGTGGGGTTACTGTGTTTTATTGCGAGTATCTGTCTTATTGTTGGGTGTAAATGATTCACTCCAGTTATTTAATAATGTAACAAAATGACATTAGGTGCTTTAGTCTCTCTCATGACAATGAATCTGAGATATTTGCATGGGTGCCTCAGGAGAAGCCATTGATCAGTGCAGATGTATCTGTAGATTGATCAGTACTTGGAAATTTGTCATCGCTAAATTTGTTTTCTGGCCCTAGAAGCATTCTACAACAAAGTATGCTTTTTTGTTCATAAAATACAAGAAATTTGAAGAAAATGCAACCCTCAATTCAAATTAGGTGTCTGTAAAGGATTTTTTATTGATGATTTAATTAATTTAATTATTACAGTCATAATGCACCACAGATGCAGACTTAGGAATTTTGTATTGTTTATACTTGGATGTGTAATATAGTTAAGTTGACAGCATTTAAAAAATATTTTTTTAACTTAAAATACAGTCTCACGGGGGCACAGTGGGTAGCACGATCGCCTCACAGCAAGAAGGTCGCCGGTTCGAGCCTCGGCTGGGTCAGTTGGCATTTCTGTGTGGAGTTTGCATGTTCCCCCCGTGTTGGCATGGGTTTCCTCCGGGTGCTCCGTTTTCCCCCACAAGTCCAAAGACATGCGGTATAGGTGAATTGGGTAAGCTAAATTGTCCGTAGTGTATCTGTGTGAATTAGTGTGTATGGATGTTTCCCAGTGATTGGGTTGCAGCTGGAAGGGCATCCGCTGCGTAAAACATATGCTGGATAAGTTGGCGGTTTATTCCGCTGTGGCGACCCCAGATTAATAAAGGGACTAAGCCGAAAAGAAAAGAAATGAATGAAAATACAGTACGTAAGGTAGTCTAGAACAGGGGTGTTTCTAGCCGTTCATTAGTAATGAGCAACAGGATCACATATTTTGATATGTGGAAGCAGTATATGAATTGTATCTGCAAATAGTCAAGTTGCACATGCATAAAATTGTTGAGACATTTACAAGTTTTGATTCCTACAAGGGACTGTAGATAAATATTAATCCTATCATCTTATATCTTGTTCTTATTTGACCACTGAGACCACTGAAAACAGTTCAGAGTGTGATTGAATTGTCTAAATGAAGCAAGTCAATCAAACTTCAGAAAAAATAATTTGTCCCATTAGATTAAATATTTCACTGCTGCACAAAACACAAAAAACGTCTTACTTCTGGTCCAGAAGGTAACAGACACAAGCATGAATTACAAAATGTTGTCGTTCAACAAATGAGAAGAAAAAAGGCTGGAAAAATGTCCAGATCCAGACAGGCTGACCTGATAGAGCTGACCACATGGTACCTAATCAATTCCTGACCATGGAAAGTCAGGCCGCTGGTTACTATTTAAGCTAAAAAAGAAAACAAAGCAGAGGCATAGAGTCTTTTGAACTCATTTATTTAAGTCCATGATCCAAAATTTTATGACCACCTGCCAAATATGTGGCTGGTTCTCCAGATGCTGCCAAAGTAATGCCAACCAGCATGACCCCTGAAGGTGTCTCACGGTATCTGGCAAGAAAGAAATGCTGTAGAATTTGTTGATCTCTCTGACACATCCCACAAATGCTCATTTTGAAGGAGATCTGTGAAATTTCAAATTCCTCTCGTAACCATCATTTAAATATTAGGTGACTTGTATTACAGACTTTCTGTTGGCTCGGACCAGACAGGATATAGACTTCATTACTTGTGCAATTTCGGTTTGCGGTTTGTCCTAACAGTAGTGTTTAACCTAAGCATGTCATTTCTACCGATGGGGAAAGTAATGCAATTTTTACCAGGATAGAGCAACCCACAAAAAGGAAACAATTCAGCGAGACTATGACCAAGTCACCTATCCATGGTCAATCAGATCTTTATTCAATAGGTGGATTATGAGAATTGATTGTTTACCATCATATCCAACCAGACCTTAATATGTATAGCCTTGTTAGGATATCATGTATTCATTTTCCTACGGCTTAGTCCCTTTATTTATCAGGGGTCACCACAGCGGAATGAACCGCCAATTTATCCAGCATATGCTTTACACAGCGGATGCCCTTCCTGCCACAACCCAGTACTGGGAAACACCCATACACTCTCACATTCACACACATACATACACTACAGCCAATTTAGCTTATTCAATTCACCTATACTGCATGTCTTTGGACTGTGGGGAAAAACGGACCACCCAGAGGAAACCCACGCGACCACTGGGAGAACATGCAAACACACAGAAACACCAACTTGCTGTGACTTTCTTGCTGTGAGGCGGCCATGCTAACCACTGAGCCACCGTGTCGCCCTCTTGTTAGGATATAATCAACAATATTCATTTTACCTGTGACTGGTCATAATGTTTTGCCTCATCAATATAGTTATTTATTCTGCATGCAGATAAGAATTGAGGAAAAAACACTCGATTTCACCATCATGCCAAAAAGACATCAAGCATGACATTAAAAAACATGTAAAAAATGCAAATTGGTTTGATGTCAAAACCCTGACGTCCATTTGACATCTATACATTGATGCCCTTTTGACCACCAAAATAATGACACAACAATAATTATAATATAAAAAGTTATTCATTCAGGGCAGCATGGTGGTGCAGTGGGTAGCACAATTGCCTTACAGCAAGAAGGTCGCTGGTTTGAGCCCCTGCTGGGTCAGTTGGCGTTTCTGTGTGGAGTTTGCATGTTCTCCCTGTGTTCGCGTGGGTTTCCTCTGGGTGCTCCGGTTTCCCCCACAAGTCCAAAGACATGCGGTATAGGTGAATTGGGTAAGCCAAATTGTCCGTAGTGTATGTGTGTGAATGAGTGTGTATGGATGTTTCCCAGTGATGGGTTGCAGCTGGAAGGGCATCCCCTGCGTAAAACATATGCTGGATAAGTTGGCGGTTCATTCCGCTGTGGCGATCCCAGATTAATAAAGGGACTAAGCCGAAAAGAAAATGAATGAATGAATGAAGTTATTCATTCAACTGAAAGATTAAATTTCAAATCACAAAAACAATCTGCAATCGTTTTTGATGTGTTTTTGATGTCAGTGTCAGATGTCCATTTGAAGTCGTTTTGACATCAATGTAGTCCATCGACATCAAATTGATTTGCTTTTGTTTGATGTGAATTTTGACATGGTTTGACATCAAGTTGCCCGCTTTGGGATTCTTATCAGGGGTCACCATAGAGCATGAAGACATAACCTTCTTTGGTTTTACAGTAGCTCAATAAGAAGACATCCCACGGTCTTGAACTTGAGACAATCTTATTCTCACATATGGATTACTGGCATCCTCAGGCGATTTGTGTCAGACATGTAATTTATCTGTATGTTCAGCACCCAGGTCCTTGTCATATTGCAGAATGCTATCTACTCAATCTATAGCTCAAAATCAAAAGTAATCAGTTTCCGTATTTTGTGATTCACAAGTGTTTCCCATTTATTTACGGTTGTAAATTGCATTATGGGACCTTGATCCCTGCTCTGACGATTTTGAAGTTGAAAATTCAACTCTAAAGTTTAACAAAGTGACTTTTATTGATATTTTAGTCATTTAAAATATATAGAAATAAGTCTGTAAAATAACAGAAAATGTATACTGGCAGTTTATTACAAGGTTTTTGTACCATAATATACAACACCAACCCAGACAATATATCTTTAAACTATGAAAATGTTAATAAAAGTCACTTATCGAACTGTTGGAAGAAAGATAAAGGTCCCATATTGGAATTCAAAAGCATAAATAAATGGGGAAAATAAAAAATAAAATCATGAATCACAAAATATGGATTTTACATTTTATTTACATTTTTTAAATATGGAATTTACAGATTTTTGTGGCATGTCTTGTGTATGTCTTGTCTTGCAGTCCACAGCTTGGATCTCTCTGCAAACGCACCTCTGATAAAAAAAACTCCCCACATGCACTCAAAAAGAACTGCTTTTTAGCTGCTCCACCGGATTACGTCTGACCCTCATCAAACGCAGTCTATAAGCATGCAATCAGCATCTTCTACTTACTGCAAGAAAAGAGGAATTATTTTATTATTTTAATATTAACGCATGAATGACAAGCAAACATGCCTGAATGGGTTATTGCCTACTCTTCAAGAAAATATAAAATACGGGCAAGAGTTATATGGCTGATTGTATTGTATGACCTCAGTTCAATTGTAGAATGGCATCATAAAGAGGGAAATGTTCAGCCACTCCCTTGTAATTCTATGCTTCCCATGACACTTCTAATGGACGACTTAAGAGGTAAAAATGATCAGAGGAAGGGAAAAAAAACATCCTGCCACAGAAAAGGAAAGAAAACCACAGTTTATAAGAGCAGTTAAAATGCAAAGATAGCAAAGAACTAATGGCTGGAGGGAAAGAGAACAAATACTTTTAAATGCAGTCTTGAAATGAAATAATGGCACTTTAGAGAGGATATTTAAGACGCTCTGATCTTTTGTTTGATTTCTTCTGCTAGGTGTCATTTTGTTTTAGTAGTATTTTCTGCATGAATTAATTTTTTTTCCATAAATTGTATTCCATATTCTATAAACTTTTATTTATTCATTCATTCATTCATTTTCTTTTCCGCTTAGTCCCTTTATTAATCTGGGGTCGCCACAGCGGAATGAACGGCCAACTTATCCAGCATATGTTTTACGCAGCGGATGCCCTTCCAGCTGCAACTCATCACTGGGAAACATCCACACACACCCATTCACACACATACACTATACGGACAATTTAGCTTACCCAATTCACCTATACCGCATGTCTTTGGACTTGTGGGGGAAACCGGAGCACCCGGAGGAAACCCACGCCAACACGGGGAGAACATGCAAACTCCACACAGAAATGCCAACTGACCCAGCTGAGGCTC
>CAIGQW010053631.1:15260507-15287567 GCA_903798125.1 Danio choprae
CATACATACATACATACATACATACATACATACATACATACATACATTTATTTTTACTTGAAAAGGAGCTTAAAATTACATTTTATTTCCCTAAAAATATATTATATTTCTACAGCACTACAACACAAAACAAATCACACAGGAAATCTCTCAGATACCAAGTTGCAATTTAAAGTATTTACATTTTGAAGCAGCTGTCAATCGGGCAATTTTACAATCCATAAACTCACATAAAACAAGAAATATTTCTCTTCACCGCCTCGAACATTTTGACAGCGCACTTTAGACCTCATGTTAAGACCTCAGTGCACTAGAACCCTTTATGTTAAGCTGCTTTGACACAATCTACATTGTAAAAGCGCTATAGAAATAAAGATGAATTGAATAGAATTGAATGTAAAGGTAAAACACTCCAACATGACACTGTGAAACAAGACTATTAGAACATCCAAGCAAAACAGGGTAAGCTTTAATCAACATTTTAAAGTCATTCAGGTTGCATACGGCAAGCAAATTGAATATTTAATCTATAAAGCATGCTAGTATTTGTTTATTTTCTTCATGTGTGCAAAATGAATAACTACTAGTATATAAAAATATGGAGTAGTTACAACTTTAATTCATACAGCACTAATCAAAACTGAATAGTTAGTTCCCCATAGAAGTAAACAGCAAAAATGTAAAGTTTCTTAGTAATATTAAAATAGTTACACTGATCACTTTTGAAACAGGTACTTGTATCTAATATGTACTAGCATATATTTAATAGTTTCAAGTATCTAATGCAAAGGTACTAGTATAATAAGTACCAGAATCTAACAAATGAGCAGCAGTATCTAATAACAATCTTTTAAAAGGTACTTTTTCCCAGAGATAGGTTGCAGCTGGAAGGGCATCCGCTGCGTAAAACATATGCTGGATAAGTTGGCGGTTCATTCCGCTGTGGCGACCCCAGATTAATAAAGGGACTAAGCCGAAAAGAAAATGAATGAATAAAAGGTACTCGTACTTAAAGAACATGTAGCAAATGAATACTGGTATATTCAGTGGAAAATAAACTGTACTTTGTGTCAAAAACAATACTTGTAGCATGCAAACAGACAGGTTTTATTTACTCAATGTTCAAATGGCTTGGCAAAAGATGCATCTTGCTACTTAAACATTTAAAAATCGGTATTAAAAGCTTTGATCAAAGTGCACTTATATTGGCTTCACTTAAGGGTCATTCTTGTATTTGTGGACAATTGAATGGGTTCAGTTTAATGTATTAAAGTGAAGTGGCCATAAGAAACTGAGGGTGTCACCATGGCAGCAGAAACTCTGGCTGTGCAGAAGATCTGGCTCAATCAGAGACTGGAACTATTATATGAAGCCATGGCTTAATGACAGCAAACCTATAAATGCAGAATTTAATATGATTTTTTCATTTCCTGTCATTACAAACCTCATGAAAACACTGCATTTCCTGCTAGTCCTATTGTACATCTCTCTAATGAAGTTCTTGTAATAGTGCATAAATAGATTACAGTCTCATTTTGCTCCGTTAATTTTGGCATTAGAAATAATGCTTTTTTGCAATGTATGACAAACACATGATCAAACCTATCTCTAGGCCTTGCTCACAGTTCATAATGAACAATATATCTGTTATCATTTATAGTCTGACTAAATAAAGCTTGTTTGACTCAATCTTTGGCTTTAATGTATGGTGCAATGCCTTTTTTCCATAGCAACACTCAAGCAGACAGATGTTAAATAACAAATGTAAAGACTAAAATAAGAACGCCTTTGAGTCATGGGGATGTTTAACATCATATGATATTTAAACAACCTGTGTAAAACCTAAGCAAGGTTCAAGAGTTTTATCTTATGGCTTGGTGTGATAAATGTACACAAGAAAAGGCAAAACTGTGCTCAGACAGAGAGAGAGAGAGCAAGACAGAGAAAATGGTCCACTTCATCTTACAGTCCTGAGGGAAAGTGTACCTCCAGCTGAGATATAAAATTACCTCTTTCAAGTGTGTTGAGACTTTGAGCTTAGAGACAAAGTGGGGAAAGTAATTTTCAACTCTTGGTAAAACAGAAAGTACCCCTATTGTTGCCCACATGCAAATATACAATCACAGAGGGGCACATAAACATATTAACACCTTGGCAATGAGTAACTCTTATCTCCAGTGACACTCGGCAAGACACAAGACACCACATGGATTAGATTTTTATTATTCTTTTTCTACCAAAAATACATTTTGTAAAATAAAAAATAATAATAATAATAATAAAAATAGGGGCAGCTCGGTGGCGCAGTGGGTAGCACAATCGCCTCACAGCAAGGAGGACGCTGGTTTGAGCCCCGGCTGAGTCAGTTGGCATTTCTGTGTTGAGTTTGCATGTTCTCCCCATGTTTGTGTGGGTTTCCTCCGGGTGCTCCGGTTTCCCCCACAAGTCCAAAGACATGCAGTACAGGTGAATTGGGTAAGCTAAATAATCCGTGAGTGTGAGTGTGTATGGATGTTTCCCAGTGATGGGTTACAGCTGGAAGGGCATCTGCTGCGTAAAACATGTGCTGGATATGTTGGCGGTTCATTCCGCTGCAGCGATTTCGGATTAATAAAGGGACTAAGCCGAAAAGAAAATGAATGAATGAATGAATAATAAAAATATATGTATGTGTGTGCTGTATATATGTGTCAATGGTTGTAATATATTGTTTAATAACAAAACAGCTCCACCAAGTGGACATTTGCGATAAGTTTTTTTATACATGGTCTACCTTGGATGTTAATTGTACATCATTGACAGCGTTCACCTCAGTAAACAAATAGACATAAATGACCTCTAGCTACTGAACATTATAATTCAAATATATAGCCTATATCATATTCTGAAAAACATTTAAATCAACTGAAAATAAGTTATTCTTCATATCAAAACATTTCAACAAAACCAGGTCATGTCTTGGACTAGTGAATTGTGCATAACTATGCAATACTAGCAATTGATGGTTCAATTTTCACGTTTCAAACACATACAGACTGCCAGTGTTCAGCACGGCGTGTACTATTTAAAGAAAAAAACAAATGCTACCAGAAACAATGTTAAAATTGTTTTTGTACAATGACCGCATTTAATATTGCCTTTCCATGGCCTGTTATAATAATTATGCATTTTAAATTTTGTGCATTCCACTTGATTTTGAATATGAATAAAACTTATGAGCCTCACAGTGCACGTTCGCCTCACAGCAAGAAGGTCGCTGATCGCTGGTTCGAGCCTCGGCTGGGTCAGTTGGCGTTTCTGTGTGGAGTTTGCATGTTCTCCCTGTGTTGGCGTGGGTTTCCTCCGGGTGCTCCGGTTTCCCCCAAAGACATGCGGTACAGGTGAATTGGGTAAGCTAAATTGTCCGTAGTGTATGAGTGTGAATGGGTGTGTATGGATGTTTCCCAGAGATGGGTTGCAGCTGGAAGGGCATCCGCTGCGTAGAACATATGCTGGATAAGTTGGCGGTTCATTCCGCTGTGGCGACCCCAGATTAATAAAGGGACTAAGCCGAAATGAAAATGAATGAATGAATGAATAAAACTAATGTACTCTCTTAAGGATTTAATCCAATCCAATTGTGAAATTGTCACACTGTCATGCATGCACACATGCATGCTCCCAGAAAAAATATAATATAATAATTATATAATAAACAGTTATATAATATAACTGTAATGAGACAAAAACTACAATCATGATGCTAGTAGCCGACTCATTACTACATTGTTGGGATTAGGAATGTCCCATGTACTTAATGTCCCATGTACTTAATATCTGTACTTAAATTACCTGTAAAGTAGCAATAACTTTAAAGTTTTAATGGTGAATTTATTATGTAATAGACCAGTCTCTGTTCTGTTTCGGTATAGTTATTACAATAATTTACTTTTAAACTACAGTTGCCTACACAACATTGTTTTCTATTTCCATAGATTTTTAATGTAAGATTTAAATGCAAAATATTCCTCTGCCAAAGCTGAATTTTCTTCAGTCTCACAATGTCACCTCACACTCCAAACAAGTAATTTACAATACAACATTCTCCATGAGATATATACCTGTGCAATTCATCTACATATGACAGCAACACGCATATTAGCTGAGCGGAGGAGTCTGTGAGCTAATAACTACAAGCTAACTTGATTTAACTTGATCACCATACAGGCTAATTAGCTACAGCTAAACAATGCAGCTAGGCTGACTGTTGGTTCTAGGATTATATGTTCACTTTAGCAGTTTCTAAAACTTACTTGAATATGATGTAAGCATAATTATAACACATTCATTCATTCATTTTCTTTTCGGCTTAGTCCCTTTATTAATCTGGGGTCGCCACAGCGGAATGAACCGCCAACTTATCCAGCATATGTTTTACGCAGCGGATGCCCTTGCAGCTGCAACCCATCACTGGGAAACATCCACACACTCTCATTCACACACATACACTACGGACAATTTAGCTTACCCAATTCACCTATACTGCATGTCTTTGGACTTGTGGGGGAAACCGGAGCACCCGGAGGAAACCCACGCCAACACGGGGAGAACATGCAAACTCCACACAGAAACGCCAACTGACCCAGCCGAGGCTCGAACCAGCGACCTTCTTGCTGTGAGGCGAACGTGCTACCCACTGCGCCACCGTGAGGCTAAGCATAATTATAACACATTCATTCATTAATTTTCTTTTCAGCTTAGTCCCTTTATTAATCTGGGGTCGCCACAGCGGAATGAACCGCCAACTTACATACACACTCATTCATCCATACACACTCATTCACACACACACTACGGACAATTTAGCTTACCCAATTCACCTGTACTGCATGTCTTTGGAATTGTAAGGGAAACCGGAGCACCCGGAGGAAACCCACGCAAACACGGGGAGAACATGCAAACTCCACACAGACATGCCAACTGGCTCGAACCAGCGACCTTCTTGCTGTGAGGCGATTGTGCTACCAACTGCGCCACCCGTGTTGCCCCTAATTATAACACAACTGTGTGAATAAAAGACTGCACTGCAGAAGAAGAAAAAAACATATACAACTATCACTAATTTTGATCACGTTGCCAGATCCAGAGTTTTTCAGATGCAGTGCAGAATTTGAAATATTAAAGGGATAGTTCACCCTATGAAAATTTGTGAGTAAATTTTCATAGGGTGAACTATCCCTTTAATCCCTTTATTTACTCACCCTTAAGTGGTTATAAACCTATGTGTTTCTTAATTCCGTTGAACACAAAATAAGATTTTCTTAAAAAAACTGAAAACCAGTAGCGGTTGACATTCATAGGAAAAACAAATATGAAAGTAAAAGTCGATGTTTTCAGCTTGAGTGTGTGTGTGGATATTGACAGCTTCAACTAGGTCACAATAATCAATATATCAATTTATCGCAAAACACATGGACATGACCTCAATCATTGTTGCAATATATATCGTCCAAACACAAAAAACAATTCTAGCAACATTTTAGCTGATTATTGCAGCCAACCTCTCTATCTCTATTGGAGGTGTCAGTATGGTTAAAAAACATTAGTATTTACTATAAATTACTATAGTATATTTTCATGTGGGCACCTGACAACTGAAAATAGATCTTGTAGCAGATTTCATAGCCTCTTTTTTTCCTTGCACTTTTTTGTAACATGTATTATTATTTATTTGTTTGGGATATACATTTTCACATTCGGATTCCAATGCCTACTTACTAAATTGTTAAAATGACTATAATTACATGAAATATTCATTCATTCATTCATTTTCATTTCGGCTTAGTCCCTTTATTAATCTGGGGTCGCCACAGCGGAATGAACCGCCAACTTATCCAGCATATGTTTTACGCAGCGGATGCCCTTCCAGCTGCAACCCATCTCTGGGAAACATCCATACACACCCATTCACACTCATACACTACGGACAATTTAGCTTACCCAATTCACCTGTACCGCATGTCTTTGGACTTGTGGGGGAAACCGGAGCACCTGGAGGAAACCCACGCCAACACGGGAGAACATGCAAACTCCACACAGAAACGCCAACTGACCCAGCCGAGGCTCGAACCAGCAACCTTCTTGCTGTGAGGCGAACGTGCTATCCACTGCGCCACCGTGAGGCCCTACATGAAATATTTTTAAGAATAAAAATATTATTTTATTCTTGAAAATTAAGCACTTGCATTTTGATGCTATTATATTGTCATCCTGGCATTATATAATGAAGGCATAAAATGGTCTTAAAATGACAATAATATCGTTTGTCGCAATATATTATGGTACAATATATCGTACAATAAAAAATAGATATCATGACAGGCCTAGCTTTAACCTTCCTGGAACTTTGATGTCAGTAAACAATGATGTACACATATGATGATCTGAGGTTACAATATGCCAATCTAAAAAATAAATATAAACATTTCAGTAAACTGAATGAAACTTTGATCCTACGATAATATTCAGGGGTTCAGATGATCAGCAGTCTTCGACATGTAATCACTCATGAAAGGTTTGGGACAGTATACATTCTTTTAGTGTCATTCAAAAAGGTTAAGGTTATGCTGATTTAGCATGGCCTGGTTAACCACGGCTGGTATTTGTCATAACCAAGCCATCTGGTTGCATAAACTTTCCACCAAATGCCATTTAAAAACAGCAATGTGAGTCAAAAACAGTCATTGAGTAATTTGTCTGTGATATGCAAACGTTATGGAAAAAAATATAGGGTGGAAATGTATATTTAGATGACACGGTGGCTCAGTGGTTAGAACTGTCGCCTCACAGCTAGAAGGTCACTGGTTCAAGTCCCAGCTGGGTCGTTTCTGTGCGGAGTTTGCATGTTCTACCCATGTTCGCGTGGGGTTTCCTCCGCATGCTCTGTTTCCCACCACAATCTAAAGACATGCGGTGCAGGTGAATTGAATAAACAAAACTGGCCATAGTGTATGTGTGTGAATAAGTGTGTATGGATGTTGCCCAATACTGTGTTGCAGCTGGAAGGGCATCCGCTGCGTAAAACACATGCTGGATAAGTTGGCGGTTCATTCCGCTGTGGCGACCCCTGATGAATAAAGGGACTAAGCCTAACAGAAAATGAATGAATATTTAAAATATAACACTTTTTAAAACAACTTTTAAGCTGTTAGTCATATATGAGGAGGCTTTTAATACACATTCTCCTCTACCTTAAAATGAAAGACAGGAACAAATGTAGAGCATATTCAAAGGATTTCATGGGTTTTTTAATAATCAGTAAAACATGCAGGAACCACATGATTTTCCCCTGTCATTACAATAAATGAATACAAAAGCAAGTTTCATATTTTTATAGTCTTCTAGTAATATAGTTATTAACCTTACAGTATGTAGTATATGTAATACACATTAGCAAGCACCATTTTAAGTAATTATTTAAAAAATTACTAATTCACATTTCATTTAAAAATTCAGATACTGCAGTTGAAGGTCCTCGCTGTGTTCCTTGGCAGTCTGAAACAGAAATGGTACTAAACATTAAAGCAAACTAAAAGACAAGACACGAAGAAACACTTCAGGAGTTTCAAAATCCTCACGTGAATTATTCAATTATTATTTGTAGGAGACGCATGTTAAGGGGTTTTAAAACGTTTTAAAGGGGACGCATTATGCAAAATTACTTTTATAAGGTGTTTAAACACAGTTGTGTGGCAACAGTGTGTGAATATAACCAGCTTCTAATAGAAAAATGTTAAAATGTATTCATTTAATTTTTTATAATCACAATTCATAAAAACCCCACCCATTAGTGACGATCTCTCCCACATTAGCGTAAGATGCTAGTCTTGTTTTTGAATCTGCCACTATGCTGATGCATAGACATTTGTAGCGCTAATATATTTATTTAGAGATCCACTCTAACAACATGATTTTACATCTCTCAGTAACTCAGTAAGTGTAAACAAAGGTAAAAATATGACAATAACTTTCCAAACTGTGTCACAAGCAAATGTGATTTCAAATACATATTCAACTGGATTGCACTGAATGCATGTGTTCTCCAAATAGTAAGGATCCTGAAAGAATGGCATCGTCTGAATGGCAACAGCACCACCTACACTTACTAGGATGGTGTTGGTCACATTTGCCTTCAAGCTGTTCCAGAGGTTTCACTGACTTTTATCTCTTCCTCCAACTCCTCCACACCTGCCTGAGTCATGAGATCAGAGATGTTCTTCTCCAAGTCGTCGATTCGCGTACTCATCTCATCAAGTGTAACAATTAAGAAAACTACAACCATAAATCTGGCATTCCATGTTCAAGGGATAGTTCAGCCACAAATGACAATTCTGCCACTATTTACTTACCTTATCCGTGGTTTAAACCTTCGCAGTTTATTTTCTTCTGTTAAACAAAATAAGATGTTTTGAAGAAAGCTGGTAACCTGTGACCATTGACTTCCATGTTTGTTGTTCCACCGTGGAAGTCAATGACTGAAGGTTTCCAGCTTTCTTCTGTTGAACAGAATAAAGGAATTGAGGATGAGTAAATAGTGAGTGCGTTTTCGTTTTAAGGTGAACTATCCCTTTAATTAGTCCACAACTGGTCTTAATTAGTGAGCAATTATAATCGTGCACACGCAAAAGGATATTTCTCCCAATTATCTGATCTGACATGGTCTGAAACTTGTCCTGCATCTGCTGCAGCAAGGTTTGCACCTGAATTGAAGAGAAGGAAAAGAAAATATTCAAATGAAATGTAGTTAAACCAGCAATCAGATAAAAACTGCACATTTATACAAAAAGTGTGAATGGACACGGTGTTCAGCTGGCATATCTAGAGTCGTGTGGGTGTTTGCGTGGGCTGCCCACATACGAGTAAAAACAGCAGCTTAAGGGCATGCACTCCGCCCACGCGAGGAACCGAAACCATAGTAACAAGGGAAACCTCGTGAAATCACACAAGACGCCCAATAATAAAATAAAGAAGAAACCTTCGTTGTATAATTGTTCTCACAATAAATTAATCTAATTGAACTATAGAGTTATGAAGAAAATAAAACACGATTGCTTTAGGAACTCTCCGGAGCGATGTTTCGATATCAAGTTAAGACCGATCAATGAATGACGATAATAGGTAATAGCATGCGAATCACAGCACTTCACACTTTCGTTATGATTGTATTAACAAATAAAGTGAGCGTGACTGAATGCTGGTCGACTGTAAGTGCACGACCTAGTATGTAGGTTCATCGGTGAAAAGCAAATACTCACCACAACAGTAAGGTCCTGAGATGTTTTGGGGTCCTTCTCGGACATTTCTTCTTTTAAAAAAATATTAACGAGCCTGCTAAATGCCTGTGTAGTCAAGAGCCTTGTCGAGGCGGTACAGTACTGTACTGTATGATGATGATGATGTATTGAAGGTGGAAACTGCCGTTGAAGCAGGAGCCGATTTCGTTGTTAGGGGTTTGGTCAGTGAAATAAAGTTAATGGAGCATCTTTGGTACTTTCGGTGGGGATCATTTTCTTGTCCTACAGAGGGCGCTCGGTGGCTCAGAAAGTGGAAATTTAGTGGAATTTATTAAATAACTGTACATCTTTTTATTTAATCTAAAAATAGGAAATTAAGCCTATATTTTAGTTGTATTTATTTATTTTGTATTTGAAAAATGATCAAAATACTATTTTCAGGAAAATCAAATACACTCATCTAAACAAGTTGGCTGATGTCACAAAAAGCTTTCAGTTGTGTTTGGGCACAGTGCCGGACATTTTCATTCAGTCATTCATTTTCCTTCGACTTAGTCCCTTTATTCATCAGAAGTCGCCACAGCGAGATGAACCACCAACTTATCCAGCATATGTTTTACACAGCGGATGCCCTCCCAGCTGCAACCCAGTACTGGGAAACATCCATACACACTCATTCACACACATAACCTACGGATAATTTAGTTTATTCAATTCCCCTATACCGCATGTCTTTGGACTGTGGGGGAAACCGGAGCAGCCGGAGGAAACCCACGCAAACACTGGGAGAACATGCAGACAGAAATGCCAACTGACCCAGCCGGAACTCGAACCAGTGACCTTCTTGCTCTGAGGCAACAGTAGTAACCACTGAGCCACCGTGTCGCCCAGCCAGACATTTTCACCATATTAAATGAATTCATAATTTTTTTGATATATATATATATATAGGTGTGACTTAATATTGTGCAAACAATTTATGTATTCAGCCTGTCTAATATATTTAGGATAATATATTTTTGAAATTTTTTCTCTGGATATTGTGAATTTTGAGCCACCTAGCGCCCCCTTTCGAGTAATTTCATGTTACACTGTTGTTACACTGCTACTCGTCTATTTTAATTCCATTGACTTGGGTTTAATGATAAAACGCGCAAAACGTCATTGGCAACAGAAATGACCAGTCTGGGGTAGCCCGATCTACTGATTAAAGTGTTGAAAGATCTGCATAGAAGGATATTGGTGTTTACAAATGGATTCATATTTATTTAAATCTGTGAGGTATGATCGCAGAAAATAAAAGCCATAAGAGTAGGAACAGAAAAACTCAACTTCCCGTGAACACAGACCGAGGACTGGCGCAATGAATCATGGTTACTGTTGTTTGTTTGTCAATGTATTCAGCAGTTGAAGTCATTGTTTGAACTACATGTCCCATGGACTATTGGAAAGCAAATTTCACATCGCAGCGGCAATTTCACCGCAAGGGGTTTCTGGAGTCAGTTGACATCGTCGACTTTAGTGAGGCGCGCCGGAGGCGACACGCAGACGTAATTACTTTGGTCTTTTCACCACCTTCGTCGAAAAGGGATAATAACGCCAACATAGAGTCTACATTACCATCGTTCGCTGCAAAATCATGTTGGATCCCTGGTTTTATCGTTGGTTCTTTTTTGCTTGGTGGTCCGTTAGGTAATTGAACTGCCAGCTGGATTATTTTTGCAACACTGCTTGCTGGCCAAAATTAAGTTAATTGATCTTTCCAGGGACTCGAGATTCAGTGATATTCCATCGGATCCGTTTGTAAAACCGTCGTTTAAGTCACTTCGATGCCCAGCTAACTAGACTGTAGCTGGACAGCCGGGGCTTGCTGCGCCCAAGCCGGGCGAAGAGATTGACGCTGCTCGGTGTCATCCAACTGAAGAGGATCGAGTTTAAGGCGACAATGCTTGAAATAATGTCCGAGCACCAAGGTAAGGAAACTCATAGACTTTCAAATATTCAAACTTTAACAATGTTAAGATTGGCAACACCCATCACGTCCAGTTTTAGCAGAGTCAGCTAGCCTGTTAACTTAACGTTAGAAGCTTTACGCCGAAGTAACTTCGCATACTCCTTACTTGAGCAGACTGATTTTTCTGGTCAACCTGATTAATTTCCAACTGCTTTGTAATGTTTGTTAGTGGTAATGACGATTTTTCTGCACTGACGAGCTGCTTCATAAAAGGATTAGCCGAGTTGCTATCTTGTGCAATGGAGTGAAATTACCCAAGTTGTTTTTAGCCTTTCGTTAAGCAGTACCTCATAAATGATAAAAGAAATCCCTTCTGATATCCAACTACTGCTTTCTGTCCGAATGATTTAATGGGCACGTTTACAAAACCGCAGTTACGCAGCGTTGCGCATTTTCTCTTCGCTAAGTAAACCAGCTCTATTTTCAATTAGTTGCGCTAATAATCGTTTTAATCGAGTGCCAATCTAATAGTCTTATTAATACACGATTAAGATGTTCCTATGACATTTTCAATGCCATTAAAGACATAATGTTGTCTTATAATACAGGTCGCTGCTTAGCATAGTAGCATTTCGCCGCCTGACTGTAAGTGACTCTTTTGTTTTGCCGCGGTAAATGTCTTGTCGTTGGTTACGCTAATGTTAACACGCATTGATTTAGTCGTTTTTAAAATATAATATCGGTTATATCTGCTTTTAGAAGACTTCTTAATCCAGTCAAGTTGTCTTGTGGTGCTTCGACGCCGTGAATAGGGCTTAAGTCACATGCTGCTGCGTCCTCTCGCATTTACCACAGCTTTAGCTTAGTGTTTTTTGCCTCTGAATTTGTTTAGTTTTCCCCACAGCTAAAGTCTCTCAAACCGTGTCGTTGTTGGGATATAAAATGGTGCCCTGCGCACTTGAATTTTACGCCTCAATCAACAGGGTGTCGCGAGGAACAGCAAAGTTAGCGAATTAGCTTACCGCCGAAACTCACTTTTACTAGGTTTGTACAACTGAAAACTGCACGAATTGTCTCCAAGTGTGTTTTTGGTTAAACCGGTTGTTTAGCTATGAATTAATTGTGTTCTTTGCTTATTTTTGTTGTTGTTGCATAGATTCATTACTGAAGTGCAAAGCAGATACTCTGGTAAGTAAAACAAGGAAATTAGATTTTTCCTCCTACAGATGGCAGTGCTTGTCCAAAATTCTAATATGTGATTTTCATGTCCAGCCATCAGAAAGAAGAAAGAGGACAGTGGAGGACTTCAACAAGTTCTGCAGTTTTGTTCTTGCGTATGCCGGTTACATCCCTTCTCCAAAAGAGGTAAGAATGGAGCATTATTTCACCTTTAGCTGTTTTTTTTATTTATTGAACTCCTTGAAAAGTTTCTTTTACTGGAGGCTGCATATTTTGACACCTATTTCAGGGCATGGAAATTGTATTAATGTCTGATAAGTATTTTTTCTGATATTTTTTATTGTGTTGTCAAATATGAAATTTAATGCACAGATAACAGAGAGTGTCATTTACATGTGCCCACAAATAAACCCTAGATCCTGCTCAGTGTTTTGGTAACTTTACATTGCTCCTACATTTCTTATTTAATCCAAGTAGAGCTTTATTGTCATTTCACTACATGTGTGGGCATACAGTTGAATAAATTGGGGTGTCTCGCAGGACCACAGTGCTACATAAATAAACAATCATAAATATGAACACAACACTGGACAGAAGAGCTATTTTAAACCTATACATAGCCAACGTATCAGAACGCTAACAATACATATAAATATCTAATGCGTTTTATTTTGTGAGGACAGGAAAATAAAAAAAAAATGCTTGAGCTCCAAATCCAAGCAATGACTGCTGCCAGGCTTACGCCATGTCCACACAGCCATGGATATTAGAAAAAGTTTGTTGTTTTTTTTTTGTTTTTTTTGTTTGTTTTTTAATGCGGTTTGGCCATTCATCACACGCAAATGTAGTGTCAGGTGATTGAAACAAAATGCATTGGAAACTCCTGATAGAGTGAAGATTTTCAGAAACTATGGTTCCACAGTGTTGTCATGTGTCCAGTGAAACTGGAGTTTTGTCTCATGACATCGGCGTGCACACAGTTTTCTCCTTTGGTTGACATCAGATTGTGCACTGATTTCTCCTTTTGTAGGCTTAGGGTTATATCGCCACCTCTTGGTTTGGCATGGTCTTGACAGTGCATCATAGTATGTTTTTTAGTTTTAATGTGGACAGATTGTTTAATAAGAACAACTAAAAACATGTTTTTTTTTTTATATATTTGTGTTTGCGTAGACATGGCCTTATGCTGGTTTGAAACAAAAAGAGAACGCTTATCTCTTTACCCACTCCAGTTTACTTGCAGGATCTTTTTCGCTTGCTGTTTTTTGGAGATGCAACTACATTAGACATTTTAGCTACGTTTTTCTGCAATTAATTAAATTAAAAGTTTGTCTATATAATTGAAAAATAAAAACTATTCAATTGAACAAATTTTAAATGTAGAAACTATATAAAATAAGTGTTACTGCCTTACTCAATTTAATTGAACACTTTAAGACTTACCATAGAACAAATTTGCCAGAGTATATCTTAATCATTTTACATGCTGTGCTGTTATTCTTTTGAGGATTTTCAAATACCAATGCAATCCTTACACTCCCAAATTGAAGGTTATGCTTGTAATAAATCTATAATAATTAGAAAAGTAGCTCAAAAGTGCAATAAACCACAACAGCAAAAAATGAAAACACCCCCCCCCCCCCCACATCAGTCTAAATACAAAAACACAAATGTCAACTTCAAACTTGGTAATGTAAAAAATAACTTGCATAAATCTCTTTGAAACATACAATTGATTTGGAATAACTACATGCATTCATTTGTAAAATACACTCATTTTTATAAACAGTGTGTTGAGAAATCAAACAGATAATATATTGCTTTTGAGAGCAATGTTGATTGAACAAATAAAAAAGACAAACGTAAATAATCATACCACTACTCAAACAATTTCACTACTTTGTAATTTATAAAAGATGCAACAAGGCTGTGATTAAAAATTCTAACGGTTTTGGTTTAAAATAATATTCCAGAATAATACTAGATACTAGAGAACATGTCCAATGCAGAGGGGCACTTGAACTGGAATGGAGGGGCACTGGAATGTCAATGCAATGTCTTTCACACATCATCTCTTTATTGCAATCTGTTGCGTCATTTATGCATGCACAATCACACACTCATGATCATAACTTTAAAACTGCATGAAAAAAATAAGTAGCTCCAAAGTATTTGCACTTTTTGTGTGTAGTCATAATTTTACAACCGCAAGTGTGTGATTTTTATTTATTTTTTGCATGTATTTTTAAATGCATTTGTGTGAAAATGAAATGAAGCAACTAATCACAATAATAAAATGAGACAGTGACAAGTGGAAGGCAGAGTTTGTTAACGGCTCCGATCGGTCTTAAAGGGTTAAACAAAACATTAAAGAACAACTAAATAAATATTCCTTTTAAAAGTTTTTGTAACATTTTGCAGTTGTTATTACTTTAAATGTACATTCTACAATGAAGTAGTAATGTCACAATTTTAAGTCAACCCATATTGCAAAAAATATATTTGTGATACTCTTCCATTCACTTCGCTCTAAGTTTACCCAAACGGATGGTTTCTGTTGCAGACAGATGCTGAAACGACCACAAGCGTCATGTGTGCTTGACTATGCATCAAGTAATTGAAACCAAGCCATTTTCCCATTGTAGAGGTTTAAAATATTTAGATTTATTTACCTGAAATTTCATGTTATAGAGTTAATTCCATTTTAAGACTGGAATCTGAGATTAAACCTGGGGTTTCATAAGTGCTTTAACTAACTCCAGAACCAAGACTTGACACCAGCGGTTTAACCCATGGTGCCTTTATACACTTAAGTCTTAAATTCATTTAAAAATGGTCTTGTAGGTCTTAAATCCTTTTAAACTGATCTTCCAATGTCCATGTAAAGCTACACTGTCAGGCAAACACCAATCCAATCACCAACAATACATCTCAATAAAACATTTAACAAAACTCTATTTATAACTCCAATTACCAATATGGTTTAATTATCTTCCTTACAATAACTTTTGTTTAAAAGTTCTCTATGTATGTAAAGACCATATATGGTGAGGACAACAACCTGGACAGATATGCAAAAAGTGTATATATACAATTAGGTTTTGCTTGTTTTTTTTTACATGTTTTAAAATGTGAGGCTAAGAAATAACTAAAATTATTGTTTATTTATTTTAAAATCTTTTCTCCTACCCTAACTGGGCCCTCAGAAAAACATCCTTAGCCTTCAACCCTATTCAAGTCTGAAATTTCATTCATAATGGTCTTAAAAAGTCTTACATTTGACTTGCTGAAACCTGCAGAAACCCTGTCAACCTGTATTTGTAGATGCAAATTTGTCTTTTTTTGCCATCATAACCATGCTCCTGTATCTCTGTCCACAGGAAAGGCCATGGTCTCCAGCATCCTCCAGTTCTCCAAACGGCTCTGGTGCTTCAGGTGAAGGCAGTGTTTTAGGGGGAGCGAGTTCAAACATGTCTCCCAGCTGGAGTCACGGCACGTCGGACTTGCACACCATCCACACCTTCGTCCACAAGGCCCGCGCCAATAAGAGCAGCAAGAGCTTGAGACGACTGTCACCTGACGGCACTTTAGCGGACAATATGTGCTTGAAAGACTCTTTTTACGAAGGCCAGGCGGCCAGCAAAGCAGAGCGCAAAAAGGACAGGAAGCTGAAACGTCTTTCTCTGGGTTCGGGAGCAGGCGACAGCAGTAGCAGTGGCGGCGAGAAGCGTGCCAGAATCAAGCACAGTAAAAACTCCAAACGATCCAAAGCCTTTAAGAAGCTTAAGAGCTCGGCCCACAGCGAGTCGGACTCTGAGAACGGTAACAGAGAGGAAAGTTCAGAGCACAGACTACAGGCGCAGGTGAAGGAGGAGAAGAATGAGGAGGAAGAGGATGAGGAAGAGGCCACCAGAGAGGCAGACATGAGCTCCAGTGAAGGAGAGACCTGGATAGCGGATGAAGATATCATGGTGGAGTCAGGTGAGTGGCTGTTTGTGGATAAAGATTGAGGAGACTATAGAACTCGTAGAGACTCATAAAGAATAATAAACATTGAAGGATTACGGCGTTTTGTTTAGAGGGATTTATGTGATATATCTTCAGATCTCTATATATTTTTATTTATTTTAATGAAGAATTTAAAAACATATTTCTAAATTAAACATCATTCAGTTACTATTAAAACAAAAATACATTTAACTAATGGTTCCAAATACCTAGATTATTATTATCATCTGGACAAAATAGTTATGTATTTAGTTTTTAGGTATCTTTAAAAAGTCTAATTAAATATTAGTTTAGTAAATTTTTTCTTCGTTTGGGAAGATGCTCATATCATTTGCTCTGGGGGGAGAAGAGTGTTAAATGTTAACATAGATATAATTTAAGCACTATATATAAACACATTTTATTAATGTTTTCAGAATCTTATGTAATCTAAAGATACTTTTTTTTCTTCATAATGTGAAGAATTTAATAATTGAATGAAAGCTAAAATAAACAAATTTCAACAATTGCTTCAGGTGCCCATATAATTTAATATCACATAAACACCTGCTATAAATACATAATGTATTTAAATATAAATCATTTTATTGTATTGTAAATGTTTCCAGACCCTGGGGAAGAATAGATTTTCTAGGTTATGATTATTTTTATTTTATTAATTACTTAAAACCCCCATAGGATAATTTACTCTTAAATTTAACTTATAAAATCAAGTTAATGTTTTTTTTTTTTTGTTTAAAAAAAAACACATTTCTATATATTTTTTCTGATTTAGTTTTTGTTTTCTTTACAGGGGATGATTCGTGGGACTTGATCACCTGTTACTGCGGTAAACCCTTTGCAGGACGGCCCATGATTGAATGTAGTCAGTGCAACGTTTGGGTGCACCTCTCTTGCGCCAAAATCAAAAAGTCTAACGTGCCCGACATATTTAAATGCCACAAATGCAGAGACTCTCGACGCTCAAGTCATAAAAAAGACACTTAGGCGAGGGTCTTTATTCCCTCAAAGATCTGAATGTTCCCAGTTCTCCAGTTTTCCCATCGGACACATTTTTTCCTTTTTAACAACAATCCCCCCCCCCCCCCCCATTTCTGTTTTAGTTTTGCAGACTAGTTGACCCCTAGTCAGAACTTTCCATTATGGATAGAATTCACTGAGTAATAACGTTTAAAATGAATCTCTTATACCTTTATTTTGGTAATTGACCGTGAGCAGGGCGAATGCCGTTTGCCTCAAATTTGTCATTTTGTTTTAAACATTTAGCTTGCATATTTGTAGCGCTATTTTCCTTTGTGGTGAAGGTTAATGAGGGCACAGATGAATGCTATATCGGTTATGTTGGTTATTTAAAAGAGAAAAGGAAATATCTGTTTATTAGAAAGTACACACAATGTCCTGATTTGGCCAAAGAGCTGCTATGAGAGATTGTGTTGACACCACTCTTATTGGAAATGCATCATTTCTTAGCAAACTGTCCTGTTGGTCGTTTTTGTTTCATTGAGGTAAATGCAATATAGGCTAATAGAGGTTGTGTGTTAATCTGAATGTAATTTCCTCTTATATCAAATTTGTCAATCACCCCCAAAATGGGCTGGAGGAGTCAGTTAACGTATATTAGATGATCAAATATAAAGAGCGACCTAAGCAGGGAATCGCTTCTGTTGCAATCATTAGCAAATGTTAATTTCTTCTAATTCTACTGGTAATGTACAGTACGTTAACCCATGTACGTTTGTCGAAGAAGCTATCAAAACTGTTAATTACTTGCACAACATAGCGTTTTATTTCAATTTGTTTTGCTATAACCGTTTGTTTGGAAGATTTCGGTTGAATATGCGAAAGGCTAAAACTCTCCTCGAATGGAATGGTGGTAATGATTGCTTTTCAGGACGTGTGTGAAACTCTGAGAACTGGTGATTTATTCATTTATGCTACAAGCTCTTTCAGTTGAATCAGTTTGGAGACTATTGTTTTGGATTTTTCGTTTTCTTTGCGGTTTATTTGTGAAGCAAGGGGGAATGGAAATCCCCAAAAGCCCGGTCTCTCTTGTTTCGTGTCTCACTCTGTAAATATCACAGATTTTGAGAAGTGTACATATGTGAAAGTGAAGAGAAGAGCAAAGCAAATGGTATATTTTTTTGCATCTGATATTGTTTTCTTGAACTACCTGGAGAAATAAATCTTTTCTTTATTGGGCTTTGAGTGTCTCATTTTCCTTATATGTTGGTTTTTGCGAGTTAAAATGAGCTGAAAGAACATTAGACAGCAACCGATTAGTTGATTCATGTACGTTTTATTTATTTTTGCAGCAACACCAGTAGTGTCTGTCAGTTCGCACCCCGCTACAGAGAGTCGAGAAGCGAATATTTGCAAAATATAAATACAAATAAATAAGTCACAGTTCATAAACCTGAGATGCAATGACTTAATAAAAAAAAAAAAAGAAAATCAAGTGGTAAAGGACCAAAGCTACACAACATAAAAACAGCCCTTTTCAACAGTATGTCATATATCAGCTTGATCACTTTGCGTCGTATTCCATAAAATCTTCAGGCTCCTCCTAAGGGGAAAAAAGTACATTTTTAATGATCAAATATGCAGTCTGATTAGTTTAAATGTGCCACTTAAGACAAATTATTGGAGTTTTTAAACACCATTAACGTAATCGTTTTATTGTAATAGTTTATAGGTGGTGGATGAGGAAATTCCCCCCAATGTGTAAAGCACTTTGAGTGTCCAGAAAAGCTCTATATAATAGGAATAGGAATTATTATTATTATTATTAACTAATTTGTTTTACACCCATGATGACAGGTAATATTTTACTATTTCTTTTGCAAGATACTAAAATGTAACTTAATTTGTGTTTTAAAGGGTTAACTTGGCAAGTTGGATTAATTAGGCAAGTCATTGAACAACTGTGGCTTTGTGGTTTTGTAGTCGATCTGGGAAAAAAACAAATATAAAATATATCAATTTATATATAAATATCATTTTCAAAGATGTAAACGCTGCTTGTATTGCAGCATAACTAAGAGAAATTTGCCTTTTTTCCAGAAGAAAAAATATATTAGGAAATACTTAACATTTCCTTGCACTTTAACAGCACAAATGATAAAGAATTATAATTTCCCAGGACGACCAATAAGTGTATATGATTTTCTCTGTCTGAAAAATACCTTTCTACTCCGAGTAGACAAGTGAGAGCTGCCAATACGGTCCAGAGGAACCGTGATCCTCCTCCTGTTGGGGTAAAAATGTAGGATTTATGGGTGAATTTGAAAACCGATTTATCTCTATCAAAAATGAAGTTTCATATGTTTCTATTTTATATTAATCTTATGGACATTTCTTTGAACCCTTAAATACAGCGCTGTTTTTTTAAAATACAAGAAATCCACTTGTAAATGAAGAGTTAAGATGCCAAAGCCTACAAGTGCATCTGAAATATAGTACAAAAATTAGCATTCTTTTTCTTACCCTGCTGTGCTTGTGTTCAGTTAATTCAATTTAAAGGCAAAGAAAAGTAAAATGACCAAATCTACCACAGGAGAAAAAGAAATGCTAATTTTGGAAGACAATTTTGGACGGTACTTAGAGGCTTTTGCTCTAAATTCTTCAAATACATGTTTTACATACAGTTCCTTCCTATTTGCACAGTATATTTTACCTTGACAGTTAAATATTCCATTAAAACTACATCAACATATGCTGTGCGGTTAATTACATTTTATTTCTAGTTTCAACGAAATCTCTCATTTCGATACACGGCAAAGAACTAAATATTCTTACCTGTTGTCCTTGTTTTTGCGGCGGTTGTTGTTTGCTTGCTGCATGTTGATTTGTTCCATGGGGGAGAAGAAAGCAGGAGACTTGGCCGGATTGGGATCCCAATCCCGAGTCATTTCCCCTTCATTTCCAGGGAACAGTTCAGAAAGATCCGAGAGCTCATAAATGTGTGATGACAGATCCTGATTCGACATGTGACCACTCTGCAGGGAATTACACGCATATAATTCAATATATATATATATATATATATATAAAACTGCTATATTAATGCAGTGCTATAGTAAAAACCTCTGATGTTTACCCTTTTCACTCGCAGTCTGTCTGGTAAAAGGAAAGCACAAAGCTCGTCCATCAGGAAGTAGACAACCAGAATAAGCAGAAAACACCTAGAGCACATCATCTGAGGGTAGAAAAATTACGTTGTTTTATAATATTTTAATATTAAACGTTGAGTTAACTAATAGTTTGTTTGCATTTGAGTGTGCATTAAAAAAATCAGCACAATTATTCAGACAAAACGTAGAATTTAATGAAAGTATGTTGTATACAGTGTAAAAAATGCAGGATTCTACACCATTCATGTTGTCCCAACACAAATCAATGAACACATTTAAGTGAATTGAACATAAAACAATTAAATTCACACACAAACAAAATCTCCATAATTGTGTGGTTTCAGTTCATTTTAAACAAGCAAGAAAAAAAAAGTGAGTGTATATAAGAAAAGATTCCTGGACTGCATTTTACAAGAAAAATCTACTTAAAATGTTTGTAATTGTTTTTAAATTGATTAGCAGGGTCTTAGTGGAGTTATTTACCGTGTTGTTGAGATAGTCTGTCCTTCTGAAGGTTCTTGGAGAGGTTGTTAGTCTTGCTCGTTCTCCTTTAGTGTGTGTTGTCTTGTGTTCTCTTTGTGAAGGGCTTGTGTGTTTTGGGGTATTTGTAGACATGAAGCTGGGGTGGGTTTATATAGGATGACAGAGAGATGATGGATAAAGGGAGTGTTTTTGTCCAGCATGACTTCACCCACCCGCCAGAAAGATTATAGGACATGATTAAAGAATCATTTTGCTTGTTTTTTAAAATGTTTTGAATCAATATCAACAATATCTACTGGGAACCTGCAGTAACTTCTTATGTAATTAAAAGTCTGTGTTTCCTGGCATGTTTGTAATATGAACAATATGTGAAATATATAAATACGAAGAGTTCAGATACAAAAACCGTCTGGAAAAAAATGCTTGAAATTATTATTAAGGTATTATAGTTATTCATAGGATTAACTCATTTTTTTTAAGGTAACTGGTTGCAAACTTATGCCAATTTATATGGGCTGAATTTAAACAAACAAATTAAATTTAGTAATGTTCAACTTAATTTGTTTAAATTCAGCCCATATAAATTGTTTGCAACGCTTACCTTAAAAAAATAATTAGTAAATCCAAATGGATATTTTTTTTACAGTCACAATATACACTATAAAAATGCAGGGTTCCACACAATTACTTCAGGTCATCCCAACACAAATCGATTAAGTTAACTTAATGGTTTTTACAGTTTTATGTTGATCGAACATAAAACAATTAAGCTGTCCCAAAAAAAACTCAAGAATTGGGTTGTTTCGGCTCATTTTAAATAAGTAGTTTGAATAAGCAGCAAAAATATTTTTTGAGGGTGCAATATGAAAATGGCTACTGATTTTGATTTACCAAGAAATACATTTAACAGTTAGATTATATTAGTGTGTTTTTAGAAAAACTACTTATTTAAATTGAGCTGAAACAACACAATTATTGAGTTTTTTGGGGACAACTTATTTGTATTTTGTTCAATCCAATTAAATTGGCAAAAACCAATAATTAAGTTAACCCAGCATTTTTTAAGTAAATATATTATAAATTGTCATGTGGGGCAAAGATAAAAAGGGGGGTTTCAAGTAATAATAATAATAATAATAATAATAATAATAAATAATGATAATAAAAAGCTTTCATCCAAGCTTTTTCAACCTTATATTGCGTCCAGTTTAATTGTCATTTTTTAAAAAGATAAAACTTTCATACCTTTTTAGCATGACCTTTTACAGAAGATGCTCACTAAATGTCATTCAGTGTAACAATACTTTATATAAAATCTTGACATACTTAAAGCAATGACATTAAAACACTATATTTAGAGACAAAAGTGTAAGCAATTATTAATAATATTTTTATTATTAATATAATAATATATTCTCTTTATACTTTGGCTCTATCATTCCAACCACTATGTTTTATTAACTCAACCATTTAAAATATAATTCGTATAATTTCTATGATCTTTACTCATTTATATACTTTAATAATTACTGATCAGAATGAGTGTCACTTTATTTGTGCACAAATATATCTGTAGCCCTGAAAGACAGTCAAGCATTATTTCATATTGTATATATTTTTTCCCCTATAAAAATGATTTGAAACATTTAATGATTCACTTGCAATGCTTTCAATGTAAAAAACAAAAATCACTTTTGTTAATACAATAAAATGTGACGTCTCAAAAATGAAATAATTTCTAATATCACCTAAAAAAAAGCTCTAGTTTCGCTGAAGTGATTTTCTGGAAAATGCTGACATTCACACACACGTTTCTAAACATTGGGTCATTTGGAGACTCTGTGTGTGGCCTCTTCAGATCATCTCGTCTCGCTCAATTTCAGTTTCAAAACACTGGATGCTCGTCCACGTAGGGATGGCCGTAGTATTAACAGAGGAAACACACAAACACACATGAAAAGTGGCCTCTGTGGATAGTCTACCAGCAGTCTGACACGTTTTCGCTTTTCCTCTTTTCCCTCCCAATCCTAATTATTGCTATTTCGGGCAACCCGGGGCCACCAGACATAGACTAGCTGTTGACAGATGACCTATGGTGAAAATAAACTACCTTTACTAAACAGGGCCGGTGCGATCCGCCCAGATGTCTGTCAACAGAGACTGAGAACAAATCGGTGCCACTGATTACTCTAATTAGTGTAAAATGAGTGTGTGTGATCGTCTGCGACAATCCCGCCTTCTCATTTCTGCCCTATAAGTACCCAGAATGATCCAAACGTCCAAATTTAGAACAATGACAATCCTAAAGAGTCCAGTGCTTGCTAAAATTTTTTATTTTTGTCAAAATTATTTGCAGAATCGTGGCTTTTTTGGCCTAATTTATAGTTTAAGTGCTGCATTATCATTGTATGTAACAGTTGTTGTAGATAGAGTGGATTTTTCCAGCATATTTCTAATGATACAACAACTGGACCTTTTATTCAAGGTCCTGAAATCTATGGATCGACATTTCTACAATACTACTACATTTTCAATTGATTAAAATGGAAATATATTTATATGGTTGTTGCATTTATCCAGCTTTGTCTATGTTAAGCAGGTGAGAAGTGCATGTTCTGTACGGAGACCACTGATTGTCTGTAAAAGCCAACGCTTTTCTGTATTTTGTGATTCATGTT
This sequence comes from Danio choprae, assembly GCA_903798125.1. Classification (NCBI taxonomy): domain Eukaryota; kingdom Metazoa; phylum Chordata; class Actinopteri; order Cypriniformes; family Danionidae; genus Danio; species Danio choprae. The sequence goes on from CAIGQW010053631.1 coordinate 15,284,212, forward strand.
TTTATTTTTTTATTTTTTCCCCATTTATTTATGCTTTTGAATTGGGATCTTGATCTTTCTTCCAACTTATTTCTCTCTATATTACTTCTTATACATGAAGTTATTTCAAACTACTAAAATGTCAATGAAAGTCACTTTGTTAAACTGTCATTTTCAAGTCGACAGAGCAGAGATTAAGGTCTCATAATGCAATTCACAACCGTAAATAAACTGAAAAACACTTGTGAATCACAAAAAATGGAAACTGTTAATTAATACTGTTAATGTTTTTTTACAGTGTAGTTATATTACTAGTAAAGTGGCAAAACAAATTGCAGAGCATTAAAACTAATATCAAACCACAAAGGCTGAAATGTGCAGACTGAATTTGCAGTCCCTTAATTGAAACTGAGAACAAGATTCAAGATCCAAGATTTATATTTAACTTTTGGAGTTAGTTTGATTTAGTACGATTTTGTGTTAATCAGCAGCATCACTTTTTTTTATTCTTGACCACAAAACGAGTCTTAAGTTGCACAGGTACATTTTTGCCAATAGCCAAAAATACATTGTATCAGTCAAAATTCTAGATTTTTCTTTTATGCCAAAAATCTTTCAAATATCAAGTAAGGATCTAAAACATTTGCATAAAAATCTTCCCTAAAACTGACCGTACTCTAGAATAAAATTTTATGTAGTTATTAATGATTATGGCTGATACCATGATTTAAAGTGGTTCAACTAAGTCAATATTTAAGCTAAATATGTTTACTTAAATAAACTGCCCTGTTTTTTGTGCCACATTTACAAGACCTTTAGAACTCAACTCAAAAAATCCCATTTGATGTTTGTACGATCAACTTATTTTAATTGAGCTGAAACACAAATGAAAACTTAACTGTTTTATGTTCAATCCACTTAAATTTGTAAAAACTAATAGGTTTTTTAATTCCTTTATGTTGTCCCAACACAAATCTACAAATCTATTGTGTGGAACCCAGCATGTTTACAGTTTAGCCAGAATTAACTAATTTCATATAGTAAAATTGTCACCCTAAAAATAATAAATAAAGAAATAAATGTATAATCCCATATATCTATTAACATGCCAAATCAAGTCATCATACTAATAAGTATCCACAGATCAGCAGAGGATCTCTCGTACATAATGCAACTTTTAGATAACATCACAAACAGTCTACCAATAACATAAACATAATTAAACCACAGCACTTTTGTCTATTTAATTATTCAATCAATACCGTAACGACCTTATATCACAAAGATTTCAAACTGTTAAAGACGAAAAAACAGGACTATGTAGAATCTCTATTAACCACTTCTTTAACCCCTTAACTCTTACCCCATTTTTATTACTCACACTTGTAAATTATACATGATCAATGCATTTAAGATAGATAAGGTTTAGACTTTTCTTTTAAAATATGCACTAACAAATGGTGACTGTTAAAGTGTTAAGAATAATATAAATGAGCCATAATTTTGAAAATGTTTTATGTGAGTGAAAAAACCTTTAACTGAGGTCAGTTTTTCATAATGGGACAGGATAATACATTCAGCCCGTACTGCACTTGTTGATTTGTAAGCAACTGGTGTTATATTTACAAACAGGCTCAATACAGGAATACCAGTTTGATTTTAAACATAAAACCGGGATCAAATAATCACCCTCAACATCTACAAATGTCTCCACACATCAACTTTAAGATTTGCTAAAAACAAACAAACATACATAAATACCATTTTAGATGTATTGAATTATGTTTTAGCTATTCTCTGGTCTTTAGCACTGAGCTGATCATCAACTTGAGCTGCATTATTAGCATGTACAAAAACTACATTCATCTGCATGCATCGGGATGTTTCAGTTTGAACAAGAATTGTTCAGGCCATTTACATAAATAAAATCAGACAATTTCCACACATTTGGAAACATTCCACGAGTAAATGAAAGACTGACCATTTTTTTCATTTGGTTGGCTAAGGTTTCAGATAGCTTTCACCATATGCAGCTGAAGACATAATCATAAGCCTTCCTGTGAAAATGTCATTTTAAAAAAAAATGTCTCAAGTGCCGTTTAATGGAGATAAGATTTCTTTCAACACATTTTTAAACATACCAGTTTTTATAATTAAGTTCTAATAACTAATTTCGTTTGGCTTTGCCATGATGACAGTACATAAGTTTGCACGATACGAGTATTCAGCTTAAAGTGCAATTTAAAGGTTTATTTGGATATAAAATTTAGGTTAATTAGGACAAATTATTGGAAAACAGTAGTTTGTTTTGTAGCCAATTGGAAAAAAAGCTTTAAATTAAGCTTTAATTTTAAATATATATATTTACATTTTAATTAATTATAATATATATATTTTAATTTCTAAAAGAAAAAAAAGACTTTATCCAGAAGGCAAATATTGTAGGAAATACTGTGAAAATGTTTCTTGCTCTGTTGAACATCATTACTAGGGAAATATTAAAAAAAGAATAAAAATTTCACATGAGGGATAATAGTTTATATTTAATTAATAATCTTAATTATATATTGGTTCATTGTTTTAAGTTAACAATTAACTGTATGAATTCATCCCAATGAAATCTTTACCTTGAGATGACATATAAGCGATCTACAATCTTAAGAATAAAGTTTTTCATTGTTGTTGTTGACAATGATGATTATTTCAAGAACCTTTTACTTTAAAGAAACCATGTATGGCATCATTTCCAGCACCCCAGTTTAGAAGCTTTATTTATTTTAAATCACTATCATCAACATGATTGTTTCGATACTGAAAGCTTGTTTTGTCTGTTTAATCATTTAAAAGATATTTCTACAAATAGCATATAAAACAAAAACTTTGATTCTAGGCTAGAATCTAATCACATTCATGCGCTCATCCATTTACATCTTGAAATGTTTCTAATATTTTGATAATCTTGAAAAACAAATCTATATTTAATCGTTTTTAGCTTTTAGTCCAATTAATAAAATAAATAAATAAATAAAAGCTATTGTGTATTGTGTAAACACCCTCATGAAATTGTTGACAAAATAATTTATATTCATAAAATATCTACAAGTACAAGCTAATGAAACTATTTGGCATGAACAACTTGAAATTGTGGATCCATCCTGCCTCATATGTGGATCAAAACCTCAAAAAGAAATGTTGCAAACAGAAACTAACAAAACATGCCTAATAAACCAATAAAGTGGCCAGTGTAGGGATTTCAAATGTGTTAAATAGTGCCACAAGATGGTGCTACAACAACAACAAACCTGGATGTGTTATATTGGAGGTATTGGATAGATTGATTTACAATATACGTCTATTAAGAATCTTTAATGAAATAT
>CAIGQW010053631.1:15287967-15310590 GCA_903798125.1 Danio choprae
CTATTATTACTACATCTCAAATGTTTGACATTGACTTCTTTGAGGATCTGTCATTCGGATTTCACTGACATGCTTTTGAATTGCGACTTGTAGCTATTATTATAGCCTACTTGCAGTTTCTTAATCATTAGTAATCATTCAATACTTGCTAGTATAGGCCTACTTACTTGCTACTCATACCTGATCATACACACTTAGCATAGCCTACTAAGTAAACTGATATTTATGACAGACACTTAAATAACATTGAATGTTAACACTGAAGGTTAAAACGCCTCGCCATTATCGATGTATATAAATGAGGTTTTTGACCAAAAGCTCGACAATTTTCTCAAGTTGCCAAGACATGATTTGCATGTATTTGATGATGTGGCGTTTGTGTACAACTTTTTCATCGAGTTATGGATTCATTCATACTCTGTATGTGTATATGAGCAGCAGATTGGAGGAGCAGACAGTTATTTGTGATTTTGTGGTGTTCACGCGTGGTTCTGTCAGGAAATGAGTTCAAGCTACGCAAACTGATGACTACTTTTAAGACATTATATGGTGTGCCTTAAATGTTTCGAAACCTGCCAAAGTGCTTCACAATTTTTGTCATCGAACACACCAAAAACTGTAGCAACATCCTCGTTTTTCCTTCAATGTTAACCTTATTGCTTAATAGAAGTCTTGTGGCTTTCTTAGGGTTCTCATCGAAATGCGTCATAAAGGGGGAGGAGATTGATTCATAGAGAGAAAAGAGAATGCTTCGCGCTTGGGCGTAGTGTAAAAACGCTGCAAACACACTCGTTATTGGCCAAAGAGTAAAGCGAAGAACCGATTTAAAACGTTCTCGTTTCTCATTTACGAACAATCACTGCACTAACAAGGAAGTACTGGAGAGTTTGGTGCCTGAGGCTTGCTTGTGGAGTATTAAACCTGTCTGGCAGAGATGTAAGTGGGAGTTTGCATGGTGGACTGGTTTCCTTTTCGAAACCTAGGCTAAAAATTGTATCTATTCGGTTTGCGGTGTATTTGTATGATACGTTTTACGCGACAGGTAAACGCGAACATCTTAATTACTTTTATGGCGTTTTTCAGGAAATCATTTCATTCAGGATTTTCTTTGCAGTTTCTACTTCTACTCTTCTTTGTATTATTATTATTATTATTATTATTATTATTATTATTATTATTATTATTATTATTATTATTGGTGAGCGAATGTGCAACCATATGTGTTGTAGTCTTTTTGTGAAGGAGAAAAACAGTGTGTGCTACTTGACCTCACACTATAAGCAGCACTAACTGTTGCCACACCCACTTCATATAACGTCATGTCGTTATTGCTTCAATATGTTTCTCGCCATCAAACAATTAAACGCGGTGGCGGAGTGGGTAGCTCAAATCGCCTCACAACAAGAAGGTCGCTGGTTCGAGCCTCGGCTGGCTCAGTTGGCATTTCTGTGTGGAGTTTGCATGTTTGCATGTTTTCCCCGTGATCGCGTGGGGTTCCTCCGGGTGCTCCGGTTTCCCCCACAAGTCCAGAGACATGCGGTACAGGTGAATTGGGTAAGCTAAATTGTCCGTATAGTGTATGTGTGTAAATGAGTGTGTATGAATGTTTCCCAGTGATGGGTTGCGGCTGGAAGGGCATCCGCTGCGTAAAACATATGCTGGATAAGTTGGCGGTTCATTCCGTTGTGTCGACCCCAGATTAATAAAGGGACTAAGCCGAAAAGAAAATGAATGAATGAGAATTCAACTGTTGGCACAATTCTTTGAAGATCCGGTTACGTTTGCTTGGTTCTTCATATAAGTTTTATTGATAAATTTCATTATTATTATTGTTATTATTAGTAGTAGTAGTATTATATTTCATTGTTGTTGTTGTTGTTGTTATTATTATTAATATTATACTTAATTGTTGTTGTTATTATTGTTATTATTATTATTGCCTGGACAAAGATTTATCTGTTCACTTGTTTTTCTATTGCACAAACTAAACTTTTCTTCAATATTCTCGCCCACGTAGTGATCGAGGTGCTGATAGACAGACATTGTATCTGAAAGCCAAAGATCTATCTTCAACATGTCTGGACCAGGTAATGACAATGCGATTTATTTAACAATTCCTTCAATAGAAATGCATGTTGTTGTTTTTTACTTTCTGGATTTGCAGAATACATTAGGTTAAACAGCCCAGTGAGTTTTGCACTAGTTGCCCAGCTTATCCACTTGCATGAACTCATGCATAAAGTTTAAAGTTCACTGTGCTGAAAACCATCCGCATGGTCTATTTACATTTTTCCTCTCAAGTACAGTTTCATGCCTGTTGAAATGAAGGTGTGTTTTCTGGTGGAAACATTTATTCCGAGGCAGGGGCGTAGTGGACATTTTAAAAGTGGGGGGGACAGCTGTATGAAATCCAAAAATTTACATTCTTAATCACCTGTTTCTAACTGCTCTGTCTCTAAAAGTGAGGGGGATGTATCCCCCCCTCCCACCCCCACCCCGGTTGCTACGTCCCTGTTCTGGAGGTTAGTGGGAAAGGAATGCAGGAAGTCAAGCCTATAAAAGTGGCTGTGTTCCACATTTATAAGTTTCCACAGTTTTAAGATCTGAGTTTAGGTCTACAGAACTGATATATGGAAAAACTGAGATCAAGTATTTTATTATGTGTGCTTCAAAGCAGATAATGGTGTTCTACCATCATTTTAGAGTTTCTTACTATAAAAAATGTCTACCCCATCTAAACCAGACTGCTGAATTGGCAGTCAAGTGATTCATTAACCCCATTAGGGATATTCTTTGGAACAACTGTGTTCTTCATAGAATTCAGTCTATCTCTCACCAAGCAGACTGAAGGTATGTAGTCCATGTTAAGTGTGTGGATTAAAAACTTTAATACATTTTGCACAGAACGTACCATTTTATGTTTTAGGCAAGTTCCTGTGTAAGCAGTTTATTAAATGCATGACTCAATAAAATTCCTTTCTGTTGCAAAAGGGCTTGTCCCATCCTTTTGTTTTGGGGAATGACTCAGATTCAGCAATGTTTATATAACTAGCAAGTAAAACTGGAATGACAAGATGGGACTGTCCATTACAAATACATTCACCAAATTGAAATGCCAATAGAAGGTCATGAAATATGCATTGGTACTATGTGGGAAGTCTGTTTTAATGATTGACGTGGTTTGCGTCCAAACACATATATTTCTCCTACATTTTGTTTTGTTGCTTTTCAAAATCCTTTCAGCAAGTAATAACGTGAATCACATGCTATGCAGATTTACTACTCTGAACATCTACAACTGTGAGAAAATCCAAGTTAACTCTTTTAAATCAAGTGTACTAGTGCATGTCTGTAGGAACCATGGATGACTTTTTATTGACCAAGTCTGAATGATGACTTGAGTGTTCGTCCCAGCACTTAGGTTAATGCTTTTGAGCCAGGGACGCACGTGACCATGAATAGAAAGATAAGATGATGGAAACGGGTTGCAATTCCATGTGGCGGGTCTTGAGAATCAAATTAGCATTGATCGAGGGTGTGGATTCAATGTGAGCTCACTATGTTTGCCAGACGACAGGGAAAGCACCAGGGGATATTCATTTACCAGAAATAACTTTTAAACACAAGAAGCAAATAATGAAAAATACAATATCCATATTATTGGTTTGCCAAAACGTACCACCAAATAGCAGCCCTTGCCATTCATAGCTTTATAACTTCGCTAGCAAGCAATTTGCGAGGAATGCTGTGTGCCAAATTACTGCAGTTACTTAGCACTTTTGGCCACTACTAGAGATCTCTTAATTCAGTGATTTTGATCTCAGGAATTTGGTATTTTTTAACTGCATATCACAATGAATTTTAGTTTTTTGATGAAAAATGAGCACTTTTTCTCCTCAAGCAAAATTCCAGACACTTGTTTTGTGGACCTCGGGCGTGTTGATGCACGATAGGGTTTTCTCTCTGCTGGCAATGAAAGGCACTGTTGTTTCTGTGCCTCGCGGCTGTTTGTCTTGAATGGACAAGCCTTTTTTGCATTAAGCAGGAAATATGATAATGACTGATCATCACACATGTATAGTTTTGGAGGTACTCTAATTTATAGACTCTCACTTAGGCTCAGTATTTAAAGTTTTATAATAGAAAACTTTTAAAGCAGGTGCTTTCAGAACCCCATAATAAAGTCCTGTAAACATTCAAACGACATTGCATAAATGGGCAGCACCTGAATGATAAGCCTGTGATCAGAGAGCTTTATTCCATTTAAATTCATTCCCACAAATTTTTACTCCAGAAAACCTGGATAATGACATGAAAAGTTTAAAATCGGATCTTTTCGGTTGACAATGGCAGTTCGGGATATACAATGGGAGGACTAGATGTGTCAAATATTATGCTACACCCGCTGTGATTTCACCACAGGTTTCATGACCTTTCTCACGGTCCTTCCAAAGTCATTCTTATATGTTGATTTACTGCTTAATATTTTTGTGAAATTGTTGTTTTTTTAGGAATCTGTAATCAGTAGAAAGTTTTTGATCAATTTTATGCTTACTTTCTGAATTCAAGCATTGTGCAGCTCCAAAATGCTAGTAAGGTTTAATTTAAAATACATTATTTAAATGTATAGGTAAATGATTATTAATAACCTATATGTAATATAAAATAATATATAAAATTTCTAACCTATTTAATATAAATATAAAAAAGAACCTTTTAATATATCTGTAAATGCAATTCAGAATAATTATGAAATATATATCAAATAAATTTAAACTACAGATGCATGCGTTGTTAATGATTTTTCTCATTGATAACTGCTGTAAATGCTTAATATTGTTACAATGAATTATTCATGAACCCTTCTGTTAGTGGTGGCTATTTTTATGCATTTTAAATAAGAATGCCTGGCATGTTTGCTTCCATCTAAAATAGATCCATTCCACTGAACACAAGAGACCTGCATGAACCATCTCAATGCTGAGATCTCTTTCCCTAACATACATTCACACATCATACATGTATGCATATAATAACATTTGCCTATATGTATTGTTTAAAACTGGACCGGTCAGTTGTTACAGTAATTTCACAATCCACTGTATACCAACCGAAATGCCAGTGGTGAGGCTTAATGGTATGATTTTCACAGACATCTTGAATTGAACGATACATATCAGTTAATTCACAAATCAGTTTGTGACTGAAAAATGTATACAAAAACAAATAATTACTCCATAATCTTCACCAAACATTCCCTGTTAATGCATCAGTCTAACAAACAACTAGATTCCATTCTAGAAGCATGCTGAAGAAGCATTATGCTAATACATTCTTTCTCTCTCTTTGTATTTTAAATTGTGTTTTTACAGGCTACCCATCTCCAAACCACCCTTTGTATCCAATGCCACAGCCGGGCGGACATTCCATGCCACCCTATCCAGTGGGTGGTTATGGAGATCCTGGGCAAAATGCACCACCAGCAGGATTCCAAGTAGGGTACCAACCAGTTCCAGATCAGCCAATCATGTATCAGCCTGGTCCAGTTAGTCCAGCACCTCAGCCGGGTCAACCATACGGAGGTAAACCTATATATATACTACATTTTAAATGGTTGGTTTACTCTCTAAATTTCAATTTGCCATCATTTAGACATCCCAATGTCATTCCAAATCTACAAGACTTTCAAGATAAATAACTTTCACAAATATTATTGCAATAAGTGATATTATTGTCAAAAGTAAAGGATGGCACTAGCAATGCCAATGTTTGATTCCTAGGGGAGACTAAGAACTGATTAAATGTGCACATTTAATGCAATGTAAGTGTGTATAAATGCAGAGCTTGTATTCTCTTTTATTGGATTCTGAAAGCTATTGATAATAAATAATGTTATTTTCCTCATCACTGTCTCTAGCACCTGAACCTACACCAGTATCCGTGCCTGCTGGAGTACCACCGGGTCTGGAGTACCTTACTCAGGTGGGCCTGTCTTTTTTTGTCAGAAAAATCACATTTACTTGTTTACCTCAGATGAACGGCACCATAGTAATGCTTTTTTGAGAGTATTTGTCCCCAGGTAGAGGAATTTTTCATGCTCTTTACAAAGAACTTTTTTTTTGTGTCGATTGCCCTTAATTTCAGTGCCATATTTGTGAATTGTGAGGCAATATAGTGCTGTAATGTTATGGCTAGATGCATGTTTTGTATAGTCACAGAAACACTGTTCTATAAATATACACATGATGCCCAATTTCTAACATTAGGTAAAGTGTAAACAGCGTGGAATGTGAAGCAAGATTTAACTTACCAGGGTTTAAAATGACCTTATATTACCTGCTTCAATTCAGATTTACGTGTATATCACTTTGCACAATAATTATCGTTCCAAAGTACCTTTACAAAAGGTGCACATCATTAGATTACAGCCCAAATTTCAAGAGTGTAAAGCCACAGTGTTGTTTAATTATGAGTGAGAAATGTGGGATTTTCTTAGAGTTTTTACTAGTTAAGTATAAACGATAAAACAATGGACAATTCATTGTACAGGAGTCCAGATAGCTGGCCAGACACCATACAGAACGCATACTATTTGTGGATTAAGTGCCAAGTTTAATCAAGAGTAAAACTTTGTTATTTGCATGTGTTTTAAGGCCTGTCACTGTGTAAACAGTTAAAGCGAGTTTAAAGCATTCAGGCATAACATTTGTTTTAGCAAACATTACTTGTATTTAATTTATACAGTGAAGACTACGCAGTGTTATTTCAATTTCCGTACCTGAATACTTTAGACACCTCAAAGAAAAAAAAATTTGTAAGTTGTGCTTTTGTGCTGATGCCCTTCCCTACAAAAGCCCTTCGCTTAAATAAAGTATTCTTTCCAGATAGAGCTAGTCATCTGCACAATTTGAAAAAAACAATGTAACCAATGTCATTATCTATTTTTGACCAAATATCATGCAGTCCTAAATGTTGTTACTAGTATATTCTTTGCATTTCAGATTGACCAGATCCTTATTCATCAGAAAGTGGAGTTGTTGGAGGGTGAGTCTTTTTCTCTATTATGTATATGTCATTTGAATCGGTTCGGTGTTTAACTTTAATGCAGTTAGGCGCATTTAGGCAAAATCTGTTTAGTTTTTTTTTTCTTCTAAGTTTTTATAATTATGAACCCTGCAACATTTATTTTATTGACAACTACTTCATGAGTGTGTTCACACTTGTGGTTATGCTCACTTCGTTCTCTTGGTTTTAGCCAAACAAACAACAAAATGATGCATTTTGTGCTGGTCCACTATAGAATTCACGCTTTCAGGACCAAACTAAAGATGATAAACAAAAATGGTTTTATGAGGCAATTTCTTTTAACAAACTTAAAGTAAAGGATGACAAGTGAAACAATGCTGCGTGCTGAGCTAAAAGGGGTTGTACGTGCATGTATGTAATGGAATATTTTAGCAGATGTAAACCTGTGAAGTGCTTCTAAAATGTGTCAATACTGTGGCAGAAATTCGTCTCACATCTGCTGCAAAGTGACCACCAGTATTGGTCTATAATGGCTTTGTGACTGTGATAAGGAAAAAACGGGTGTGCTAGAGCATTCTGTCCTTTTTAAGGTCACATCTTGGGACCTGAGCTGATTTTTTTGGTCCAAATAGATCTCTTTGGTCCACGTTGCATTCATATTCCAGTCAAACCATTGGTTTGCATAAAAGACACTTTTCAACTTGTTTGGTGTGCATCAAGGCTCAGATGGCAACACTAACAGAGAGAGCAGGAGTTTGTTTTACACATACAAAGTGTGAAAACCCCCTAATTTAGTTTAAACCAGAGACTCACTTATTATGCATGTTGTTGTTGTTGTTTTTTTTTTGTTTTTTTTTTTGTTTTCTACAGCATTCATTGGCTTTGAGACCAACAACCAGTACGAGATCAAGAACAGCTTGGGTCAGAAGATCTACTCCGCCAAAGAGAAAAATGACTGCTGCACACGCAACTGCTGTGGTGCCCTGCGTAGCTTTGACATGAAGATCAAAGACAACATGGACCGAGAGGTCATACGACTGATCCGACCTTACCGCTGCGTGTCCTGCTGGTGCCCCTGCTGCCTGCAAGAGGTATCCTACACAGGCCATGTCACAGATCAGGGAAATGCAGGGGTTTTTCGGCATCAAGTCAATCAGAGTTTAATAATCAGGGTTCCCACGGGTCATGCAATTTCTGGAATATCATGGAAGTTTAAACATCTATTCAAGACATTGAAAGTCAGGGATTTTTTTTTCTTGAAATTTTAATTCTTATTTTTCAAAACGTTGGTATTCATGCCTTTTGTTATGGTTGGGCTATTTTCCACTTTACTCCTTTCACGCTCATCAATTGCCACTTAAGTAAAATGCAGTCACTAGACTGTACATGTTAACTAAAGCTTGCCAGGATATTATAAGTTTTAAGAGCTTTGGCTTCAAAATGGCCATTTCAAAGATGGATGTTAAAAAGAAGATGACCAAAAAGCAAAATGAATAAAGTTCATAAAACTCCTATCGAGCTATCAAATATGGGAGAGGGAGAACTTCGCAGCCACTCAAACAGTGAGTACTTTAGATTTTTTATTTATTTATCCATTGTTGTTTTGATATTGACTATTAAAGTCATGCGATTTTAATCAAGCTATAACCATTTAATATTATTTTATTATATTAACATATCTTATTAATATATAAGCACAACTGTGGCCTGTTTTTCCAATCATTAGATGTCATGGAAATTCTGCCTTTAAGTCAGGGAATTTTGATATTTGGCTTAAAGTGGGAACTCTGAATAATATACAACTTTAAATTGATCAAATATCATGCATTTTACCATGATTTACAAAAGACACTGTGTAAAGCACAAGTATAGTACACTTTCGGTGGAGAGAGCATATGCTGGTGCTGAGGTTATGCTACAAAAACAAACAAATAAGAAGAAAAAAACGATATGCCACCCAAAAAAGCTTAACGCGCAGGTGGAGGAGGTTGATGATATCGCTAGATATGTTGACAGGAAGTTTCTTTTAGTTAGAAAACAGCAGAAGACGAGCATTGGCCTGGTGGAGGAAGTGAAAACCTTAAGGGTACAAAACATCAAAGAAGACGAGCGGTTTCTGTTACTAGAAAACCAAGTGGCGGATCTGGAGCAATTCAAATCTTCTCATGCAAATGTAGAACAAGAATGATTCTTTATTTTTGTTTTCATGCTACTATCCTTCAAACCACTAGCTTTTACATGTTTGTGACAAATAAAACATTTAAAAAGTTTAGTATGATCACTTATTCATTAATATAATGAATGCAGGTCAGAATAAAGCTCAATCCCAATTCTACCCCTTAGCCCTTCCCCTTCCCCTTTCACGTGAAGGGGGTAGGGGTGTCCCGATTCTCTTTAGCTTAAAGGTGTAAGGCTAAGAGGAAGGGCTAGATAGCCCTCGAAACTGAGATTTTGCAGGACCACACTCGAAACCAAGTGGTAAGAAAATTTCCCAGAATACACCATCTATAACAACAGCATGGCTGCACACAGGGAATAAGGAGATGCACAAATTAGGTTTTTACAACAAACAAGCTTATGTTTTAATACATTCATAACGGCGTTCGTGTTTTACCATCATGCTTAAAAAAAAAAAAAGTAAAACGCTAAAATAAAAACGGCTAAATTTCGCTATCTATAATCCCTAATAATAACTCCTGTACAGTAGTCCCAAAACATTCTGACACTCGAATACCCTATCAGAAAACTCTAGTGGCTGGGAATGACCTTTTTACAGTGTCCGGTATAATGTTAATGTTGTTTTCGTGTGTTTACATGGATAATTATGGCCACGTTGTAAATGCACAGTACAGTTACGATCTAACATATTTGGTTATGTTAGGTTAAAAAAAAGCTCAAATGTTAGAATCCAATTAGTATGGTATGTGATTTGATCTTGTGTTGTTGGGTTTCACCTAGTGACCGCGTGTCTAAAGGACTAGCAGTGTGATCTACTGACATGAACTTGTGCGACGAGTTATAAATGGCATAAAGTGTGTGGGGACCTTAAGTCAGTCAGTAGTTACACACTCTCTCTTTAGTTTATGTAGTTCAAATACACAACCACTTAAAAGTTAGGCTTTTTAAAGAAAGAAGTTGCAGGGTTTTTTCTTTTCTTTTCTTCCTGCAACAGTGCAATAATTGATTGAATCTTTCTATTAATCCAATAATTCTGAAACAATATCCACAATGTTTTCACTGAAATATTAAATGCAACTGTTTTTAATATTGATAAGAAATGTTTCCTGAGCACCAAATATATTCGAATGATTGTAAAATAAATAACGATAAACAAAAGTAATTGTAAGATAGTTTTTTGGATGAAGTAAATGCAGTCTCTCTGAGCATAAGAGGCATGTTTTTATTTAAAAAAAAACTTATCTTTAAAATGTTTTTTTACCAACCCCAAAGCTTTTAACATAAGTATCATTTTGGCAATGTATACATTTATACTTATGCATATAAACGGCAGCAGTGTCTTCCTTCTAAAACTTCTCCTTCAGATGGAGATTCAGGCCCCTCCGGGAACCACCATAGGCTATGTGAAGCAGGACTGGCACCCCTGTTACCCAAAATTCTCCATCCAGGGGCCGAACAAGGAGACTGTGATGAAGCTTGAGGGGCCCTGCATGGCCTGCAACTGCTGTGGAGACGTAAACTTTGAGGTAGGGTTTTTAATTAGAATTAGTGTGAAATGTTGTTTCTCTTGTCATATACAAATTTCAAAGGCAAATATTTTAACAACATTTTCACATCTGGCAGGCCTATGTTTCTTTTCATTATGTACAAACATACATAATGTTATTTTATTTTTAAGCTCAAAGGCAAGGATGGCACTGGAAAGCCTATTGGTCGGATCAGTAAGCAGTGGACTGGCCTGTTGAAGGAAGTATTTACCGACGCCGACAACTTTGGTATTCAGTTCCCTCTGGATATGGATGTCAAGATGAAGGCTGTACTTATGGGAACCTGCTTCCTTATAGTAAGTATTAAGCTAATGGCACAATTAATTATCCATACCATAAATCAGTGCTTCTCAATCCAGCTCTGAAGTTTTTAAAAGTCTCCCTAATAAAACATAACTGACTCAACTCATCAGCTTGTTATTCAAATACTGTGAATTCAGACGCACTGCTCGGCTCACATGCTGTTTTTCACATCCTACATAGTAGGAAGTAATTTTAGATCAGGTCTGTTTCGGATTTTACTCCGTACTGTTGGGGTACTACAGGACCTGGTTTCGGATCCACTGCATTATATGATAATACTTGATAATAGCTTTGAGGGCATTACATTACACATGAGACAACATATCATTGACCATTTTGCAGTCAATAAATCAAATTACTCCCTTTCCTGTATTGATGGCTGGATCAGAAACCAAATGGGGTTTTCGTGTGCTGTTACATTACAAAATTTTGACAAATTTATTTAATTATCTTTGTTTGTTCATTCTTGAGCAAGAAATTGGGACTGTCATACATGTTATTATGATTTACAGTGGACAGCCATTAAAATGTGATTCAATATAATGATAGTATAAATATTTGTAAAGGTAAATACTTAAAGACTATTAAAAGGTCACAATGCAACAAAATAATTATAATTTTAAATATTTATTTTTTGCCACTGTCATTCAAAAACTTTGTAAGTATAATACAATGTTAGTATGATCACTTCTTTGTATACATGTATATTATAAATGTGTGTATTTTTATTTATTTATTTATTTATTACACAATGTCAAAAGACTGAGACAGATGAGACAGATCTGTTTATTTACTTTACTCTTTAGTTTATTTTAAACATTAAGTTATTTGAAAGCCATTTAATTAATATGAATTTAATTAATATTAAAGAGTAATATTAATAAGCATACATAAAATCAGGTTTGGTTAAGGTTGCTGCATGCAAGAATAATGCATAATTTACCATTAATAATGCATTGAGCGCATGTACAATTCTAATAACAACACTGTAAAATATTCAGTTGTGACTCTACAATTCTTGTTCTCTTTTTCTTTTCATAGGATTTCATGTTCTTTGAGAAAGTTGGAGACACAAACCAGCGTAACACTGTGTTCTCTTAGAGCTCCTGACACGTTACTTCTAAAACAGCTTATTATCTAACTAACACATCATTCTGGAGAATTTTCAGGTTTCTTTTTTAAACTGATAAAATTCCTATGTTCACTGGATGACCTCAAAGCCTGGATTTTGTTAACTTGCTACATTTTCTACATTGGTCTCCAAAGCCTTATCATCAGCTGTCACTGCGCTAAAACCAGAAACACGTTGAGGGTCATTTTAAAGTGTTCATGTGACCAGAAATGTTTCCGTTGACAAGCATGATGTCATCATGAATAACTGCTCACTGGTGCCTTCTACACACTCACTGCCTTCAATATGGGCAAAGCACTGTTCCAGCAGATGCATTTATACGTCTTTGTTACTAAAACCACCGTACACCATAACATGCAACCCTGTGGATGTTTTTTTCTAAACCTATTTCTTGCATAAAGTCCATATTTTTTTGTCTTTAAGGAAATTTCATTTTATTGTGATAAATGTATAGCATTTTGTTACAACAGCCAAATACTACATGATGAAGAGGTCGCATAACTAGTTACTGTAATAATTTACTGAATCCTGCAACAGCTGAGAGATGGAAAAAAACAAGTAGATTTATGTTTTGTGTGTTTGTAGACTTAAAGCAGATAGACTGTCGTTTTGTATTAATAGTTGTTTTTTTCAGTGAGTGAAGAAAATAGTGTCCTGCAGAGGGCGCTTGATACAGTACATATCTATTTGTATTTTTTTGGTCTAAAACTGATATATAATTGGCATATATAATTGTCAAACCATATATATAATATGCATATATGACCTATAATTTTCAAGAGTGAACTTGGGTGACCATTAAGAGGTAAATTTAGGATGCTTCTAATTATGAAGTATTTGCCAATTCAATTAGCCTGTTATTGTATGCCACATTATGACATTGTAGTCTTAGCTGGTTGTATAGAAACTGGCCTTATAACCAATATGACCGATAGGGGAATATATTAAATATATTTAGCCATGTTAAAAAAAAACATTTTGTTTATTGTCTGTTTTGATGATCAGGAGACATGCATATATGTTGTCTTGTTAATGTAATTGGATTTATTTCTATAATAGGCAAATTGAGTAGTAACATTTTACATAATAAATGCGTAATCTTATGTCGGTGGTTTGCGTGATTTTTTATTATTACTGCATTTGCACTGAAAAATACAACAAATCTATTTTTCATTTGCAAGATTTTACACTGGTTTTATAGTAAAGGTCTTGTATGGAGTTAAGTTAAATTTAAAAGTTTTAAAAGTCATTTGTATGTAGTCATTGGAATATTTGTAATTGCAAAACTCCACATTAACATTTTATCCAAACAAACCCGGTGTAGTGCTGAATTGTATGCTTTAACTTGAAATAAACACTATCGATTTCTTCTTATAATCTATTTGATAACATTACGGAGGCAACAAAATTTTTTACATTTTTTTTTAAACGTAACCAGACACCTCAATACTTGGTAACAATCAATGTTTTTAGTATGAATGTGCCAAAATGCAATGATCTGTCATGAAACAAGCAAGAAACAACAGCAAAAAAGAAACATTAAAATTGTGTAATTACAATTGGAGAATTGGTGATGGGAACACCAGAATCAGAAAGTTGAGCCAGTTTTTCTTAATTTGATATTCCCTCAAAACTATTTTTTCAAAAGAATTTCAAGTAAAATGAACTTAGTTTCTACAAGTTTGTAGTATTTAATTTCACGTTTTCTGTAGTATTTACTGCATCACTTCAACATATTGGTGTACAACTCTTTAATACTCTTAATAACCTGACATAAAAGACCACTAACCAAACCTAAAACTGCTTGCATTCACAGTAATTTCAATAATAAACAATAGTTTTGCCACTCTCACAAGTGTTACACAAAAATGCACATTCCTTATGGTTTGCGTCAATACACAAACACAAAGACTGGCATTTACAGGGCAGACAATTCAACAGCCTTGACATTTTTCATTCAGTTTTATTATAAGTTTAACATAATAGACATTAATTATGCTCTGAAACTTGACAATAGCTGACACCATTATGTCAACAAGATGCACTCACTGCTGCACAACCGGTTTACCCACGTTACAGCCGCTTTTCCACAGCCCCATCTTTAACAGAAATCTGCGTCTCGGTATCAAATTTGACCATCAGCTTAGATCAGATCGAGATTTTACAGCAACAACTATAGATGCTATTAATGTAGTGTTGCATTTTGTAGGTGTGAATGTTGCAGATTTTTTAGTCTCGATCATATTTTATCTGCCAAGACTAGTAGGACGGGTCAGGGTAATGTGGAAAAAAGGTATTTCTCTTTTCTTTGGTTGTTGAATGTGACAGAAAAGGGGAGGGGAAACTCTAAGAACTGAAACCATAAATGGATGTTAGCGATAACAGCACAATCACAGGTCCCAGCATTCATTCAATGAAAACATATGTTATTTATTCCTGCTTTCTACAATTTATTCCAACACCAAAGAACTCCTCTAAAGAGGGCTTATTTGTGGAGCATCTCAAGAGGTAAAACCTTCTTCAGAGTTTTAATAGGTAAGCGTAAAATAAAGTACTAATATGATTTGCTGCTTTCATTTTTGGGAGTCAAATCTTTAAATCATTTAAACTTGGATTTCATGAAACCAGCTTAAAGCATGCTAAATATATTATGAAAAGTAAAATGTAAAAATGATTACTATCATTAAAGTTAAATGATCAAATATATGTTTTCATGGTTTACTGATCAAATAACTTTTACAGTGTTGTTTTTGCATATTATTTAACTCAATCGCTATTGTGATTGTGCTGCTTTTCTAATAAAACCTGTCACTGTTTTATTTGATTAAATAATGTTACTGACAGTCATTTATTCAGTTTACAGTCTTAGTTTTATTGTGCCATTTATTATATTTAAATTAGCAGGCAATATGCATTGTTTATGTATCTTGTAGTAATTTGTCATCATTCATTCATTTTCATTTCGGCTTAGTCCCTTTATTAATCTGGGGTCGCCACAGCGGAATGAACCGCCAACTTATCCAGCATATGTTTTACGCAGCGGGTGCCCTTCCAGCTGCAACCCATCACTGGGAAACACCCATACACTCTCATTCACACACATACACTACGGACACTTTAGCTTACCCAATCCACATATACCGCATGTCTTTGGACTTGTGGGGGAAACCGGAGCCCCCTGGAGGAAACCCATGCCAACACGGGGAGAACATGCAAACACCACACAGAAATGCCAACTGACCCAGCTGAGGCTAGAACCAGCGACCTTCTTGCTGTGAGGCGATTGTGCTACCCACTGCGCCACCGCGTCGCCTGTAGATCACAAAACAGACAAATGGAATTCATAGTAACATGTTTTACCGCATTCTATGGAAGTTACAACATTGTGAAAACTTGTTTTATCTCTCATCGTCTCAGGCTTAAGCTGTTCTTTTTTTACCCGTATAAATGCTTCACCGAACAGTAATGAACAATAGGTTCTATGTTGAAAGAAAATGTAGGCCATGAGACCAAAATGTTCTCAAACACCTTGCAAACTCCTGCCGATTTAATCTGTGTAAAGACGGTGATATAAAACCCAGAAAATGATATTCAATGATAAAGAACACAAGACGATTGATACTAGAACAATTTTGTTGATCAAATATTGTTTCAAATTAGGCCGTCCACCTGAAAACCAGCTAGAAAATCCCATGTCTCAGCCAGAAGAACCAGCACCGGCTCCTCCAGCCGCAGAACTTGCACCAGACAACCAACAACCTCCAATTCAGTCTGATTCAAGTAATCCAGCAAAAGCATCACCAGTCAAAACAGTAGCTCGAACTAAAAAAAATACCATATTACTTGCAGTTTTTCTCTCTTTATTGAATTATGCCATAAAGTATGTTGTCCACTCCAAAATAACCTTCCAAATCTCATCTCAATCTGAAGATCCAGCTCCAGAGCATCAGCCACCTCCAATTGAAATACAGTCTGAACCAATTTATGAAATTATTGAGGATCAGATCTATGATGGTAAGCATATATTCAATGTATTTGATACATACAAACACACAAAAAGTGTTGTGCAATATTTATGTATATGCAAGAAGCGCAATGTATATGCAGTGTTATGTAATATTTTGATCTCAAATTCCTCATTCCTCAAATTAAGTCATTCCTCAAATTAAGAGAAATGTCAGGTTACTAAACTAACTAGAACGTTTTTACTCTCCTTGAGAGCTTACACCAGATCCCCCATCTGCAGGACCCCAGACAAAGGATCAAACACCTGAAGTTCAGACAGTCTTGAATCAGTCTAGTCCAGTCAATGTAGTAGTGCCTTACCTGATTCAGCCATCTGGAGGTAAACTAATTTCATAAATCAATGACTCAGAACACATACGCGCAAAAATGTCATACTACAATTCTAACAAGACTATTATAGCTATAGTTCACCCAAAACTAAAAATTCTGTCCTCATTTACTCACCCATCAATTTTTACAAACCTGTTAAGACTTTCTTCATTCTGTTGAACACAAAGGGAGAAATTTAGAAGACTGTTGGAGACCTGTAACCATTGATTTATATAGTATTTGTTTTTCCTACTATGGAAGTCAATGGTTACCTTTCACCTTTTAGTTTTCAGCTTTCTTCAAAATACCTTCTTTTGTGTATTTGTGAAACTTATAGAAGCTTGAAAACACTTGAGGGTTAGTAAATAGTGAGTATATTTCATTTTTGGAAGAACTATCCCTTTCAATGCTCCAAAAGTTTCATGTTGTTTATTCATTTTTACCTTAAATAAGGCTATCCAGTACAAAACAACTTTCCAACTGTCATGTCCCAGCCAGCAAGTCCTGCACCAACTCCACTACCTGCAGGGCCTCAGCCACAGAATCAAACCTTTCCAGGTCTGAAAGCCTTGAATCAGTCTTCACAAAGTGACCGAGAACCTAACCAAGTTAATCCGTTTTTACTTTTTTTAAACTTTTGTTTGAAACAAGGTTACACGGTAGTTCAGCGCAACTATCCCGTTGGAGGAGTACCTGGAGGGGCTCCTCTACCTGCAGGCTTCCAGTCAAATAATCAGCCACCAGTTCAACTAGTTATAATTCAGGATGGTGCAAGTAATCCAGCACCACAGCAGGTTCAGCCATATCCAGGTAAACATAGAAGGAATATTTACTCAACTGTTAATTTGCTTGTTGATGCAAATATCTAATTAGCCAATCATGTGGTAGCAACTCAATGCATTTAGTCATGTAGTAGTGGCTGTAGATTTGAAGTATATTTTCTTATCACACTTTGTTGCCCTTACTATACATTTAGATACTATGCATTATTGAATGAGTATTGTTATTGACCATCATCCTTTCATGAAATCAATTTAATCATCATGTGGGATGGTTATTTAATGTCCTATGTCACAAACTCTGATCATTCTTGAATATGACATATGTAATTAAATGATCGCTACAATCACAAGATTTTGATTCAATAAAATATTTTTGGGATGTGCTGGATTGAAATCTCTTAGTAAAGTCTACAGCATCTTACTGAATATATACCACAGAAAATACTTCAATAAAATAAAGCTTCTGCTTTCCATATACAGTAAAATTCATTATTTTCCAATCCTTTTGTTTATTCTGTTGTCTGTTAATTTAGTAATCAGAACACAAGCACATCGATTTAAATAATTTCACAAACAAACATCAACTTTTTCTTAAACTAGGCTATACAGTCCAAAACACTCATCCAAATCCCTCGCCTCAGCCAAAATCTCCTCTGCCGACTTCTCCAGATGCAGAACTCCAGCAACAAAATCAGCCACCGCCAGCTCAACTAATCATAAACCAGTGTGATCCAAATAATCCAGCGCAAGTTCAACCATATCCAGGTAAAGTTGGAAAAAAATTGGCTTTACAAGATTAACATTAAATCAGTTATGAATAAGAGTAAAAACTCAGCTTTAACAAAAAAAAGGTTATCTCATAAATCAGACAATTAAGTGTATCATGACTTTTGAGTTAAGTTAAAGGTGAAGTATAGTTTATATGCTATTAGTGTCATATAGTATTAGTGGTATCATAGCTATGTCACATTGGAGCTCAAGACAGGGTTGGCCCTAATCAATACCTATGGGAGACCTCCAGGGAGAACTAGGTTGATGCCAAAAGTGGTGTTTGGGAGATCAGCAAGGATGCTTATCCTGCAGTCTCGTCTGTGTGGAACAAAAGCTCTGACCCTCTTTTGGTCATTAAAAATCAATCATGCATATTAACCCCATGCATTGAACCCTTTTCTGTGAGTTTGATTGACAAGTGATCTGACCAATCATAGTGCCCCAAAAGTTAATTAATTAAACAGATTAATATGATGAAAGAGTACCACCAAATGAGTTTTTGAACCTTAATTTCTGAGAGTGTGTGTAACATGTCAACCATGGTCCCACAATGGCAAAACATATAATTTGTGCTACAGTATAGCATCACCCCAAACACTTGATTTTGAATGAGCTGGAAAGTTAACATATCATCCCTCAGTATAGTGAAGGGGAACCTATTATGTTAAGGCCAGTTCATACCACACAGATGAACTCCAACAAACAATTCTGTCATAGTTTGTTGGGTGAGTGTTTTACCCATCAGCATCTATTGGTCGGAGTTTGTTTGCACCTGCTTGTTCAATCTACATTTTTTGGATTGTGGAACGTTTAATAGTGAATAATCATTTTCAAAATGGCAATAAACTTAGACGTAATCGGACCAGAAACCAAATAGGCTTCATAAAAATAAAAAAAGCCCTGAGAGGGATAATTTAATTAATTATTTAATTATTGTGTTTGGCAGATATTGAAGCAGTGTGAACATTTTTTTCACAACATTCTAAATACCACGGTCAGCTTGTCTGTGTGGTGTGAATAGACTTTAAAAAAATCCTTCAGATGGAATTATCCAATGTTCTGACCCTCTTTAGTAATTAATACTCAGTAATGTCTCCATATAATCAATCATGCCTCCAAATAATCCCCATGCACTGAATCCTTTCAGGTATTTTGATTGATAGGTGACCTAAACAATGATAGGTGACCAACCAACCACAGTGCCGACTATGTTAGTCGATTAACATCTTACAATACAATTTGAAAAATTGTAAAAAACTATATGATTTTTAATGCAAACACCAGGTACCTACAACAAGGATATGAACAAAATCCAAGCCTACGCTTTTCAAAGAGTCAGTTTCAGAAAGAAGTTGATGACAGACTGAGACAGCAGAATAAAAATGCCTTATGAAAAATGCCACCAATGTTTGTCTTTTTGGCAAGTTTTCAAACTTTCTTTTTCTAGTAACATGTCAGACAAGGTTTGACAGTGGCAAAACACACTCTGGCTCAGACTGTCTGCTACATTAGCCACACCCCAAACTCTCTCTATAGGTTAAAGTGATTGCCAGATTAACGCTTTGTGTTTATAGTAGTCAATTATTAAAACGAACTTAGTTGAGTGTATTTTTACATTGAAAACATATCATACATACTTCACCGTTTAGTATTTTGCTGAATAGTGTGAAAGTATTTAAAGCAATTGCTGTAAAGATAATGATGTTTTTGCCTTCCTCTTCATCAATGTGCCCAGCACCTGCACTTCCACCAATAATTTTAACTTATGGACTACCACCCGGCCTTGAGCATCTCACTCAGGTGGGCATCTCTCTTTCCCTTAATACATTTATCAGGATTAGTGTATAATGTCTGTTTATGATATGCCATTTTTGTGCATTTCAGGTTGACCAGGTCCTTATTCATCAAAAGATTCAGTGTATAAAAAGTAAGTCTTCTTCTATTAGTTCTTTGATTATGTTTTCTGGTTCCTTTGTTAACACCTTGGTCATTTATGATCTATAACTTTACCTGTTTGTCATTTAAACCTAAGATAAATCAAATCGACAACCTTTGAACATATTTGTCTGCAGTACTCACTTGCTATCAGCCTAGCAACCAGTATGAGATCAAAAACAGCATTGGGCAAGAGGTTTACCGTGTCAAAGAAGAGAGCGATTGTTTTGCACGCAGTGTCTTAGCTCCATTTAACAATTTTAAAATGCGAGTTGAAAACAGCACGGGCCAGGAGGTCATCCGGATGGAAAAACCAATGCAATGCATCCTACAAGAGGTAACATTAACATTTAAGACTAATGTAGCATCCAAATAAAATGTCTGTACAGGTGTTGAATGGAGCTCCAACAAAACACAATAAATGAGAAAGTCAATAACACCTTAAAAAAATAAGCAGAATCAATAAACTGATTTTATGATTGGCTGCTTAATAAAGATTTAGCATACAAATGTTTAGCTTTAATATAATATAATAACTTTTCTCTTGCAATTTCAAGTTTCATCTGTATTTCGCAATTCTGAGTCTACATCTGGCATTTCAGACTTAGTTTTTTTTAGGATTTATTTCTCCCAAATTCTAAATTTATATCTTGTTTATAATAATGTTTTTCTCCGGGTTGCAGAATTGTGATACACAGTCCTGAGAAATTCAAAACCATGATATAAGGGTGGTTATTATTATTTTTTATTCCATGGCAGAAACAGTTAAGCTTCCACAAGTCATTTATGGTCTATATTTTTTTTTTATTGCAGTCAGAAGTTGAGGATAGTAATTTTAGATTTTGTTTTTAAATTGAAACTAATCCTACTATAAAGAATGGTATGCTAGGATTTAGTTGTTGGGTTATGAGTGCATGTTTGTTGCCAAAAATAACAGAGAAGCAGCTGTGCAGTGATATGAGCTCATTCTTTTTATGGGACAGTGTTCAGCTAAATTAGCATGGCATTCTGTTTCTAACCGTGTGATTAAAAGGTTCTTACGAGCATACTGTTATGTTCTTTTACTCTCAATATGTTATAATATAGAATCAGATTTTTTGCAGTAACCAAAATATTTGCAGTTATTTCACATGTGCACTTCAATCAGTTAGAGTGGAGACATGTTTTGCATTGTTACTGAGATATTGGGAAACTCCTATAAATGTAATTATTTAAAAAATAAACAATATGATTTCCTCTAATTGCTCATAACCTTGACACTCCATGCTGTCTAAAATAACCAGTAGGTTGTCTGTTGCACACTTTTTACCCATTTTCTGTATTTCCTTACTCAGATTGAGGTACAGGCTCCCCCGGGAGTAACTATAGGCTATGTAAAACAAGAATGGTCCTTTTTGTACCCAAAATTCGTAGTCGTAGGCCCCAATAATGAGATACAACTGAAGATCCATGGGCCCTTCCTTCCCTTTGACTGCTGTAGCGACGTAATCTTTGAGGTAACTTTCATTAACGAAGAGATATTTTTGATATTAAAGTTTTAGTTCACCCAAAAAGAAAAATTATGTTATTAATTACTCAGACTCTTGTCATTTTAAACCTCTGATACCTTTGTTCATCTTAAGAAACACAAGAGCTCCTTTATCCTCTATAGACAGCAATGGTCCTGACTCATTCAAAGTCCAGAAAGGAACCATAAAACATCCTAAAACATTCCATGTGCTTTAGAGCTTCAATCTGAATAATATGAAGCTATGAGAATACAAAAATAATGGCTTCATTCAACAGTTTATTCAACGTCATTCTCCTCAGAGTCACATAGGGCATGCATTGAATTAAACATGTGCACACAAAAGTATTCTTATAGCTTCACACTATTGGTAAAGTTGTTGTCTATGGAGGATGAGGGAGCTTTCAGACTTCATCTAAATTATCTTAATTTGTATTCTGAAAATGAATGTCTCAGGAGATTGGAATGACATGAGGGTGAGTAATTAACAACATAACTAAACATTTAAGATTACACACCACTGTGTGTTTTGTAATACTAAATAAGTCTTTCTTTAGGTAAAAAGTCTGTTGGGTGGGCAGACAATTGGTCGAATCATAAAACTGCAAAGTGATTTCATAACGAAATTCTTTGCTGATGACAGCAACTTTCGCATTGAGTTCCCTCTGGACTTGGACGTTAGAATGAAGGCTGTACTTATGGGTGCTTGCTTCCTTATTGTGAGTATTAAGCCAGTGATTTCCCTTACTCTCAAGAACTTGAAGTATAGTAAGATGTATATACAGTATGTATGATAAAAGTGTTCATTTAGTACTGATGCTTTTTGTTTTTGGAAATTAAATTGACTGTAATAAATATGAAAATTCATCAGTGAACTAACAGTAGTATTGTAGTAGTAATGTCTATTCTCTTTTTCTTTTCTTCTCATAGGACATCATATTCTATAACAAAAATGGAACTTTATTATTTAAATTATTGAGGGGACTTATATAAACCAAAAGCTAAGTTTAAAAAATGAACTGCCCATGAAGACACTACAAATTATCATTAATTTTACTTACCATTATATATATATATATTCATTCTAAAATTAATGAATATATATAT
>CAIGQW010053631.1:15319906-15364294 GCA_903798125.1 Danio choprae
GTGTATGGGTTTTTCCCAGTACTGGGTTGTGGCTGGAAGGGCATCCGCTGCGTAAAAACATAGGCCAGAATAGTTGGTGGTTCCTTCCACTGTGGCAACCCCTGATAAATAAGGGACTAAGCCAAAGTTTCAGAGGTTTGGGGTCAGTAAATTGTTTTTTAGGTTTTTGAAAGAAGTTATTTACAATAACAAATACAATACATATACTATTGCAATGTAAAAGATCTGTTTTTATAACATATACTTAAAATGTAATTTATTCCTGTGTTGGCAAAGCTGAATTTTTACACCATTCTACTATGCTGGTATAATAATCTGGTTGCTGAATATTAATGTTGCTACGGCACTCAATGTTTCTCTGGATTTCAGGATTTACTAAAGTAAATAAGGTTCAGATGAAATAGATCATTTTTGTAATTGTGTTCAATCTGTCAGATGTTATTCTTGCTGAATAAAATAAATATTACCTTTTTTAAAAACGTATTTTGAAGAATTAACCACTTCACAACTACAAAAAAGTATATTATATTAGTATGAATTGCAGATGCACCAATCTGGATATTTTGACCAATAACAATAACTTGTAAATTTGAAAAATATACTAATATACAAAAATATGATACATCTCTTGTGCACACCTTGTCGTGTCCTGCGTAGGAAACCATTCAAAACCCTCATGGCCAGCACCATGGATCAAACTCATCAGTTATGAGTGGAATATGCCATGTATTCACAAATTTCCTTTATGAGCACTGTGAATTTATATTGTGAATCCTTTTGTCACATTCATTGTATTAGGGAGGTATGCACTTTCGGATGCAGCCCTTATTTAGAACAGTAGTGTATATTAAGATCTTTTTTAATAAAAGGTAGAGGTGCACCACTGACCTCTGATACCATGGTGGTGAGCTGTGAGAAGGTCGGTCGTTCAGTAGAATTGCAGGCCCAACATTTGCGCATCACAGCATACAACTCCTGCGGGCAATCAGGAGGCCTTTCCAAACGCTCACCTTCCCGCTCAACACGAAACAAGATCTGCACAAAACACACAACACACAGTCATCTTTGAATATAGTGCTGATTAAAGTGCCAGTTCATTAACATTTTTCTTTTCAAACTGCATCAAACCAGCATCTACCTGTCTGCCAGAAAGCCCCAACCAGGGCTCCTCACAGTAAGTGAACATTTCCCACAACGTGACACCAAACATCCAGACATCTGAAGAATGAGAGAAAGATCCCGTACGCAAACTCTCAGGAGCACACCTGTAGAAGGAAAGAAAGACGCTGGAATTACTGTCCTGTATATAAATGGACGATAGTGGCTAGAAGTGTAAGAAAAATAATATCTAAACATTTCTGGAGATTTTTTCAGTATTTTATAAACAGTATTTTTGTTGAGTTTCATTTTGTGCTAGTACCTTGGCTGATTTAATAAACATGACACTAAAACTACAAGTAGGTGTCAATAAGTCCCTGTTTTCATGAGTGATTTACTGAATCATTCATTGAAAATAGCTGGTTCATTTTGTTGTTGATTATTGCGATAACAATATTTCTTACAATATAACATTTCCCTATTTTTATTTTGTTTTTAAATCCTTTATTTATGTAATGATATTAAACTAAACAGGTTTTTCAGATCTAATTCATTCTAATTCAGACTAACAAAATGGTGTCAAGGTCCAAACATTTAGTCTTTAAGTGAAGTTTCATAAACTAATTTCGAGAGGAGCACGTGATATGATTGATCGCAGCCGGTCTCTCATCAGTAATCACTAGTAAGCCAATCAGATTAATACAAACTCCCTATAAGTAGCCTGTCAAAAAACTACTCTCTTATCTTCGTTTTCGAAGAAACCCCCCATCCACCCCATCTCCTCCTTTTCCTCCTTTACCAGGGGGAGCTCTAGAGAACAATCTGATCTCGTACCCCCTTATAAGCTTATTTACCAGGGGGAGCTCTCGAGAACTATCTGATCTCGTACCCCCTTATATGCTTATTTACCAGGCGGGAGCCCTGGGCTCAATTATCTCCGAGCTCAGGGTTCTCTCCCGGGACAGCATGGCAAACCTCCTATTATTATCAAGCAATATCTAAGTGTGAACTCTTGAAAACACTATGAATGAGTGAAAACCTCAGCAGATATTCTGAGTCTGATTGGCTGTTGTCATTTTTCTCTCTTGAGAAAGAGAACAGCAACTACATGGGATATAGATAGTAAGGCCCCCTCTGATTGGTCATAATTAGATCAATGCATAAAATCAAGGTAATTTATCAGACAAGTTTGCGATACGTATATTGCGATAATGATAATTTTGCGATA
Source organism: Danio choprae (assembly GCA_903798125.1). Classification (NCBI taxonomy): domain Eukaryota; kingdom Metazoa; phylum Chordata; class Actinopteri; order Cypriniformes; family Danionidae; genus Danio; species Danio choprae. The sequence continues at coordinate 15,322,233 of CAIGQW010053631.1, forward strand.
TATTGTGCAGGCCCGATATATTGTGTTAGAAACTAAACAAGTGACTATCTAAATCAGGGGTGTCCAAACTCGGTCCTGGAGGGCCTGTGTCCTGGAGAGTTTAGCTCCAACCCTACTCAAACACACCTGAACCAGCTAATCAAGCTCTTACTAGATATACTAGAAACGTCCTGGCTGGTGTGTTAAAGCAAGTTGGAGCTAAACTCAGCAGGACACTGGCCCTCCAGGACCGAGTTTGGACACCCCTGATCTAAATTAATGAATCACTGAATCATTTAGTCACTAGATTCATTCAAAAACAGATGCATTGTGTTGTATAAATAAGTAATAAAGGCAACAATTTTGTCACTGGGGTGGAACGTTTGCCACTTCCACCTAAATGGATCAACGATTTTTTTCATGTCACCTCAAACTTCAGTTCCTCATAAAATCTTGACCAATCAAATGCTCTCTAGTATCTGACATCTCCTGGCCCCCTTCAAGATGCTTCTCATTTGCTTTTCATTTCAACCACTCTCATTGGCAGAGCTATGATAAAAAACGAAATGCTATTGGCTGATTTTAAAAAAAGAGGAGGAGCTACTCTATGTCCCACCTTCTCTTAATTTTCCAGCCGAGATTACTTCAAACATTGAATAAAAACAATTTACATTTCAAAGCACTTCACAGGACCTTTAAGGTATCAGTATTATCTCTTTAGGAACAAAAGTCCACATTCAAAAAATGTGTAACCAGTGACAGCTTCTGTCCTTTTATTTCTGAGAGTTTATCATGTTTGTAATCAAGATAATATTCAGCAAAACAATACTTATGTTATTGTGTTGTTATTTAATTATTATTATTATTATTATTATCATTATTATTTTACTTTATTTTTGCTTTCAAAACTTTCAAAGACTCATTACACAGTAATTGTTTTTGGAGTTTTGGTTTATTGCCAAGTTTACTTGATAATGCTAGCTTGCACATCTGCAAAATATGATATTTATTCATTCATTCATTCATTCATTTTCCTTCGGCTTAGTTCCTTTATTCATCAGGCGTCGCCACAGCAGAATGAACCGCCAACTTATCCAGCATATGTTTTACACAGAGGATGCCCTTCCAGCTGCAACCCAGTACTGGGAAACATCCATACACACTCATTCACACACACACTCATACACTATGGTCAATTTAGTTCATTCAATTTATCTATAGCGCATGTGTTTGGACTGTGGGGGAAACCGGAGGAACCGGAGGAAACCCACGTCAACACGGGAGAACATGAAAACTCCACACAGAAATGCCAACCGGGACTCGAACCAGCGTTCTTCTTGCTGTGAGGTGACAGTGCTAACCACTGAGCCACCGTGCCGCCAAAATATGATATTATCATTGCAAAATATGATATTATCATAGACATTCCACACCCAGCAATACTACTTCTGTTACTTCTGTGTACTATTTCTGTTTCCTAAATCCAGCTTCTCACCATGCAAAAGGGATTCGTCTGTGCGCCGTCATGATATAGTGGTCCCTCTCATCCAGACCTCTCATCAGTCCAAAGTCTCCGATCTTGACTTGCTCTCTAGCAGCCAGGAGCACGTTTCGGGCAGCGAGGTCTCTGTGGATGAAACGTCTGGACTCCAGGTACTCCATACCTGCAGCGATCTGTGTGCTGAAGAGCCAGAGTCGAGAAAGAGGATATTCTCCATGGCGCAGACGCAGAGTGTCGTATAAAGAACCGAGAGGAGCCAGCTCCGTTACCTGAGAAATACAAAGAATAACTGTGTCATTGCTCTGGTATCAACAGCACAAAACATCACTCAACAATGTTCAGTAAATTGATCAGATTTTTCAACAGACAACTGCAATGATATAGTATGTGTATGTTTGTGTTTATGTATAACTTGCATGTTGGTCACAATTTCAGAAAAACTGACAGTGCTTAAGCAATTAGGTCACAAACAGTCATACACACCAGTGGCAGGCTTAGTACCGCTACCACTACGTGCTACCATAGTAGCCTGTGAGCATGATTTAAAGTCTGAATGTTAATTGAAGTGGAGCAAAAACGTTCTTGTGGAGAGGCTGTAGTGGTTAGGGCTGTACAATAATATCATAAGTCTTGTTTTGTTTAGTTTTTTGCTTGACTGCTTCAGTTTTAAATAATTATTACACTGTATATGTCAATATATTGTTTTAAATAATCAGTATTATATTGACATTTTGACAAGAAAGCTAATAAAATATCAGAAAGTTTCTCATATTTTGTCATGCAAAATTTGGTTGTTATCAGCAGAATCCTATTTATTTATTTTTTTTAATATTGAACAACCCTAGTAGTGGCTATAAAAAATTTAAATATAAAAAATTGTGACATGAAATGAAAATGAAAAGAAAAACCAAGACAAACTAAGACAGACCATTTAAGGTGGGGCATGGAACAGTTCTCTACCTCTAAAGTGGGGAATGGCAGAAAGAATTTGAGAAACATTGAGCTAAAGGAAACTCAGAGGGTCAAAACTTAAATATAATTGCCATTGTGCAGCAGAAGCCACAGGCTAGCTCAGCTGTCATCATATCTAGGCTTATAAACTGTATGTTACTTAAACTGAAAAATTTAAATGCGAAAATCGTAAAACAAATTAATCTAGGGCAAGAAGGGTTTTTCTTTGGTCATTTCTATCAATTTTCAGGTCATTTGCATAACTGGAAAACAACCCTCTAAATTTCCAGGTTTTCCAGGACGCGTGGGAACCCTGATGTAAATTAAATAAAAAATGTATTTTTTGTCTATATGCATATAAAAATAAAATAATCTTATGTCAGTAAAAAATTTAATTACAGTGTAAAGTTTCTCATTTATTTTTATTACAGTTATTAATTTATATGTTTGTTTATTATTCTTTTGTATTTATTCATTTTGTTTTTCCTTCCAATGTTAAACGTTTTAGCTCAATGCCTCGCAATAAGGTCCATTTAGATGGTCTGTCCAGAAAGGCTGATTGCAGATGTGAAAATAATAAACTCATTGAATAAAAAAAAATAATAATATTTTAAACAAAATGTAAAGATTACCATTTTAAGGGGATGAGTAAGCACAACACCATAAAGGTGTATAATGTTGGGGTGATCCAGAGACTGCATTGACGTCACTTCCTGAAGGAAATCGCTCACCAAGTCAACCTGTCCACTCCTCAGGGTTTTCACTGCTACCGGCACCTTAAAAGATGGAATCAAGACAATTAAGCTACTATTTATTTCTACACGTTTAATCCTCTTAGGAGTACAACAAGTACTTATATTTAGTGTAAAGTACTCACCACACGTCCAGTCGGTGTGTGCCATTCTGCTTTCCTAACCACCCCGAATGAACCAGAGCCTAGTTTGTCCCCAAAGAGGAGTTCCCTGTCCTGGATCAGACAGGTGAGTGCGCGCACTGGTCCCTGGCCTGAGCCAACAGCATTAAACTGCTCATTTCCCTCAGGAGCACGACCGTTGGTGGGCTGGCAGAAAACAGACGTTGATCCTCACAAGTAGACACAGTGAATAAATAAACAGAGAGCTTATGTAAAAATGTAAAATACTATACCTTCACCATCCACGACCGTGGTCGCATGTTGGTTTTGTATCGCTTCACAGCTTCCCATAATCGTCGCTGTCCTGTTGCCAAAAAAATGTACCATGAAACCACAATAAATGTAAAGCTAAAAAAATGAAGTTGCAATCATGTTTTGTTCTCTGTTATGACACATCTGAGTGAAACGGCTTCTCAAATTAGAAAAAAAGGTAGGGCAGGATTTGATTTGTCCATAGGGAATTGATTTTAATTGTTGTTTTTCTTTCGGTGGATCTCATGTGAGTGACAGTTTGTCACGCCCTCACACTAGTAAACGCATCATCAGAAATAGAAAATAAAAATGGCAATTTATGATAAATAATTTACAATAAACTGTGATATTCCCTAAAAATATAAAAATGTATATGATTTTGATGGCGACTTTAAAAGTATTAGTTATCAGAAACATTACACAGACGACTTCCACAGAACAGAAACCCTGTTTAAGTATAAAACTGAACACAAACCTGGTTTACTAATGCCAATCTGCTCAAGATCTGCTTCTTTAACATAGTTCAAGTGTTCCATGCGGGTCACGTTGAGTCCATCTCGCATCCGTAAGTAGAATCTCTCCAGCTGCACGTCAGCCAGGAGCTGGTACAGCCACTGAGTATCATGATCCATCATTATTAGATGCTCACACAGCAACTCTGAGACAGAGCAAACACAGCAATCAGATGAAGAAAAAAGATAACCTAAGATTGACCTAAAACAGTCATTTTTACTGGTAAGCAGTTTTGTACTAGTTTTCTACATGCCTACTATATCTTCATGTCTCTTTGGAATAGACAATACATGGCTGTTCCTTACAAAGGCCTCACTGGGTTGCCATGGGTGCCTGTTGGGAATTTGCTGCAAGCCAATCAGCAATCAAATAAACAAGAGAGCAAGAGGTGTGCTGACAATGTCCTCTTAAAGTGCCTGGTACAACCTCTGACTGTGGTACTGACTGAGCATTTTGTCAGGCATACATGGAATAAAGATTATATTGTAAAAGACTGTATCATCACCAAAATAACCCAAAATACTCATAATTTGCTCCAAAATATGTATTATTTTCATTTTAAACATTTATACTTTGAACTACTAGGTTTTACCCAGTTTATTTATTAATATAAAACCTAATAAACTGTTATTTTAAGCACAGGACTGTCAGTGTTGTTTCATTTTAACATTAATATAGATCTGCTATGCTGAATAGTATTATTATATTATTTCACACATATTTTATTATTGCAAAGGTTAATTGAAACATTAAAGTTTTACTTGGGTTTAGTATGCAGTTTATTATTATTGTTGTTGTTGCTGTTATTATGTCAGTTTGTTTTAATACATTTATTTTGATCCAGACACCAAAATGGCTCTTTGTTGAAGTAAATAATCCTTATAAATTGGTTCACATTGTTAGCTTCTGTTAACTATTGTAATCAAATGGAACACTTATAGTAAAGTGAGAACCTATTTTTCAGCAAACATGGTTCATAAGCTCTCCATGTTGCTGATTGAAGACCATTTTAGAGATAAAATGAGAAAAATAAATGTTTCTTTTTATATTCACTACATTAAATTGCAAGTTAAATTCAACCAACAGTTACAAAGAAACTACACACAACACATTTAAACAAATTGTAAGAAGCATACTAAAAACAATTGTGTTTTTTATGGCTTCAAAACTGAAAGAATGAAAAATTAAAATAGCATGCATGTTAACAGACTGTCTAAAAAAGGGGAAGCAGAGGAGCTAGTAAACCAATCAAACCACTTTTTTTCAGCAGAAGCCAGGAGAGAGGAATTTGTATAAGGTTTCAGGTATGTGTGACTAAAGAAGAATGATTTACCCATTCAATACCATTACTCATAAAGCAATTACGCAATGAATACCTTTCTAAAGTACTCTAACTTGGCAAGGAGAACGGTTTCACACCATATGCATGAGTATGCAAAGCCTGCAGAACTGGACAAAACCTCAAATAAATAAATGTTTGTTTGTTTGTTTGTTTTTGTGTGTCAAGCATTTGTCTGTGAACCTTCTAGTTCAATCAGCTATGTACGACGAGACTACTAGAAACTCTCTGCACTTCTGTGTTTACCAAACCATGACAACATCCAGATCAACTCACAGACACATGACCTTTAGTGAATAATCAGCCAGCATGAAGAAACCGCTCTAAAACTGAGGGAGCTTGTTAGAGCAGGTAACCGGAGAAAAATCAAAATAACATTCCTGACTACACACCTAAAAATCCACACCCCAAATGACACGAGAAAAGATAGACTCTGTCTGACACTGCAGGGTTTAAAATTTAGCCAACAAAATCTCATAAATCAGATCCTTTCATGAGTGCACGGAGCTCGCAAAAATATGAGGAATCTTCATGAGACAGTGAAGAATTATTATTATTATTTTATTTTTATTATTTGATATTTGATAAAGCCATGCTTAGTTGCTTCTCTTCACATTTAACAGTGCCCTCTGAAACCGGCAGACTGATTTATCTGACAATTCTACAGTATTGTTGTCATCAAATAATAAAGTCTTATAAGAAGAAAATAGTGTCTATTTACAAAGGAGTATACATGCTGACTGTGCCTTAAAACAAATGACAGCTTCTGTTTGTTTGTCATGTTTTGTCAAAAGGCGTGACTCTAATCCTTTACATGCTGTATAATTAAGTATAGAAATGTGTCAAACATATGCAGCTGACCTGTGACCGACAAAGTTAGTCCCAAATTAATATGTGGGTCATTACTCTGCAGCACTAATTATTATATCATGGTGATCTGAGAGAGTTGTTGAAATTTTTAAGTTGCCTGACCATTTTTTTTAATCATACAGTAAGTGCAATGTCAAGAAATAAAAACAAGTGCTTGCACAGATACTCCAAGTAAGGAGGGGGGAACAGCCTTACAGCCGTACTTAAGTTACAGCCTTACTGAGAAAAGAAATTAAATATAGGAACCGTATTCTTGACAAGAAACCTTTTAAGCCAAAAATTAAAATTCTGTTATTTACTCACACTCCACTTGCTCCAAACCTGTTTGAGTTTCTTTCTTTTGTTGAACACAAAGGAAGATATTCTGAAGAATGTTGAAAAGCAGCAGCCATTGACTTCTAGTACTTTTTGTTCCAATACTATGGATGTCGATGGCTGCTTTTCCTCCACAACATTCTTCAGAATATCTAGTTTTGTGTTCATCACACTTCAAGCAAGATGGTTCATGGGTTTAAAACCACCCGAGTGTGAGGAAATTTTCGTTTTATGGAGAACTATCCTTTTAATGCAGGACAACATACCTATAAACAATACTGTTGGTTTCACCTTGTGTTATAAATCAGCCGTGACAGGCGATAAGGACGACCTGTGTGCCCAGGTGTTCTTTTAAAACGTAACACCGAAGCGGAAATGACGATTTTAAAAAAATAATTGGCAAATCTTTAGTTTTGACAAACATCTATTTAGACTCTTGAACACTTTTTTAAATGTAAGTCAACATATAATTTTGCAGCACAAGACTTTGCAGTAAACAAATATGTACATATATATTTATATATACTTACAAAACAATCCTTTTAGTACGCAGCCGAAACCTTCTTCACTCCAGGTATAAAAAGTCCATTATAAGTCGTTCATTGTCAGTGAGTTTCGCGCAAATTCGCACTAATCCGCAGTGCTAGATTATAGTTCGTTTAATGAATCTGACAACCAATAATCTGTGGGTTATAAGAGTGGTTTTTAAAACAATGACAGGTGTTTTTTAGACTGCGGTTGACGTCTCTGTCTGTGACTTGAGTGCACTCGGTCTTCGCTCCGCCTCCTCTCTCGTCCTCCGCCCTTTACACCAAAACTTCCCTTTTACAATAACATGCTGGATTGATGCTTCTGTTACAACATATTAATGATAAATAATAGTGTTGTTTGTCTTCCCAAATTAGATAGATTTGTAGATTTTGGTGTTAATCTTCTTCCTTCCCCCTGTTTTTATCAGCTTGGTCACAAAAAGGTTTAAAACAGGCTACTAAAATGTCTTTAAAAACAGCATTATTATTATTATTTTGAATTTAATCACAATTATGAAACATTTTACTGCTTTCTGTAGTTTATTTTAATTTGCAATTAGGCCTGCATAGCATATTTCTCATGTTATACTGTCATTATCAATGTTAACTAATTGTCTCTTTAAAAATAAATACAATATTTTAAAACTGTTGTTTATTATTATATAATGACAATGGGGAAAAGTAATAATCCAAAGCATCTATCCTTTAAGCTTTACAGGAAATATTGTCTCATTTCTTGTCATATGTTTTAAAAAATTAGAAGTGTTGTTAATAAAGGATGTCAACAATTAGCTAAATGAAAATAATGGGTGTAAAAGGAAGCTTGCAATTAGTACACCCATTATGAAGAAACTCTCATAAAGTCCTTCATCGTTACAGGCACTGGAAAATAGAGACTTTTTTTCCCTGAGTGCCCCTTTCGGTTATGCTTCTCTGATCCGGTCTTTCCGGTTTTACTGGAAGTCTATGGACTTTCATCTTGTCACAAAGAGACACACACGCATGTATGCAAATGTGAACGTGACATCATGTTTCAGATTACCCTTAGTCAACCTATTCAAATCACTCTTTAGGGTAAAAAAGATCTTTTATGATCAGCTTGCTTACTGTTTCTGTAACCATATTTACCACAAATCATATTTTATTTCACTAAAACATAATCTGGACGGCACAGTGGCTTAGCATAGTTGCCTTACAGCAAGAAGGTCCCTGGTTCGAGTCCCAGATGTTTGTGTGGGTTTCCTCTGGGTGTTCTGGCTTCCCCAAAGACATGCTGTATAGGTGAACTGGATAAAGTAATTGGCCGTTGCATGTTGGAAGAGCATCCGTTGTGTAAAACAATTGCCAGAGTAATTGGCAGTTCATTCCCTTGTGGCAACCCCTGGTAAAGCAGGGTATAAACTAAAGGAAAAGTAAGTAAAACATAATCTGAGGCAGAGGCAGTATGCCTCTGTGCATTAGAAAGCCTCACTGAAACAAATTAAGTGATTTTAACAATATAGAAATCAAACTACTTTACTAAATGAAAATATACTTTTTAAGCACAATATTTGCGATCAATGCCATCAACCAAAGTATTTGTAAGTGAAACAAACTGAAATTATCATATAAAATAACAGATAAGAGATAAACAATAATAATCTTTGACAGCTAAGGAAATCCCAGAATTGCTGTAAATATTTTGAGTCAACTGCTTGTTGCAATTAAAAGGTAATTTATGTAAATTATTGATGTAAATGTATATAATTGTATAAATTAAGTAATCCAGAGTAGAGCAATTTTTGAAGTTCCTTCCTTCGCATGATATTGTGACTCAGGCTTAGAAATATTCAGCCTGTAGCAGTGCAGTTAGCCTACGTCAGACCTGAAACAGATATATGTCTTAAATAGGAAACATTAGGAAGTACTAAAAGTTGAAAAATTGAACTTGAACTTAAAGGTCATGCAACAGTGAACCATTAGGACTTCTCTTTCTGTTTCTTTTTTCCCCATATCTAGAACATAAATAGAAGATGTTTGATTCATATATTCATTTTCTTTTCAGCTTAGTCCCTTTATTAATCTGGGGTCGCCACAGCGGAATGAATCACCAACTTATCCAGCATATGTTAAACCCACGCAAACACGGGGAGAACATGAAAACTCCACACAGAAATGCCAACTGACCCAGTCGAGGAACCAGCGACCTTCTTGCTGTGAGGCGAGAGCACTGCGCCACCGTGCGGCCCATGTTTGATTAAGAAAATTTTATTTATTATTAAATTTATTAGTATATATATTCTTGTTTTTGGGCATTATGGTGGTGCAGTGGGTAGCACGATCGCCTCACAGCAAGAAGGTCGCTGGTTTGAGCCTCGGCTGGGTCACTTGGCATTTTCCCCACAAGTCCAAAGACATGCGCTATAGGTGAATTGGGTAGGCTAAATTGTCCGTAGTGTATGTGTGTGAATGAGAGTGTATGGATGTTTCCCATTGATGGGTTGCAGCTGGAAGGGCATCCGCTGCGTAGAACATATGCTGGATGAGTTGGCGGTTCATTCCGCTGTGGCGACCCCAGATTAATAAAGGGACTAAGCCGAAATGAAAATGAATGAATGAATGAACTAAGCCGAAATGAAAATGAATGAATGAATGAATGAATGGGTTGCAGCTGGAAGGGCATCCGCTGCATAAAGCATGTGCTGTATAAGTTGGCGGTTCATTCCGCTGTGGCGACCCCAGATTAATAAAGGGACTAAGGCAAAAAGAAAATGAATGAATGAATGAATGAATATTCTTGTTTTTGACTGATTTAGTTTGCAGTTTTTATTTTTGAAGTGCTGTATTTTAAATGCATTTCTAAAAAGACAAATTATGCAAATGTTTTATTTTACATAATGGATACTTCAGATATTCATTAGATTTAGTTATAATGTTGGAAATACACCGTGGACCCTAAAATACTTTTTAAAATAAATTTTGTTATAAGGTTGATAATATTCGCTCAAAATATATTTAGCGCATTTAAAACATTTTGCCCATTATTAACGTAAGGGACCACATGATTTACTTCAAAATTATTTCGCTAGTATGCTTCATATGCTTGAGTTTAATTTTACTGTTTTATTTTGGCAGTATCTGTAACGCCATTACATGAGGCCAGTGATGTCATCAGCTGCGCGCAGGCGTTGCTGTTTATGTTTCGTGCAAGGATCGCGACTGTATTCATTGATTGAGGTGGAGATCATCGTAATGCAAAATTCGGTTTACTTGCCCAAAATTCGTGAAAATTAAAGGCAAAGCTGCCGCCTGTGTTTTAATTCATACTGGTGTAAAATTGCACGTAAAAGGTGAGTAATATAAGGGTATTGCACAAGAGACTGCCTGTAGCTGTTAGCTAGTAAGCTAATTAGCGAATTTGCACATGCCAGAGCGCGACAAATACCAACACATTCTTATCTTATAACGTCAATATGGTCATCCGAAAACACAGTAAACGAGTGCTAGTTTTTATATAAGAAATGGCTATTGAAATTCTTTGATTGGGCATGCTATATATGAAGCTATACGAGACCTGTTCTCCGTTCATTTAGGCGTTTGAAGTGTTTTATAATTGCACATGAATATATTTGCACATGAACAAATCAGGTTTATTTAATCCATAGTAATCGTTACATTATTGTGAGAATGCATATTGTCTTTTAACTATAATACTTGCTTTCAGTGTAAATAATGATCTTTCCCACTGAACGTTGGACTTCTGACAGACGTCCAAGAGATATCTATTATACCAACGTTCGCAATAAAGACTTGATATGCACGTCTGTCAGAGGTCTAATGTTTGGTGGGTTCTTTAGATGTAATGCTTTTGAGTTGAGTGAACTAGAACATTACAATACACTATTGGTTTATGGATAATGTGAAAGTAGAGATATGCCGGATTTCATGTGGAACACAAAAGTTTCCAGTCATCATACACTACAGTGTAATAGTTTAAACAGTGAAATTCTTGATGCTTTTAAACATCTTTGTAAAAACTTTAATTTTGACAAATATTATTCTAATTAAAAGTTTGTTTTCTGTTTTAAATATTTTAAAAAGTAATTAATTTTTTTAGGGAAAAGTTTAATTTTTAGTATCCATTACTCCTTAGTTGAGTATTGTAATATAAATTAATTGTAATATTATATCATTTTCTTCCCTGTTATGTTTAACAGTGAGTAACGGCTCATTAACAGTTTACTTTTGTAACAGACTTTTATAACTGACAAAATGCTAAGTTTGCATAATATAGCTTAACACATCTGCATATGCAAATGTTCGTAACAAAAGAAATCAGAACATTGAATACACTCAAATCGCTGCTTTTGTTCTTGCAGGCGTCGAGCTGGCGCAGGTAGCGGGTGTCCAGTGGACTATGAGAGACAGCGGTGGAAGCCTGTCCCAGAACCGCTGGCAGGGTGAGCTCTCCTTGACTGTGAGCCAGGAGGCCAGCAGTGTCACGGGCATGGGAGGAGGCCTAATGGACCCAAACTCCCCTCCCAACGCTACCAGCCCCATTCACCTTAAACTTGGCCACAGAGAGCGAGTCTGGAGCGGAGACTACATAGAACCAGTGGAGCTCGATGAAGAGGCTGGGTTTGACGAGAATGAAGATGATATGGAGGAAGAGGAGGAGGAAGAAGAAGAGCGAGATGAAGAAGACCTTGATTCTGAATGTGCTCCATGGGAAGAGAAGGATGATTTGGAAGACTGGCAGATGCCGTTTGAGTCACAACCGCATGTTATTCTTGCTAATACTTATCAGCAACAGGTGACTTTGACTGAAGGAGAGGCCAAATCACATGCCAGAGTCTTTCCTGAGAATCCTTTCCAGATGCGGCTTCGTGGTCTCAGGCAGCAGAGGCTGAAGCGGTGGCAAAGGCTGCGGTCCAGTGCAAGGTTACGCAATCGGCTTGTGCAGAACTGGAAAACCTGGAGACAACGGGCGCAGTGGGTTGGCACTTTGGGGTATCGGCGGGCGAGGAGGTGGCGCCAATATAGCCTTTATGCCAGCAAGAGACGAGAGAAAGGATGTGATGAAAAAAGATCATCGCTAAGAGGTTTGGTGACAACAAGTGGAAGAGAAACAGGTGAGTTGTTGGTTTTTTTTGATTGTTGTTTAGAGCAGGGGTTTTCAAACTGATACTGGAAACGTTTCGAGGAAAACATTGATGTAGACATTTTTAACTAAATAATGCAATAAAATTCTACTTTCAAAATAATTTGATTGGGAAAAAAAAAGAGTAAAATATTTTGATTTAAAGATTAAATACTAACAGGTGTTTTCAAGCCTCAAAACAGAAGTACAATGTGTTTCTGTTTTTTTCTATGTAAAAATCTATGACAATCATACTTTTGTATTATAATTTACAGCATAACAATAGTTTAAAAACAAAAAAGTCTTGTCATGCATGTTTAGAACAAGAATCATTAGATGACATATGAAAAAGATCACAGTGCAGCCCCAAATAACAAGATTATTGTCATTTTAAATCTTTATACTATGTTTCAAACCACTAGGTTTTCCCCATCTGTCAGCAAAATGCTTTTAATTAAAAATCAATAAAAATAGTTTGCCCATTTGCAGTATTTCATATATTTCATAAGTAGACACTTGCACTTAATATGATTCCATAAACACAAAATCACGTTTAAAATTGTAATTGATACACAAATACAGGACATATTGTCTTAATATGTCAACGTCAGTCAGTTATTAATAGTCATAATAATGGAAAAGTACAATGCTATAGTGAGAAGAAATCAATAAAACATGATAGAAGCTAAATGTCTCTGAAAATACTTCATAATATCAAATTTTATCTGGATAAATTCAGTCTATACATAACCACATGCGGTTGCCTTTAAAATTTTAGGATGAGTGTCCTTTAGCATGAGAATAATTATATGAGGATATAACTATCCAAAAGCTTGAAAACCTCTGATTTATGTTATTGAATTATAGTCAAAGCTGCATTATATTTTGTTGATTCTCTCAACAGAAAATCAGTGTTCTGCTTACAATGGTTATGGGGATTCTCAGTCAATTTCATCATTGAGTGGAATTCGAGAATATCTTTCAATGCCCGCGAAGCCCACCATTCAGAGGATGGAGATGACCCTAACAGAAGAGCACAGGACTTATGTCCATGGTACAAATGTTGCGTTGGGTTATAATTGGAATAAGAAATGTGTCCAGTGATAATAGATATAATAAAATATCAGTCAAAGCGACAAAGAGTCAATTTTTTGGACAGAAAACTGGCATTTAGTAAATACTTTCAGAGTTTATTCGGTTTTTGAATAATCTAGTCTACCTGTTTTAAAGAGAATGAATTTAATATTGCATGCATTTATTTATTTCCCAGGTCTTATTGAACATGACCTTAGAAAGTATGGAAGTCTGATTCCTGTACATGCAGATGATATCGTTGAGCAACTGCAGAGCATCTTCAATGAGGATTTCTCTCAGACACACAGGTCTGCACACATGCACAATCTTAGATTTAACCTTGTCTGTTTTTGTGTGTTTACTGAATACCACATACACCCTTACAAGAAGAGCTAAAATGTCTTGTTTCTCTTATCATGTGCCCACAGGAAAATGGCTGTGCAGCATTTAATTCAGTCATACCAGAGGTCATCAGGGACCGCCATGGTGAAAGGATTTCGGGTGAATTACAAGCGTCACGTTCTCACAATGGATGACCTTAGCACCCTCTATGGACAGAACTGGCTCAATGACCAGGTCTATTTAAATTTTGCATGAGCACCGCCATTATTTTTTTTATTAGTCTGTTTTTCTTAATCCTGCTTATTGTTCTTTCGTCTGATCTGTGAAGGTCATGAACATGTATGGAGACCTTGTGATGGATTCAGTGCCTGAAAAGGTTGGAAGTTTGTTTTTTTCCTTGTCCAACCTTTGTAATTGCCTTTTTCTGCCTTTCAAGCATATGTATTAATATGTATATGTATTCGTATAATTACAACCATTCCTGTTGAGTAATCAAAACATATAATAAAGTGTAGATTTTTAAATATTAAGCATTAGCACAAACCTATAAAGGAGCCAATGGCTATCAGTAATGATAAGTTGTGTGTAATCTACTAACAACACAGGTACAAAATGGGTTAAAGCATTAGATCACCACAAATGCTTAATTAATTACTCACCCTCATGTTGTTCCAATCCCCTGAGACCCTTGTTCATCTTCTGAACACAAATTAAGATATTTTAGATGAAATCCGAGAGCTCCCTCACCCTTCATAGACAGCAATGGTCCTAAGACATGCAAAGTCCAGAAAAGGAACCAAAAACATTGTCAAAACCCTCCGTGTGACCTCAGTGGTTCAATTGTAATCAAAGTTCCAAGAACATGTTTGCCTTGCAAAAAACATCTTAATTCGTCAATGTCTTCCACATAAGAACAGGGTGCATTTTTACTACGGGCAGTGTAACGCTTGCTTTGGTTGATGCACTGTTGACTGTAATAGCAATATTGCCCATAGTAAACGTGCACTCTGACAACTTGATGTGGGGATAAGATGTAAGTAAACAGAGTTTTTACAGACCTTAGTATGATTACAATTGAACCACATAAATCACATAGAATGTTTTCATAATGTTTTTGGGTCATTTTCTAGACTTGTCTCAGACCATTGCTGTCTATGAAGTATAAGAGAGATGTACCTAAGAGTAATTAATGTGTCAGGGAATTTAAATGACATGACAATGAGTAAGCATTCATAAAAGAATCTTCATTTTTGGCTAAACTAATGGATTAAAACCTCTATATATGACCATTGCAAATACATTTAAACACTCCTTCTATATATTTAGCATCCAAATACATATGTAAGTGTTGGCCACAAAAATTACTGTCCACACCTTTTCATTGCTAGTGTTTCACTGCATGTCTTTACAGTAGTTCTGTACAGTAATTTTTAATGCGTAGGCTGTTAGCAAATGTGGCCCTTTATGTTTAAGGTTGATGAATCAGTTTTATAGTTCTATATTATTTTATAGATTGATTTATCTAATTATGTTTCTTTTGTTTTAGGTGCACTTCTTTAACAGTTTCTTTTATGACAAGTTGAGGACCAAAGGTTATGATGGAGTAAAACGGTGGACAAAGAATGTAAGAAAACTCTTAAAACCCTCTTATTATTCAATGAGTTCAGAACTTCATGATAATAACTTAGTATGACTTGTATTATGATATAACCTAATCATGTACTATGTGATTATAATTTGTTGTGGGTCCATTCCTCATGGCTAATCCTTATACCAAACAGCAGCTTCATATATAGATTTTTAATAGTTC
Source organism: Danio choprae (assembly GCA_903798125.1). NCBI lineage: Eukaryota > Metazoa > Chordata > Actinopteri > Cypriniformes > Danionidae > Danio > Danio choprae. The sequence goes on from CAIGQW010053631.1 coordinate 15,337,741, forward strand.
ACATATGTTTCAGGTGGACATCTTCCAGAAGGATCTGTTGTTGATTCCCATTCATTTAGAAGTGCACTGGTCTCTGGTCTCGGTTGATATTAAACAGCGCTCCATCACATACTTTGATTCACAGCGGACACTTAATCGCCGATGCCCCAAGGTACAAGCCTACAAAAAATCTAATATTTTGTACTAAATTATAGGCAAAAACTTCTAGCTATGATATTCCTTTGAATTTGTGTGTGTAACTAATGAAATGACCTTTTTAAAATCTCCACAGCATATTTTTAAGTACTTGCAGGCAGAAGCAATGATAAAAGAGAAGAGAGACTTTCTCACAGGGTGGAAGGGCTTTTTTAAAATGGTGAGTCCTGGCATTACAGAGACCACAAACAGCTACTTGTGTTGCCTACATTTTATTTTCTAATGTTCAAATGGTATACAAGTGTTTGGATGAAAGTTAACAGAGTCCCTCTCTTTTATGTTACAGAATGTTGGCAGACAGAATAATGACAGTGATTGTGGTGCATTTGTCTTGCAGGTTTGTAAACACACCAGCTTCATTTATAAATGAGGTTTTATGAGTGGCTCATGAGATTCAGATTGACTGACACAGTGCTGTACATTTTATTTCTATTTTTAATTTTAAAATCCATTAGGATGTACTTTGGTGGTTTGTGTTTAACATGCTGAATCCAAACATCCAACAATCTATATTTCATAGAGCAATAAGGTTTTTTAGCAGTGCCAGTTGCGAAAGTTATCTGCTATGAGGAGAATCGCAACTTTTTGTAGTATACAAAGACAAAAGAGACAAAGATACAAGATTGTGTACTTAAAGGGTTAGTTCACCCAGAAATAATATTCTGTCAATAATTACTCATCCTCATGTCGTACCGAGACCTTCTTTCATCTTCAGAACACAAATTAAGATATTTTAGGTGAAATCTGAGAAGTTCCTCATCCTTGTCAAATAGACCATATGCCTTCAGTGGTTCAATCAGAATATTATCAAGCTACAAGAATACTTTTGTGTATTCATAAAACAAAAATAACAACTTTATCCAACAGTTTCTTTTTTTCCGTGTGTATATAGGGCACATGTTCATGTTTCAGCGTGTAGAATCTGTGTTGGCTGAGAAGAGCACTCTGACTGTTTGTTCAGAAACGAATCAGAGCGCGAGTATGATATAGCAAGTAAATAATTCAAATCAAGAAGAAATACATACAGGCTGGCTGTAATTTCACTACATTTCTACACAATATTTGCAAAGTTTAGCGATTATTAGATTATCAGACATGTTTTTGCAGGAGCGAATCCCTCAGTGGTGAGTGAATGCTGCTTTGTTTGTTTGTTTGTTTGTTTGTTTGTTTGTCCGATTTGTAAACGAAAAAACTTTCCAACAAACGATGTTGTGATGCATGTTGCGCTTGGTCACGATGCTGACATATACTTTGGATGCGTTTGTGGTTTGTTTCAAACAGAGGAAGTCAGGTGTGGGAATCCGTCTGCATCAGTGCACAGAGCTCTTGTGAACGCTCCCTATACCGAGACTGAGGAGAAACTGTTGAATAAAGTCATTATTTTTGTTTTATGTGCAAAAAAAAGTATGCTCGTAGGTTCACAATATACTGATTGATTAAACCAATGAAGGCATATGGTTTCTTTTGAGGATGTTTTACGGTATTTTTCTGGACTTTCTGAATGAGTCATGGTGGATGGCTCCCTACTCAGATTTCAGCTAAAACATCTTAATTTGTGTTCTGATAATGAAAGACTGTCTCGGAGGGTTGGATTGACATGAGCATGAATGATTAATAACACAATTTTCATTTTTGGGTGAACTAACACTTTGTAACTAAGTCTTTGTTGAGGGAATGAACTACAGTGTTGTTTGGGATGCCGTTTTTCAGTTCTACATTGAAGATTCACCTTTTCTTTTTCTCTTTCTCTTTATTTTCTCCACCTTCTTTTTTAGTATTGCAAGTGTCTTGCATTAGGCCAGCCCTTCAGCTTCAGTCAACAGGACATGCCCAAGCTGAGGAGAATCATGTACAAAGAACTGTGTCATTGCAAACTCTCACTGTGATATTCGTGTCAAGACTGCACAGCCAGTGAGGAAAACAAAGAAAGAAGAAGATACATTTGTTCAAAACGCCTGAGAGACTCCACACTGAGGATATTTCATCCTCAAGTCACTTGTATTTTTGTTTTGTATAACTTTTCTGTTTGGTTTCGTACTGGAGCCCAACGTTTTGACTGAGACACCAGAGGTAATTAACAGTTGACTGCCAGGCAGGCCCTTGTGTGTTACTGCCTAAGTCAAACATTCTGTGCTGGGTTTCATTTTTTTTGTTCTGCGCATAAAGTTGTTGCAAGACTCCTAATCAGAAATGTTGGCATGAGAGTAACTGTGCTATAATGCAAGTAACAAATCATGTCTGTCGTTTTGTTTTTAATAAATCATCATGCGAAAATATTAATTGGTGCATTCATCAGGAATTAAATTTCTATCTTTTTGTCATGTTGTGATTAATTATGATATGTGATGTATTGAAATAGATTTGTTATGATGGGTTACTGAATCACCACACTGTTCATTTTGCTCTGTGCTCATCCTTACTCAAACTGAAAGTAATACCAGTAAGCTGTTTTAAGCCTTCGTATTTGTATGAACTGTTAAATGGGAACAACAGCTGTGAATCATAAATGACTCACTTTCAACATTTATGTCGAGGAAGACAAGACATTGGCTAATAAGGGAGGGTTGTCCATCTCGGGTTGTACTTTTTGGGAGTCAGCAGCAAATTATTTGACCCAGTAACATTTTACATTTGAATGCTGTCAGAAACATTTCAACAGCAAGGGACATAAATATTAAAGGTACTCAAATAATGATGTCCATTGAAATCCATCATAAAGACTAACGGGTCTTCGTATATTGTCATTTACTTACGTTAGCGTATTCTATAAAGAAATTGACTCAAATTATACTTTCGACTAAAACGTACACTTTGTGCTATTGTGTTTATGCATGTAGTAGGTTTACATCTGTAAAAATAGGTATTTGCCATTTAGAAAGTATGTTCTAAGCGCCACATTTCCAATGAAATTTGTTTTAACTTCCAGTAAGGATTTTTCCCCATTCCGTGACGTCTTTAGATAGGCGCTTATGATAGGGCGGTACCAATCGTTAACTGACCAATGGGAATTGTTGCTGGGCGGGACTAAAGCTGACTGAACGGGAAGACGTCCAATCAATGGACTTTGAACATCGTCACGGTTTAAGTATTTGCGCGTTTCCGCCAGTCTACAGTCCTTTGTAATAATGTCGTCTGAACATGAAGATAGGTAAGATAACGTGTTCGATGAATGTTTGTTCTATCTGTTAAAATATTGATTATTTACGGAAAACAATCAGTTTATATTATTGATTTAAGATGTATTGTACAACGTGGCTTTTCATTAGCGATTTTAAAGCTAGCATTATCAGCCGATTTGGCATGTTCGTGCTCGCCCTGTTCCCGCCTCGTTAAAATCATTCAGAAAAGTGTGTTTTTAGTCAGGGTTCGTGCGATTCTGTTGTTTTATTTTGGGCTATCGTGTTCATGTTAACTAAAAAGTGTTTTAAGATGTTTTAGTACCATATTTTCGATGTTCCGTTAAAATGCCGGTTCTTGTGACGCAACGTGTCTCACGCGCTGCTTCAGTACATCGTGTGACCGGCGCGTCCATGCGGCACATGGCCGCCTCATTTTTCTTGTTTTAACCCGATTGCGAAGATTTTTAACATTCAATGTGGTGTACTCCACTCGAGAGCCTGGTTTCGGATGCCATCTAATAGCAAAACGGACATTGTTGGCAGATTTAAGCCCTCAAACGAGAAGATATGTATGGCACATGGCCTTTTATGGGCGAGACAATGGAGTGTGGTCTGGGAGTATAACTTTAGGCCCAACGTCAAGGCCTATTCTCAATCAAGCCTCTTCTAGGATTAAAACGTTTATACATGATAAAATTGTTTATGTATTTAAAAAGAAGAGAAACAACGTCGTTGTTTAAAATATTACTTGATATACTGTAACTTATTAAAAGAAATACATGCGTGTTAATTCAATGTTATATCAATCTGCGTGGTCAAGCTATTTTGTTACGTTTTTTGGTAAAATTTGATGTTGTAGTGTTAGATTAATGTTGAATACGTGCGAATGAATGTGTATCGGTGGAGCCACGTTGTTAATGGCGCTGAGCGAAAATGGCTGCCTGTTGGTAACGTAGATTCCAGAGGGTACGGTATCAGTGTCTTTAAGAAGTTCTGTCGCAGTTTAACTAAACGATAATGAACCTCGCAAAACAACTCGGTCGGACTCATTTTCACAAAAAGTAATGTTAGGTGGAGTGAAGTCTTTGTCACCGTTACTTTCAGTATGTGGGAAATGACGCAATGAAAGTGAATGGAGGCTGACTGTCACTATGCCTCACATACTGAGAACTATCTTTTTTTTTAATGTGCGTGTATACAAGTCTGTGTAGAGATGGACTCTAAAAGGCCTGCAAAATCTATGCAGTATTACAGTTAATGTATCTTTTGGGGATTTTCAGATTTCGGCACAGGAATTCATTTTGTAAAATGATTTTTACGTCCAAGTACTAATTACAACCTCTCATTGCAGACCCAGAGACAATGGCCCGGAGGGGATGGAGCCAGATGGAGTCATTGAGGTTGGTGTCTTATGAGCCATTTCATCTGAAGTATTTATAACCACATTATTTTATCTGTGTTTTAACTGGATGGGTAGAGGAAGGAATGGATATAAGTAGAGCTAGTGAGGCATGAATGCCTTGTCTTTGATCTGTACACAAATGTAAAGTGTTTTTTTTTGTTATTTTACGAGGTGTTAGTACAATTTACAGATACTGAAATGAATAAAATAGTCACATCTTTAAGCTTTATATTCAGGTGCCAATTTGGGCTGTTATCTTGTGCATGTATTAATAAAAATAAATTATATTCTTTTTACAGAGCAACTGGAAGGAGATTGTTGATAGTTTTGATGATATGAACCTGCGAGAGGCTCTTCTCAGAGGAATCTATGCTTATGGTTTTGAGAAACCTTCCGCCATTCAGCAGAGGGCAATCCTCCCTTGTATCAAGGGTATGTAGAATTGCAACTATTAGCACATTTACTTGAATGAAAAATATTTGTTTATTCATGCCCTTATCATCTGGGCAAGGCTGTGTCTTGTCAGTGACACTCTGACCTATATCTGGTAAGGGCAGAGGAAATAAAGCCCATATTCATCCCAGTCATCTCAATACAGTGAGGCATAGACTGTTTCATGGTATGGGCACAAACTGCCTCAGCCTACTCCTTGAAAGCTTTAGTGAGTAACGGGCTGTGTGCAACACAAAATAATGTTAATGTTCTGTCTATAGGTTATGATGTCATTGCACAGGCTCAGTCTGGCACAGGAAAAACTGCCACGTTTGCTATCTCCATCCTGCAGCAGATTGATGTGGAGCTGAAGGCCACACAAGCTATGGTTCTGGCTCCTACCAGAGAGCTGGCCCAACAGGTGAGAACCCCTTCACATTCAACACTCCTTTAATGATGCAAGAAAGTCTTGCAAACATTTCAGTTTTATATGCGTGTCCCCTAGCATCTGGGCAAAGCTGTGTCTGTCAGTGACACAGAGCTTATATCTGTTAGGGGCAGAGGAAATGAAGGCCATATTCATCCCAGTCGGCTCAACATAGTGAGAAAAAGACTGTTTCATGCTATGGGCACAGATACTTGTCTTAATGCTTATTTATATTTGTCAGCCATTTTTGGTTCTTCTGTACTGACTCATGAGCTCAGCTAGAGTTTTAGATGCAGTGAATGTTAAATGGATTTGATCTCTTGTAGCTGATGCAGAATTATCTTCTGTCCTCCTCAGATTCAGAAGGTGGTCTTGGCTCTTGGAGACTACATGGGAGCAACTTGCCATGCCTGCATTGGGGGTACCAATGTTCGTAATGATGTTCAGAAGCTTCAAGCTGATGTGCCCCACATAGTGGTCGGGACCCCTGGCCGTGTGTTTGACATGCTCAACCGCAGATATCTCTGTAAGTACTTGATTTGGGACTTTTTTTTTTATTAAGTCTCATCCTAGAAGTCATTGTTTTCTCCTGAACTAACACTTATGTTAGGGTTTTTTTTAGCTTAATTGGCTAACCTGCATTTTTTTCACCTCTCCTTTAGCTCCTAAATATATAAAGATGTTTGCCCTGGATGAGGCAGATGAAATGTTAAGCCGTGGTTTCAAGGACCAAATCTATGAAATTTTTCAGAAGTTGGCCACAGACACTCAGGTAAACAAGTCTGTATTATTTTTGTGTGTCCACACCAAAGTTCCCTCTCCTGCCAGCGTTCTGTGCTGTGATGGGTATTAAGTTCTTTGGTAGAGTGAAGTAACTGCTCTCCACAATGATTGGGCTCTTTAGTCCCTCTTCATAACTAATTAAGCAGCTGACATTTGTTTAAAAAAAAAATCTGATTTGCTTTTCATTTTTCTTCATAAAAGTTTGAATATTGCTACTTTTTGCTGTGATCAGTTCAACTAGTAATCCTCATGGACTCTTGATTTATTTTGACGCTTGAACCTAATGCAGGATTTTACCTTTTTTTTTTCCTTTTTTTTTTCCCACAGGTGATTCTTCTGTCTGCCACCATGCCTCAGGAGGTGCTGGAGGTGACTACAAAGTTCATGAGAGATCCTGTTCGTATCCTAGTCAAGAAAGAAGAGCTGACCCTTGAGGGTATCCGGCAGTTCTACATCAATGTTGAGAAGGAGGTGAGTTGAGAGGAATTCAGAGCTGTCATGTGTATGCTATGCATAATGCTGTTTTGTGATGATCCCCATGCGTGTCAACTGATCCCAGACTCCCTGCAGTGCTCAATGTCTGATGAGCGTTTTGCTCAACAGTGCATTTTGAGCCTGTAGGACTCTGGGAACTTGATCTTAACTTTTTAAAATCTGAAAACGGCATCACCTAGTGGTAAAGCTTAAATATAAAGGAAAAATCTATATTTTTAAACCTTTTACTGAACCGTTTTTTCTGTATTACAGGAGTGGAAGTTAGACACATTGTGTGATCTTTATGAAACCCTGACCATCACACAGGCTGTAATCTTCATCAACACTCGCCGGAAGGTAGACTGGCTAACTGAGAAAATGCATGCAAGGGACTTTACTGTTTCTGCTCTGGTAAGTGAAAGATGCATATGTTGGGTTTTACAAAACATGGTCACAAATACTCAAGGGAGCTCATCAATTCAGGTTTAAAATGTACTTCCTGACTGCACCAAAGTTCCCTCTCCTGCCAGCGTTCTGTGCTGTAATGGGAATCAAGTTCTTTGGTAGAGTAAAGAAACTGCTCTCCACTATGATTGGGCTCTTCAGTCCCTCTTCATAACTAATTAAGCATATGACATTTTCATATCAAGATTGGGTTTTTCACTTGGCTTAATATTCGTTTGCTCTACACATATTTTTGAGGCTGTCGTTTATAACTGGTATTTTATTTGGATCAGTTAGGTGTGAGAGGCCTGTTAATTTTTTAGTGTTTTAATCTGTCTTTTGACCACTTTCCTAATTTCTGTATGGATTTTTACTTTTTTTTTTTTTTTTTTTTTAACCAATAATGCAAGATTAGCTTACACCGTTGACCATATAAATGTGTGAGGAGACAATGGGGAAAATATCTAGAGAGGAATATAATTAGTTTCTGCTTGATGGATTAGCCTAGTGCTGTAAGCTTATTTTTGAGTTTATTTTTACTATCTGCAATGGTCAAACATAAAATTTCAAGACCTGTTGACATGTATCTAAAATTAGATTTCTGAATTCATATTGATAGTATTTGTAAGCTTGGACCTTTCAAAAGTTAGCTGATATGTCTTACATCTGCGCAACTGTTTATATTTTAGATAATGACCATTTTCATGTTCATACATTTTTATTTATTTTTTCCTCCCCCTTTCCTCTGACTTCATAGCACGGTGACATGGAGCAGAAGGAGAGGGATGTCATCATGAAAGAGTTTCGTTCTGGCTCCAGCCGAGTGCTCATCACCACCGACCTGCTGGTAAGCAGATCCACAGATTAAGCTTTCACACCCAAAGATCCCTCTTCCACCAGTAATCAGTGCTGTGATGGAGATCATGTTCTTTGGGAGATTATTGAAACTGCTCCCACAGTGACAGGGTCTCAAAATCCCTAAACACTAATATAAGCAGTTGACATTCTCACTTTTCAAACACAGTGGGTCTCGTAATAATAATCCCATGAGTTATCTTTAAGAAAAGTGAATACATTTGTATGCCTACATTATCCTTGTTCTGAGTTTGGAATGTTCTAAGTCATTGAATATCGCTTAAACCATCTTCATACAAGGGCTTTCCATACAAGATTTAGTTTATCATTCAAATGTGCTCACCTCACCGTCAAGCAATGAAATGTATACCAAGCGAGGTGTGTGAATCTGTTTAGACAGCCCAAGCTATGAAAAGTGAACCTGAAATCTCTCATTTCATATAATTTTTCTTTCAGGCAAGAGGCATTGACGTACAGCAGGTTTCCCTGGTCATTAACTATGACCTTCCAACCAACAGAGAGAACTACATCCATCGGTAAGCTCACTGAGCTTTTTCTTTGCTTCCCATCTTCTTCTTTTTTGTGCGTGTATGTGAGCTAACAGTGGGGTTTTTTTTGTGTAGAATTGGTCGTGGTGGTCGTTTCGGCAGAAAGGGTGTCGCTATCAACATGATCACTGAGGATGACAAGCGCACGCTCCGGGACATTGAGACCTTCTACAACACCACTGTGGAGGAAATGCCCATGAACGTTGCTGATTTGATCTAAGACACCTGACTTTTTCTTTTTTCCTGCTTCCCTTATTTTTTTTTTTTTTTTGTTTGTTTGTTTCTTTTCTCCTGTCTCCTTTCCTCCCCTTCCCTCTTTAGTCTCATTCCGACCCACATCCCTGTTCACGTAACCCCTCACAAATCAAGTACTGTCAGTTCCGAGGGTGCGAACCTTTCATAAATCCAGTGTGTTGGTCACATCACTGAATACTCCATTATTCAGACATTCAGAATATCCATATTATAAGGCTCATTTAATCTTGCCCCTTTTGAGTGGTGCCATCTACTGATCAAGAGGAGGCGTCGCAGGGCTTCTTTGCATGCGTGGTGTAAATGTTAATGCACTGACTGATATATTGGATTGGACACATGCCCTGCTTGTCTTGATAGTGTTGGTTTAACCATTTGTTCAGATGTGACTGTTTACATAGGATTTGCTTTTTTGTAACACAGGGCAAAGGATGTAAAATACAGAATAATTAATGTGTAATATGGGGGACTTGGACTTTTTATTCCAAATTGCCATTCACTGCCATTTTTCTTTTAACAGAAGCATCAGCTAAAAGAAAGATGCTTTGGGTCGAAAGGAAGTTGGTTTGTGGGAGCCAACCAGATTGTAAAATTACTAAATGGTCAAGTCACTTTCTCCAGGGGTCCAATTCTTCTGTTACATCTCTTGTGTTGTCCTGTGTGCGTGGCTGTAGCGCTTTTGATTTTTGTAAATAGGCTTTACTCTGGCGGGGCGGGTGGCTGAAGGCATTAGAAATGGGTTTGTATGATTGGTGAATGACCCACCATTGTATTGCCTCAAATTTTTCTCTGCATCAAAGTCCTATTGAGGAGTGTTGCTCCTGTAACCTACCTCACCAAACTGTGTTGGAGGGGTCTAAATATGTAAGGACCAAACTGCAGTAGTAGAGTATATAGAGATCATTATGTCTTCGTATTGTTCAAAAAATGCCTGTCTTTTGTTGGGTGGGTTTGGATGTGGGGGTTTACATTGGTCAGTGCTATTTTTTTAAACAAATTTATTACAAATGTGATAATTATTAACCTTTTTGAGACAGAAGCCATGTATTAAATCTTTTCTACATTGGACTCTGTATAGTATTTATTTTAATGGTCTGAAATAAAGGTATTTCCCATTTTTAACATGCTAAGCTGCCTCTCAATCGTTCATTATGGGCTTCATTTGCAATAAATCAATTGTTGGATCTTGTAAAATACAAATGTCAAAGGCCTTTTTTTTTTGGTTCTTTCTTGGGTGTGATGGGAGAAATGTTGAATCTTTAGTGGAGCTGATCATTTCATAAGGACCACATGAAAATGGTGGGTCTGTGATTTGAGATACAATAAAAAGATAACCCGTTTAGTCTGCCATGCACAGTGGCACATGTGTATAGTCTATTTTCACCTGGACCATAAGGGGAAGTGTTTGGAATTTAAAATGTCTACGTCTGAAAGCTAAATAAGCTTTCCATGATGTATTTGGCACAGGACAATTTTGGGCATGGATACAAATGTTTGATCTGGAAAGAAATATTGCGAATCACATTTAAAGTTGCTCAAATCAAGCATCTTAATGCATATTAGTAATAAAATTTTAATAAAGTAATAACGTTTTCGTGCAATATGAAGTGTTATTTTAGCGTGAAAAAAAGATATTTGATTCATATGCTACAATGTATTTTTGGCTGTTTACAAAATATACCTGTGCAACATAAGTCTGATTTTGTGGTACAAGACCAAATCTATTGACTGGTTACAATGCCCATATAAAAGACCTGAACCGGATGTAACCTGTTTAATAGAAGGTAGACATTATACCCCCATATGGACATTATAGTTTGACAAACTCACAGTAAGTTGCATCAGTTAATCTAAAACTGATGATAAAAACATATAAGTATAATTTAACTCGTATTACTGTATGTTTGAACTCGAGTTCATTCGACTGTTATTTAAATCTTTAACATAGCGCTGAAACGTTTAGCAAAATGACCACAGCCCACTTGAAAGTATATCTTATCAATGCCTTGCATATTTATTTTTACTCAGGAAAAGAAAGAAAATAGAAATTTGCTTTTTGGTTTGTTAAATTTTGTGTCTGAAGGTATTAAAGTTTCACATTGCAGGTGGGCATATAGATCAAAATATTAATTTATTACAACCAAACTGTATGATTATATATATCACCTTATATTTATCCCAAACTGAACATGGCTAAGGCTGGTTAGTACCTGGATAAGAGACCAACTAGGAAAAACTACTGCTATGTTGAAAGTGGTGTGGCGTTAGTGAGGCCAGCAGGGGGTGCTCAGTCCTAATGCCCCAGTATAGTGATGGGGACTCTATACTATCAGTGAGCTTTTGCAAAAGAGACATTAAACCAAGGTCCTGATTAAAAATCCCATGGCACTTCTCCTAAACAGTAGGGGCTGTAACCCTGGTGTCCTGGCCAAATTCCCTGTCTCTGCCCTTTCAGATCACGGCCTTCCAATCATCACCATCCACTGAATTGGCTCTGTCTCTCCTCTCGACCTGCAGATGGTGTGTGGTGAAGCACTGGTGCTGTTGTCCTGTGGCTGCCATCATCATCCAGGTGGAAACTGCACACTGGTGGTGGTGAGAGAGACCCGCCTTACACAAATGGAAAGGCACTTTGGATGCATGATATGAAACACAATAAATGACATGATACACTATAAATGCACATTATTTTACATTGTTGTTGTTGTTTTTGGCCAAAAATGGCTTATTGATATTTTTGGGACATTTAGGGCCTCCTTAATTGGGTGGATAAGTACCTTAAGTCAGTTGAGTTGTTTTTCTAATTGCCAGATTTCCAGTGCCCTACTTATACCATACAAAGTGAAGAATTAAACAAATTATTTATGCTACTACAGTGTAAGAAATGCTCTCAAATGCACTGAAAAGGAAACTAATTAATTAGTTAAACTTGTTACAGGGTGGTGCAGTGGGTAGCGCTGTCACCTCACAGCAAGAAGGTCGCTGGTTCGAGCCTCAGCTGGGTCAGTTCATATGTTCCTTCTGTGTTCGCGTGGGTTTCCTCCGAGGGCTCTGATTTCCCCTACAAGTCCAAAGACATGCGCTATAGGTGAATTGGGTAAGCTAAATTGTCCGTAGTGTATGTGTGTGAATGAGAGTGTATGGGTGTTTCCCAGTGATGGGTTGCAGCTGGAAGGGCATCCGCTGCGTAAAACATATGCTGGATAAGTTGGCGGTTCATTCTGCTGTGGCGACCCCTGATTAATAAATTGACTAAGCTGAAAAGAAAATGAATGAATTAACTTGTTGCACCTAAATGAATGAAATAGTTTCAACTTAATTTATTACAGTTTTCACTTAATTATTTTATATGTAACGAAGTAATTTAAGTTGATCCATTAATTTGTTTTGTTCCATGAGTAATTATGTATTATTTAAGATTTTACAGTGTTTTTTTAAGAGTATTCACATTGTACTTGCAGTGGTGTTCATAACAGCGTCAAATGCTTGAAGACCTAAACGGTTAGTTTAACATTCACATCAGTTTCACATTTATCTGGCCTACAGCATGCCGGAATATTGATTGAGCAATTCCGTGACTATTTATATGGCTATAATTTACAGTAACACTGTGCAATAAGGCTCCACTATAGTTAACAGTCAAGTAAACTAAACTTCATTAACCTTAGCCAAGAAATTGATGGTAATTTCTTAGTTAACGCTTTCTTAGTCGATTGTAATCATTTTATTAAATGCAGTTCGTAACTGATAAAAATTAAGTTGTACTAATATTAACATAGCAGCTGTAATAAATGTCTTTTTCTCACTGTCAATTTGAATCCATTTACTGACATTTACCAATGACACTTTATTGTACAGTGTTACCTGTTGTACCTTATAATCTTTTTGCAATTTAATTTGGTTTGTTTACATTTGTTTTCTCTGATCATGTATATACAATAAAGCAACACACAAAGAATATTTATTATTGTACCTTTTAAAATAGCCTTTATTTGCAGCTTATGTCAATACCGCGATAATACCAAATACCGTGATAAATGTTTCACCAATCAATAGCAACCAGAAAATTTGATCCTGTGATAACAGTTCCTGTAATAACAAGTCGTGTCCACAGGAGGGCAGGCACGCACCCCATCCCCTGCATCCACAGCACAGAAACTAACGTTCAGCTGTGTCCCAAACTCAGCATGCATACCAATCGGACCTGCGCTGTCATTCCAACACACGAGGACGGACGTATTAGCAAACGCTCCTCCGTTCACACACATGCAAAAAAAACAAAAAACAAAACATAGCAATGTGCACTCTCAGAAGGCCTGTGTCAATTCGATTCCACGGCTGCAACTTTTGATCACTTCAGCGAGATGGGCTCCAGCGACATCCCCCGAGGCCCTCATTCACCTGTCCATCACGCAAACACCATGTTAATTCCCGCATCATGTACCCCTGTCCCACGTCCCCCTCCATTCAACTGGTCGCACCCCCCATCTTTCCCTCTTTTCCGGCATTCTTCCTCCTATCAACAACCTCTCGCCTCCATCTATACACCTTATTTGAGATGTTTTGATGATGTGCGCTCAGTGTAGGTGGCCGTCCGAACACTTTCACTGTCTGCATGGAAACCCCCCTGCCACTCGCCCCCTCTCCCCCTGCTGGGCGCTTGATTGTGGGCTCGGGGATTATGCGAGCAGGAGGCTCGTAAAGGGCCTGCCAGGGTCTTTCTGTGCAGTGACGGATGGCTAGGAGACTGAAGCTCGCATTTACATAAGAAGGGAGAGAATAGAGGCCCCATTCACTGGGTCTGTCAGGGAGGACTCGGGGACAAACCGCACTCTCTCCAAGTTGCCCTCTTCCCCTCGCAGTCTCTCTTTTCTCCTTTATCTCCGCCATTCTCCCTTCTCCTCAAGCTTTTCCTCATCCGTCCTCCTCCTTTCTTCAGGCCCCATTGTGATTTATTGTGAACTCAGTCTCTTCATTTTTTTAGGGCCACTTCATTTTTTTTTTTTTAAGTCTATTGGGCATGCTAGTTCAAATCAAAATGTCATATTTTGCCACACATGTATAGGTTAATACCACAACAGCAGCTCAGAAAAGGTAACGATAAACTTGAATATACTCTAGCTTGATATCATATTTTGAATGCTCATGCTCAAGCCAAAAACAAATCTAATTAATAGAAATTTATATAAATATTGACGTACGTTTTTGTAACTGCTATGGCTCACGAAGAACTAAGTAGTTAGCTAAAACTATAAACAATACAATAGAATATCAAAATGCATAATATATTTTTAATAATTGTATTATTTTTATGATTTGCATATAGAAAGAACGGATCTATTATAATTTACTCAAATTAAAACTAGACGAAATGCTGCTGAAAGATTCAAATATACCATAAACCTTTTTAAGCTGGATATTCCTCATTTTCATTTGAACTTAAAACTAGAATAACTAAATCTAAACTAAAAGCTAAAAACATGAGTAATAAGAATGTAAACTATATAGAGCAAACATTCAATTGGATAAAAACACATACCAAAATCAAAAACTTGAACTAAAAAGAAAACAGAAACTAATAATAAACTCAAATAATTTCAAATATGAATAAAAACTACAATAGCGCTGGGAAAGATAATAACTATTCACATTTTATTGGCATAAAAGTAGGATGATAAATATATATATATTTTAATTGATGACTAGATTCTAGAAGTCAATCTTCTTTCAAACATATACAATTTTCTCATGACTGAATATACTGAAGGTTCTTGTGAGAAAGTTTAAAAATCAGATTGTTTTAAAGTAAGTCCTTTGAAATAGTTTCTCTAAATATTCTTGTGATCAAAAAGCACATACTTTTTTAATATTAGAAGTTATCGATTATAATTTGGAAATGATTAAACAATTATGTTAAAGATATAATTGATATAATTAATCATTATACATGAGAAATCTTTTAATTTCTAGAATTCAAGAAAAACCTGCATGAACAAACACATAAAGAGTCTAGATGAAGTGCTTGTTTAGTTCAGTAAAAGAGGTTTTGATTCTCCTTTACTGGTTCATTTTACCACAGCATCCATAAACAGAGTTATATCAAATAATTCCTTACACATTAAAAACGGATTAAGGTAAAGTTTGCTTTTAAAGTTTGCAATAAAAACTGCATCAAGGCAAATAAGCAAAAGGAGTCTAGACAGTTCAGTCAGAGAACCGGTGTTGATTCTCCTTTACAGGTTCATTCAGGTAGCCATGTTTGAGCAGCTTACAGCCCGGCTGAATGGGCTGGTTATCTTTTGTGTGCGCTTTGGAAAAACAACTGTGTTGTAACTTGTTTTGGACATACATATTCAAACCAATGAAAACACTGGTTCAAAAAAGCAACACAATAGTCAGAGAGAGGCATGTGGAGCACATGTGTATGCAAACACGAGGTCTTTCAGCTTTCTGTGAGTGTTTGCAGGAGCTACACTTAACATTTGAACATTTCTGAGAGGAACTTGCTCCTGTCACAAACCAAATTGATCAAAGAAAGCAGATGGCAAAATGAGTTGCGCTCTTTTCATAAAGAGGTTTACCATTTGTCTAAAAATGTTTATATACACTCAAAAAAATTATGTTTGCTGTTTGTACTTATTTAAAATGAGCTGAAACAACAACATTATTGTTTTTTGGGGAGTGGGGAGTGGGGGGGGGGTAACTTAATTGTTTTATGTTTAATACACTTAAATTTGTAAAAACTAATATGTTCACTTGATTGGGTTCCACACAATTCCTTCATGTTGTCCTAACCCAAATCGATTAAGTTAATAAAAATACATTTTCTGGCAAATTTACGTTGATTGAACATAAAACACTTAAGTTTTCCCCAATAAAAAAACTCAAGAATTGTGTTGATTCAGCTCATTTTAAATAAGTAGTTTGAACAACCAGCAAAAATCACTTTTTGAGTGTATATTATACAAGAATGAAGACCCACGGTTTGTGGTGCGATTGGCATAAAAGCGTAACTGTCAGTCACGGACAGAGGCCGTGAACATGGTTCACAAAGCACCTGCAATCTCACAAGCACTCACACCTGTGTCTACAAAGAAAAGAAAAACCATCATAAAGCTTTGCACCCACACCTTTTCTCAAGCAATTACAAACACTGAAAATCACACACCTATAGAAATTTTCTGACAGTTGCGTGTCATAAATTGTCATCAAAAGGGAGTAATGGCATTTTGTTGGCTACTTAAGGACTTGAAAACAAGCACCTAATAATTATGAACTGGCTGTACCTTACTTGTTTGTTTTCATCCATACACAAAACGTTCGGAAACACCAAGATGTTTTTAAACATCGGCTCACCAAGGCTGCATTTGTATTATCAGAGATGAAATAATAATATGGTTCAATATTATTTCCATTTTAAATAATTGTTGAGTGGATATATCTAAAACTGTAATTCATCCATTTGAGTCACGTGCTGCTCAGTACACAACTCTATCTATCTTGAAAACAGTTGTAGGGCTACTGATATTCAGAAGTTTCAAGAAATAAAAGTAAAAAAAGAAGAGAAAATAAGAAGATAAACATCTTATCTTTAATGGTGATGATTAAAAAAAGGAGGAATCCAGTTGATCAAAAGCGACTGTAACACGTACTTTTACTGAAAGATTTATTTCAAATAAACGTTAACTTTCTATTCATCAAAGAATCCTAAAAAGTGCGCAAATGTGCATATTAAAACAGTTACTGAATCATTCATTCATTCATTTTCATTTCGGCTTAGTCCCTTTATTAATCTGGGGTCGCCACAGCGGAATGAACCACCAACTTATCCAGCATATGTTTTACGCAGCGGATGCCCTTCCAGCTGCAACCCATCACTGGGAAACATCCACACACTCTCATTCATTCACCTCCATACACTACGGACAATTTTAGCTTACCCAATTCACCTGTACCGCATGTGTTTGGACTTGTGGGGGAAACCGGAGCACCCGGAGGAAACCCACGCCAATACGGGGAGAACATGCAAACTCCACACAGAAACGCCAACTGACCCAGCCGAGGCTCGAACCAGCGACCTTCTTGCTGTGAGGCGAACGTGCTACCCACTGCACCACCGTGAGGCCCATGTTACTGAATCCTCATATGATATTAAAGACTGGAGTAATGATGGCGACCATTCATTTTAATTGAAATTATATTTTACAACATTACTGTTTATGATAAAAAAGAAAAAAGAAAAGAAGAAATACTTTTTTAAGCAGATTTATTAAAAATGCATTAACACATTTTAATGTTTGCAAACTTTTGAGTCATGTTAAAAAAATCTAATTTAAATAAAATTAACCCAGGAAAACCAACAGCTCATAAATAAATAAATAAATAAATAAATAAATAAATAAATAAATAAATAAATAAATAAACATTTTGTAATATTAATATAACGCATGTGTGTTGTTAAGCACCGCAAGTTTTCACAGAAAATGTCTGAGCTCGGTCTTTTTCCCATGACCCCAGGATGATCGGGTTCAGAACTAACAATAGAAGACACAGAAAGTGTAAAGGTGCAAAGTGAAACTAATTAAGTCATAGAAAGAGTTTCAAAGAAAGCCACAACGACACAGCATATGTATGTACCTTTTAAATGCTTGCTTGTGGGGTCCATATTAAAAACAGGAGCACATCTACCACAATATTTGATTAGTTATCCACTTACAACAGTTATATGCGACTAGTTTTCTTAAAAAAAAAAAAAAAAAAAGCAATAAAATAAGCCTCGGTTTCGCTCTCTGCGTGCCTCTTACCTCTTCCAACAAGTGATCTCCTACGTGAAACACCACACCCCTAACAATTGTTATGCAAATTAGCAAATGGTTGCATTGAGCGCTCATTGGCCAGAGGTGGAATACAATTATACAATTGGTTCAACGTGGACTGCAAACTATCGCTGCTCAACAAGTGGCTTGTGGAGTCCAACACAGAGACAAACAAGCTGTGATTCGTTTCGCGCTCCTTTTTTTACTTCATTTTGCTTAAAAACACTTTTCTAAATGCTTTGAGTTTTTCCTCATTGCTGCTGTTTTCATTTTGTGTTGCTTCGCTCGGCCAGACAATCAAAAGTCTTCACCTGCGCCGGATTTGTTTGACCTGATTAGGTTCGCTCGGACACTTTTAATTGGCTGCTTTACGCATTGCGCGGTTGAAACTCAAAGCGAGAAGTGGCATGATGTACAGCATGATGGAGCACGAGCTGAAGACCTCGGGTCCACCCCACACCCTCCAGCACAGTCCGGCCATGTCTCCTCCGGTCAGCGGGGTCGGAAACGCGCACCACGGCTCGAAAACCGCTTGTCCCCCCGGCGTGGACCCCATGGACAAAGTGAAGCGGCCCATGAACGCGTTTATGGTCTGGTCTCGGGGCCAGAGGAGGAAGATGGCCCAGGAGAACCCCAAAATGCACAACTCCGAGATCAGCAAACGGCTCGGCGCGGAGTGGAAACTTTTAACGGACGTGGAGAAGCGGCCGTTCATCGACGAGGCCAAGCGACTGCGGGCGGTGCACATGAAGGAGTACCCCGACTACAAATACAAGCCCCGGCGCAAGACCAAAGCTCTCATGAAGAAGGACAATCCCGTCGGCAAATATCCTCTAGCAGCGGGCAACCTGTTGGCATCCGCCGTGGCGCAGGGACAAGGTGGCAGCCCGAGGATGGACGGCTACGGCTGGGGTCACGCCGGTGGGTACATGGGCATGCAGGGAGACGCGCTGGGATACCCGCAGCAACTGCACCGGTACGACCTGTCAGCTCTGCAGTACCCGGCGGCACAGACCTACATGAACAGCGCCAGCTCTTACAGGTTTGCTTTTTAAAAAAAGAGCTACTTAAAATCTTGACAATCTATGCAAATTGGTAAACTAGTGCGAGAACGCGAAGGGATAAATACATTGACAGTAACACATTAAATATACAAATAATAAAATTTTATTAAATGAATTCATCTGACGAAAATCCCTTTTTATGATAATTTTTGGCATCTAAAAGGAATTGCATTTCGATTATGAATGTCTGGAGTTAAAGGCATAGTTCATCCAAAACGTAAAATTCTTTCACCATTTACTCACCCTTCACTTGTTCAATTGCTTTTTTTTTCTGTTTAACAAAAAAGATATCTTGAAGAAAGCTGGAAACCTGTAAGTATTGACTTCCGTAGTAGGCGAAACAAATTCTGTGGAAGTTAATAGTTACAGTTTTTCAGATTTCTTCAAGATATCTTTAGAAGAAAACGATGAACTCCTTGAAGGTAAGTAAATGTTTTTGGGTGAACTTTCCCTTTAAGGTTATTTAATCTAGACCACTGCCAAATTCATGTGTTGTGAAATTATCTCCTCACAACTGCACACTTATCAGTTTGCCTGTTAATCATAACTGCACACTTATTCAGCATTTGTCTACAGATTTTCTCCCAGAGTCATAAGTAAGCTGCTTAACCTGTATAGACCTGTTGTTTTGGAACAAACGCAGAGGCGTTTATGTGTTGAAAGATACAGATTCTCTATGCTGTTAATCCTGGATTTTATTTTTATTTTTTAAATGTTAAATTTTTTCCCTTTTTTTCCCTCCGCAGTCAAATGTCCTACAGCAGCAGTCCTCAGCAGCCCAGTCCGGTGATGTCCATGGTTAAACCAGAACCCCTGTCGCATTCGCCCACTGGAGTACCAAACCACCACCGTGGCGCTTTCCAAGGGGACCTGAGGGACATGATTAGCATGTACATTCCAGGCGGTGATGCCAGCGAAAGCTCAAACCAGAGGGCTTACCCTGGTGTCCAACAGCACTATCTTGGTGGAACTGTTCCCCTCACTCACATCTGAAGTTTGGGGAAACTTTCCCTGAACTGCTATTAGTTGGATCCTTATTGGCACCGTAATCCCACTCATACATCGTACGGATTACTGAACACTTCTGATTGTTTACTACCTCCTCGCTTTGAATGATCTGAAGTTGTATGTTGAACCTCTATAGAAAGATTTTACCATTTCAGTCTTCTGTGTTTGCATCTATCACATTTTGACCAGGCACCTTTAATTTTCTAACTTCTCCTGAAATTAGGATAATTCAGTCAGCTTTTTTCCCCTCAATGTTCCAGCACAGGCATCCTCTTCCTCTTTAATGCATACATTTTAATTTTATTATTATTATTATTATTATAAGCAGTGTTCTTTTGTGCTTCATGCAATGTTTAGAACATGTGGTGTTCATGCAGCAGTGGGCAATGATGATCCAAAATCTAATTGGGGTACAAAACAGGGCGACTCTGAAAACAGGTCAACCAATAATAATCACAATAGCCAGTTAGAGACATACCATGTGACCTCTAGTATAAATTTAGTTTTTGTTTTGTGAATACTGCTTTTATGCCCAAACTGGCTAAACGCACTAAATAACAGTGTTTGGTCAAGTTGACCTTTGTTTCTTTAGGTTTGGGTATTGATGTATAGCAAAGTGTTCTCAGGGCCTTCTTCAAATAAATAGTGGGAATATGACGTATAGATTGCCTTTGCTGAATCTGTTCATAACAGAGAGGAGAAAGAAAGTCATTATACCATTTTACTCTTCCTTTTTTGAATAATATCTGAATTCATAGGTATCATACCCGTTTGTGAACTAATCTGTTTGTTTCTAGTCTCTACAAGGTAATTGCACTCCTGTAAATGATTTTTTTTTTTTTTTTTTTTTTTTTTTTTTTGGCTGTTTTTACAGATTGCTAAATGTTGAGTTTTTCTAGTTCCAGCATTTAACTTTTATGGGCTAAACTCGAATGCACTGATCTTTGCTGTCAATCAATGCACTTCGTTAGACTAGGAAGGTTTCTACCTCGTCCGGTCTTTCTCATTCTGCCACAGCATTAGGTCTGCTGCTACCATTACAGTATGGTTGACCAGTGAGTTCAGTGGACTTGACTGAAATTTTCTTTTGGGCACTGTTTTTGTTTTTTCCACAGTGTGACCTTTGTCAACAAAATGCAAAGTCGTGTCAAGGTTAGTTTTGAACTCCTGAACCGTGCAGGTGGCTTTTTCTTTTTTCTTTCTTTTTTTTTGTGGCTGTCAATAATAAAATTTGACACTGATTATTGCCGCCACAATGTTTGTTCAGATAGTTACTAATGTTTGTTAATTGAATGGTGATTTAAGCACAATGGAAAAAAAGTTTACATTACCATTGAAGTGAGTTTGCAGCTTACCGTTTAATTTTGTTTGTTTTTGTTTTTTTCTTTTAATGATTTTAATCAAGGTTGTAAATACCTTTTGTACAGTGTATATTTCTTGGTTTTGTGGCTCTTATAAGGGCCGTTTTACAGAATAAAAAAAGAAAATGCAACATCTTGTGTCAAGTTTTGATTCTGTTGAAGTCTGTGAATTGTATGCCATTTTGAACTATCATGATAATGTAATTTGGTTCCACTTGGACCTTCAGCATTACACAAATATTTGTCAATCCTATTGCTGGAGGTAAATTACTTTTTGCAGTCAGCCATGAACCCTTTAATGAAAGCAAAACGGTGATGGCTATATAACAATTTTAGCCTTAGTGCTGTCAGTCACTTCATGGAGACTCCCTTGTTAAAATAAAATCACTACTAAAAGGGATAGTTCTTCCAAAATTGAAAATGCTGTCATTTACTCACTTGTTTTAAACCTTTTGAGGTTTTTTTTTTTTGTTTGTTTTTTTTCTGTTCAACAATAGGTAAAGGAGTTCAAAATAGTATTTGTCTTTCCTACTATGAAAGTCAATGGTTACAGGTTTTCAGCTTTCAGAAATATCTTCAGTGTTTAACAACAAAGAAATTTATAGCGGTATTGAGCTACTAGGGGGCGAGTAAATTAATATTAATAAATTACCACTATAAACATAAATGCTAAATCCAAAAAGGTCAAGTATTTAATCAGGTCAACTGTTAAGTGTAATTTATTTTGTAATTTATCAATAACTATTTTTATTTGAGCTTGTTAGACACAAATTAAGCTATTTTCCTTTAAACGTTTTAATAAAAATAATTCGCGCATTTTTAAGTTCAGCCAGATAGGAAAAACGGTTGATTTAATTATACAAAAATTGAGACAAGGATTAAATGTAAAGAAAACGGGCAAAACAGAACGGTTTAAAGGCGACATCATCTCCTTTGCCCCCAGATTCACTGTCCACCTCGGCATAACCCTCTCTCTCCAGATTGAAAACTGGTTGTTGTCTCGGTCGTAATTGCCCGTTTCGGAGGCACATTGTCCTTTGCTTTTGAGTTCGCAGGTGTACGTAGTAAGCCACTGAATCCGGAGAGGCTCCCTTGGACCACTTTGTTCCCTTTTCTCGCCTCCCGCTGTGCGGAAAATTAGCGTTGCCGTCGTTTCTCCCCGTTTTCTCCTCGGGTTTAACCCCCTCACCTCCTAATGTCATTCTCATGAAAATGTAAGAGCTGCTGCGGCTAATCGGAGGGCGAAGGGAGGGGGGGGCTGGAAGAGCCTGTACTTTTATTTACCTTGATAACAGTTCAGGCGAGTTTCCAAGTTAGAAGTAAGTAAAACAATATCCAATAATACTTTTAAAATTGTTTTATAAGATAAAAAAAATCAAGGTTTCAAAAGAGCTCTGCTTACGACTTCTGACTATGCCGGGGGGTTGAGAGGGCGAATGTGGGTGTTGAGTTGGGATGGGGGTGCTGGATTTTCTGGTGAGAAACATAAAATCACTTAGCAACGACCAGTGAGGCTTCAACAAACTCCTGTGGGCTGCCAGTTTGTAGATTAAGGCCAAAACTCCATGTCAAGGAATTGACTGACTGCACGAGATATTTGAAGTGTTTTTTCCGTGCTTAGTTTGTTAACAAGCGTTTTAAGTAAAAATAAAACGTTTAAACTTGACAGTCTTTCACTGTTTCGTCATAAACCCGGAAAAGAGATTAATGGTTGCTCTAGTAACGGGGGTGCGTATTATTTATTTACATGCATTCCGAGGGAGCCGCTCCCCTCCTGCACGCACAGACTTCACTGCTCGACAGGTGAAACACAAGCAAAGAAAACTGGCGATTATGGACATGAACTGACACTTTTACTGTCAAATTTAGATTTTTTTCTTTAACTATATCTATAACTATATACCCCTACTGTAATGGGAAAAAACTGTTTAAACATACATGAACATGTATCGGCCGCTTTATTAGGTTGCACCGTGTTAGCTTTAAATCTTGTTTGAGTTTCTTCTGTTGAACACAAAAGAAGAAATTTTGAAGAAAGTTAGCCACCTGTAACCATTGACCTCCATCGTATTTGTTTTTCCTACTAAGTAAATGGTTACAGATTTCATCTTTCTTCTTTTGTGAGCATAAAAAAGAAAGGCATGAAGTTTTGAAACCACTCAAGGGTTAGTTAAACACTTAAACAGTTAGCACATTTACATTTTTAGGTGAAATATCCCTTTAATTTATGTTAGCCCTAAAATAAAAGCCTCATTTGTAGCATTGATTCAACAAGGTCTTGTAAACATACTTCAGAGATTTTAGTCCATATTAACACAAGAGCATTACACAGTTGCTGCGGATTTGTTGGCTACACATCTATGATTATTACAGCACATCCTAAAAGGTGCTCTTTTTTGGATTGAGGTCTGTTAAATATGTAGAGGCCGTTAACCAGCTCAAGAAACCAGTCTGAGATGATTTAAGCTTCATGGTATGTTGTGCTGTTGGAAATAGCATCATAAATTGAATAAACTGTGGTTATAAAAACAAGCTCAGTTAAAAGTGTCCAAAGAAAATATCCCTCACACCTTTACACTACCACCGACATTCTGAACCATTGAAACAAGGCATAATAAATCTGTGATTTTGTGTTGTTCATGCCAAATTCTGACCCTACCATCTGAAGGTTGCAAGGAAATTGAGTTTTATCAGACCAGGCAACCTTCTTGCTATATTTTATTATTCCTTTTATTTTGAGTCTGTGTGAACTGTAACCTCAGTTTACTGTTTTTAGCTGAAGGTATTGTCACTGATGCGATCTTCTGCTGCTGTAGCTCACCTTCTTCAAGGTTTATTGTCTGTGTGTTGTTTAGGGGGCCTCACAGTGGCGCAGTGGGTAGCACGTTCGCCTCACAGCAAGAAGGTTGCTGGCTCGAGCCTTGGCTGGGTCAGTTGGCGTTTCTGTGTGGAGTTTGCATGTTCTCCCTGTGTTGGCGTGGGTTTCCTCCAGGTGCTCCGGTTTCCCCCACAAGTCCAAAGACATGCGGTACAGGTGAATTGGGTAGACTAAATTGTCCGTAGTGTATGAGTGTGAATGGGTGTGTATGGATGTTTCCCAGAGATGGGTTGCAGCTGGAAGGGCATCCGCTGCGTAGAACATATGCTGGATAAGTTGGCGGTTCATTCCGCTGTGGTGACCCCGGATTAATAAAGGGACTAAGCCGAAATGAAAATGAATGAATGTTTAAATGACTATTTACTGTGCCCTTTCTCTCTGACTGTACCAGTCTGGTAATTTTCCTCTGACCCTTGGCATCAACCAATTATTGTTTTTACTCATGGAACTGCCTCTCACTGGATATATTCTCTCTCAGACAATTCTCTGTAAACACTAAATAAGGTTGTGAATAAAAACTCCAGTAGATCAACCATTTCTGAAATTCTCAGATGAGCCCATTCATCTTCATTTTGTTGCTTATTTTGAACTTCTGCTGATCACATTGACCATGTCTGAATGAAATAAGTTGTAGACATGGTTTGCTGATTAGTTCTTGATGTTAACAAGTAGTTGAACAGGTGTACCTAATAAAGTGGCCATCGATTCTATGCTATCACACCGGCAGCATGTAACATTTTTAGTCAACATAAAATTATGTAAACAAATAGTTACACTCTAATTTTAGATTGTTTCTCTCACACTGAAGTTGTGTCGTCTTTTTATTGTTCAGTATGTTTTGTTTATACTCATTAAAATGTCATTCACTCTGAAGCAGAATCATTCAGAACCGTTCTTCAGCTGCTTCTCTCTTTCACAGGAAAGTAATAACTGGAACAGAATAATAAAGGTAAGGAAATGACATGATTTACATTTTTGACTGAGCTATTACTTAAAAACATGCTCTATTTCATTTTCAATCTGTCCACAGGTCTACATCAAAACATGTTTCATCACTCACTCATCTGATGTCTTGTCAGTCATACCTTAGACGCTGTGTGTGCACAGGTGAGTGAGTGGGCGTAAATTTTTCTTTCTTTTTTTTTTTTAACAGAGCCGTTTCGGTTGGCTGAAATGCCACCAGGGCTGGAAACACGCATGTATGTGAGTCAGCCTAGACAAGAGCTGCCTGTCACGCAACAAGAGGAGGGTAGCCATCCGATAACAGTCTATGTTGTGTCTGCCACTTGCCAAATTTAATTTTATAGGCTAATAACATGAAACCTGCTTAAAGGGAAATCTAATTTGTGTGTGCCATTTACAACAGCTTGTGTGGATAAAACATGCATTCCTTACAGTAAAAGATACAAGAACAAACAAGATATAGCAACAAATGTGCACACAGTAGGCGGGATGTTTTTGCCAAATCTATCAACATCCTGTATCTTGATCTTTCTTTTTTTTTTCAATCAAGATTTGGATGCTGTTCTATAAGAGGGAGTAGGTGTGTACCTTATAACTTTTTTCACTTTATTCATTCAGATTGACGTAAAATGAAACACACTGATTCCGACTTGTCAACAAAACATGTCTACATCAAAAGACTGGCATGAGGCCAAAGCAGTAGTCTACCCGCCTAACTTAGCTCATAGTTGGCAACGTCAGCGGTATAATGAGTTGTTTTGGATTATAGACAACTTAGATACCCCTTGTAGATTACTTTTTTATTTGTTATTTAAGCAGATAAAGAGGAAGTTGAATATTGGTTAGTGTACTGAGCTTGGTACTTCAACTTATTTGCTGCGATCCAATAAAATAATTTGCTATTGGTTGAAACTACATTTTTAAAAATGAGCTGAAACAACACAAATCTTGAGTGTTTTGAGGGACAACTTAGTTGTTTTATGTTCAATCCACTTAAAATTGTAAAAGCTAATAAGTTAACATACCCCTAGGGCATTTATTAGAGGTAATTTCAGCATTTACTATATGCATTTACTTGATGAAGTTGCTGAAAAAAAAACGAACAATGATCAATTTGATTTTTACTGATTTAACTGATGTTAACAAAAATTTATAAATTGCATTAATTGAAGATGCATTCATGTATGAGCTAATTGTTTTAGTGCTATTAGTTATGAAATTTATATATATATATATATATATATATATATATACTGTTAGGGCCTCACAGTGGCGCAGTGGGTAGCACGTTTGCCTCACAGCAAGAAGGTCGCTGGTTCGAGCCCCGGCTGGGTCAGTTGGCGTTTCTGTGTGGAGTTTGCATGTTCTCCCTGTGTTGGCGTGGGTTTCCTCCGGGTGCTCCGGTTTCCCCCACAAGTCCAAAGACATGCTGTACAGGTGAATTGGGTAGACTAAATTGTCTGTAGTGAATGGGTGTGTATGGATGTTTCCCAGAGATGGGTTGCAGCTGGAAGGGCATCCGCTGCGTAAAAC
>CAIGQW010053631.1:15364694-15396256 GCA_903798125.1 Danio choprae
ATATATATATATATATATATACACACACACACACACACACACACACATACACACATTTTATTTTAGATGTGATTAAACTTTGCCCAACACTAAAATTTACATAATGTTAACATGATCTTTACTTAATAATTCTATTTTTGGCATGAAAGAAAAATCATTATTTAGACCCATAAACCCATGCAACATATGGTTTTGTGGTCAAGGGCCACATTTATGAAAATGGGGTCACATGAGCAATCATCCAATGAGAAGAAAAACACATGACATATGAAAACCAATAAGAACAGGACATGTGAACCTAGGACTGACACAGCTTCAAACTCCAGTAGGTGTATAGGTAATGCACCATTTCGTTGTATGCTGACCGCCATTAAAACAAAGAAGAAGGAGAAGAAGAAGGACAACATGGTGGGAAGCAAAAGAGAAAGAGAAAAACATGATAAGACCACCTAATAACAGACAAAATAACAAAGACACCCCAGTTTTAATATTTCATTTTTTAACCATAGTCATACACTGTTTCATCATTGCATGCAAATAAAGAATAATAGTAATTAAATCCAGTCCTGCCAGTGTCACACAACACAGTGGATAAAGCAGATCCTTGAAGCTGAAAACACTGAAATAATGAAGAGTCCTCATCTAAACCTAAAAAGAGCCAGAGTCCTCATCTAAACCTAAAAATCTCTGGAAAAACCTTGCTGGCGGTTATAGCTATGAAACTATATAGCTATATAGTCAATGAACTGTGGAAGAGACTGAAGAAGAGCAGATCGAGATAACAGCAGAGAAGTGTGAGAGGCTGCAGATATGTGTAAAACTCATACATCTACAACCTCCCACTCATTTTTGACTGCTGCAATCCTCAGAAATGTTACAGCTAATCTTATTTTGTGCTACAATCATTTCTGATAACTGAGCTGTCTACAAAATATATATTTTTATATTTATTATTTTATGTTTAAATGTTTTTAATTATTTCAGAAAAATGTAAAAGTGTTTTAAATTGTTTTATAATCTCCTTTGTTTATTAAATGCAACCTGTTAGTAAAGACATCAGTTTGGTTTTTGGATGTATGTTTATGTTCATTCTTTATAGTTGTTCAAGTAGCATAAGATATGAGCAGAAATGATGAGGCCCCCCCTTTTACCACAGATGCATTTCCTGGAGCGTGAGATGAGACTGCGACATAAGATCTGTCTTGGTTCATTATCATCAGTACCAACTGAAGAAACTCTTGGAGGAAACACAAACGGTGAGTTTATTTTAATATTCCAGTAACATTCTGTGCAGAGTTTTTTAATTGGATATTTTTGACAAATTACAGTTTTGTGTAATGTACCGCCTACTTTAAGGAAACATCTGCTCACTTAAAGTCTGGGTCTGAATGAGAAATGATTGTGTAGGCTGACATATGTAAAAATGTAAATGTCAGAGATAAACTGAACAGTGTTAAAGTCTTTTCTGTTAGTCCATTTAAAATGTTATGTTTCTGGGTTATCAGCAGCTATATGTGTACATTTAAGACATGTTATGTGTGCACTTTTATACACTGTATATGCTATAATATATTTTATATGCCCTTACATTATATACTTTAAATTTGTTACTGAACCTGACAGTTTGAAACTTTTGTTAACATTTTTCTTCCACAATTAAAAAGCTTAACTCATACAATACAACTTTAAAAGCAATATATATATATATATATATATATACATATACATTTCTTTTTCAAAGAATAATATACATAACCTTTACCCTAATTTGCAATAAATTTGACAATAACATGGCTGCCAGACTGACAAGTTTCCTTTATGTGGCTGTTTATCTCACTTGACATTTTGAAATACATGTTAACCCTACGCGGGCTTCTAAACCCGAGTAGGAGGAAAGGTTTACTCACACAAGCTCTTACTCAAGCTCCTGTATTTGCTTTCAGTACTTTGCTGAACTTCCACATACAATCAATAAGCAAATTTCATTTTGAGGTTGCCAAACATGAAGATGATGCAACTTGACAATGTTGCGTTATTATAATGTAACAGGAGTTGTTACTAAATTTCATTTCCATGGTCTAAAAACCCACGATTGACACTACAGGTTGTGGCCTTTGCTGTATTTCTTATTATACCTCAGGGTGGCGTGAACAGAAATTGAGGGGCTAAAAAGTCACAATGATTACTGTCATTCAGGCTAAATGAAATGCTTTTTTGTACAGTTACATGCAAGACATAATTCAAAGCTGTAAAGAGTTTGTATGTATTTATTTGTATGTAATATATTATCACAAGGGCCTCACAGTGGCGCAGTGGGTAGCACGTTCGCCTCGCTGGTTCGAGCCTCGGCTGGGTCAGTTGGCGTTTCTGTGTGGAGTTTGCATGTTCTCCCTGTGTTGGCGTGGGTTTCCTCCGGGTACTCCGGTTTCCCCCACAAGTCCAAAGACATGCGGTACAGGTGAATTGGGTAGACTAAATTGTCCGTAGTGTATGAGTGTGAATGGGTGTGTATGGATGTTTCCCAGAGATGGGTTGCAGCTGGAAGGGCATCCGCTGCGTAAAACATATGCTGGATAAGTTGGCGGTTCATTCCGCTGTGGCGACCCCAGATTAATAAAGGGACTAAGCCGAAATGAAAATAAATGAATGATTGAATATATACTGTTATATATACTATAATTTATACTGTTTGTAAAAAAAAAAAAAAGAACCCCAAAATTGGGTTTGTCTATAATCGACCCAATTTTTTAGAGTGTAATATTATTAATGTTGTGGAAGTGTTATTGATTGTTAGTCTTTGCACTCTAAAAAGGTTATTTCAACTCAAAATTGAGTGTAATATGGACAAACCTAACCCAAATTTTAACCCATCAGTTGCGTTTGTCTATATTTTACCTATAGTCTATACTATACCTACACTGTAAAAAAATGCTTGGTTCTACACAATTCCTTAGTGTTGTACCAACACAAATTGGTTAAGTTAACTTAATCGTTTTTACAAACTTAATCGGTTTTACATAAAACAATAAAGTTGTCCCCCAAGAAACTTAAGAGTTGCGATGATTCAGCTCATATTAAACAAGCAGCAAAAGTAATTTTTTGAGTGTATATATGTCTATATATTTTAGCTGTATTTGTGTTGAAACAGCCACGCTACCAATATATTACTCATCATTAGTTCATACTAGACTTGACAAATGAGACATTACTGTGAAGCCTGTAATCAAACATTTATGGCTAGTTTCGAATGAAATGAAAAATATGTACTAAAATAAAATGTACTATGTTCTATCATAGAGACCCCAAAAGTTAAAGGCCACTATTGGGAGCAGCCGTGGCAGGCTGTGATGGAGCACGTGTACATTTGTGTCAGGTTAATGTGGTTAATAGAGGAAGCACTGAAAGAGTGATTGACAGTGAACACTAATGAGCACCACACCCTGGGCAAGACTGGTCTTGCAGCAAATCAAGCGAGAGCGAGGAGCAATGAAACACAGGCAGACTCAAACAAGATACTCAGCGTTACTATTTAAAAAAAAAAAAAGATTAATCTATCACCTGCGATCTGATGCATTCAGAGTTAACATGCAAGGTTAACAGGTGTACCTGTGATGTTACTACTGTCAGTATAGTTTGACAAGGAGCTGGGAGCTAAAATGTTGCCAATCAGTTGTTATAGACTTGTGTGGGCCACTGTCAAGCACGCCGATGAGGAGGTGCTGTTAAGAACTGCTGATTTAAAGATAGAGATAGAGGAAACCGTCTCCCTCTCAGGTGAGCTGAGATAAGAGCGTGGGCTGAACTTCGAGGGATTCCCGACAGACAAATAGATTGTGTAATCCAACTAAATGCATTACAGGGAGAGCAGGGTACAACCCAACAGATTTTGACTTATTCAGTTTGTGTGAATCCACAAGGAGATCAGAGTATAATATTTTTCCCACTTTTGTTTAGGCACTTGTTTCACATTTGATTTATAATTACAGTTCACCCATTTTTGCAATATTCATTAATTAATTTCCTTTCAGCTTAGTCTCTTTATTCATCAGAGGGCGTTGCATCTTATCCAGCATATGTTTTACACAGCGGATGCCCTTCCAGCTGCTACGCAGTACGGGGAAACATCCATACACACTCATTCACACACATACACAACGGCCAATTTAGTTTATTCAATTCACCTATACTGCATGTCTTTGGACTGTGGGGGAAACCAGAGCACCTGGAGGAAACCCACGCGAACACGGGGAGAACATACAAACTCCCCACAGAAATGCCAACTGACCCAGTCGGGACTCAAACCAGCGACCTTCTTGCTGTGAGGCGACAGTGCTAACCACTGAGCCACCGTGTCGCTTTTTTACAATATTATTTTTATATATTATTACAGAATAATATATATAAATAAGAGTAAAATATACCCTGTAGGTTGAGCACATTGTAATATATGAGGAATCTAAGGTGACATATGACAACTTAAATTATTTGTGGGAAATATATATACAAATATATTTAAATTTGTATATATATGAAAATATAAACTTTTGCAAAAGAAAAATTAAAGAGTTCATATTTAAGTAAGTACAAGTATGAGGTATGAATATGAAGCACAGTACAAACCATAGTAGAAACAATGTGGGCAAACAGATTTACATTTTAGCATCTTCTGCGTATTAGCAAATCATTAAACGCTAAATACCCAATGGGAGATTAAAATAGCAGCAGATTTATCTCTTTTTAAATATACACCAAAAACCGAGATGAACAATTTATTTGTGTTTATTTGCTATAGTTAAATGTTCAATGATATGGTATCTTACAAATTATTTAGAAAATGAATTTGAAATGTTTCTCGAGTTTTGTTATGCTAGCATGTGTGGAAATATATGTAATACAACTAACACTGTGTCCGTTGGTGCCCCTCTCACACCTATTCAATTGTCATTTGATTGAGGAACAGTAAAATTGTGAAAGATTATTATAATTTATATATATATTTTTTTTCATTTTAAAAACTTTGTGATTGGTAGCGCGGTGACGCAGTGGGTAGCGCTGTGGCCTCACAGCAAGAAGGTCACTGGTTCGAGCCTCGGCTGGGTCAGTTGGGATTTCTGTGTGTAGTTTGCATGTTCTCCCCGTGGGCTTTCCTCCGAGTGCTCCGGTTTCCCCCACAAGTCCAAAGACATGCGCTATAGGTGAATTGGGTAAGCTAAATTGTCCGTAGTGTATGTGTGTAAATGAGAGTGTATGGGTGTTTCCTAGTGATGGGTTGCAGCTGGAAGGGCATCTGCTGCGTAAAACATATGCCGGATAAGTTGGCGGTTCATTCCGTTGTGGCAACCCCTGATTAATAAAGGGACTAAGCCGAAAAGAAAATGAATGAATGAATGAAGTTTGTGATTATTTAGCAACATTATTCCAATCTTCAATGTCACATGATCCTTTGGACATTAGTCTAATAAGCTGATAAGAAACAATTCTTAATATAATTTTATTAATTTCGTAGATGAATTTGATGAATCATTGACATTTATTTTTGAGTTTATTGTAATATTATACATGTATTTACTGTACATACATGTTTAATTCAATGCATCATCAGAAAAAAACAAAACTTTACTATATTTAGATTTCCTTATTTGTAGTTATCCGAAAACTAAATTCTCTATGTAATAAATGTATTCGATTAAAACGGTCTGTGATGAGCATTGACAGGAGTGTTTGACGTGTACTCTGCCGAGCCGATCGACAAGAATAGCCGGTTGTATTTGGGGGTGGAGTTGAAGAGCTATCAAGTCGGATGCTTTGTGCTTTACGTAGAGTCTATAAGATTAACACCTACATGAAAGCACACTGAATGACTCTGCAAATTTAAATAAAATATACATCCTAAATAGCAATACCAATAAAAAACAACAGTAAGCCTACATAATGAAGACAGCCAAAGAATATGAACTAACAGAGAAATCTAATATATAAAGTCTGTTTGGTCAAATGGCAGCTGTTGTTGATTGTGAGCTGTGAAGAATGCTTTAATTTTAATGCTGAAAAAACATGGGACAAATTACAGAAAAACTTGTTTCATTCACTGATTTATGGCAATAAGCATTTTGGAAGATTTAGAGATTATTTGGTTTTTGTGTTATATTTTGAAAAAATTATTTTAGTGCTGGGCAAAGATTAATCACATTCAAAATAAAAGTTTGTTTTGACAATATATATATGTGTGCATACTGTTTATATTTATTATATGTGTGTATATATATATAGGCCTCACGGTGGCGCAGTGGATAGCACGTTCGCCTCACAGCAAGAAGGTCGCTGGTTCGAGCCTCGGCTGGGTCAGTTGGCATTTCTGTGTGGAGTTTGCATGTTCTCCCCGTGTTGGGTGTGTATGGATGTTTCCCAGAGATGGGTTGCAGCTGGAAGGGCATCCGCTGCGTAAAACATATGCTGGATAAGTTGGCGGTTCATTCCGACCCCAGATTAATAAAGGGACTAAGCCGAAATGAAAATGAATGAATGAATATATATATATATATGTACACGTCTAAATTTTAATTGTTATTATTATACATCTATAAAAAAAAGCTTTCTAGTTTTGTTTTTACGTATGTGTGTGTATGTATTACATATACAAATATATAACACATATCTTATGTCAAAACAAGTGGATATTATATTTAATTGTTTTGACACTTAAATACCACACATACATTTGAGCTCACTTCTGCTTGAGCAAGGTAAAGAAATGGTGAAAAAGCAACAATTGAGAAAAGAATATTGATAGAATATTATAATGGATTTAAATACTGCTAAATCATCCAAAATGTCATTGGAAATGAGGTGTAATTGTGAAGTATTTAGCATTTAGACTCAATAAAAAATAACCTGAACACAATGAAATCAATAATTTGCTCTTGCTGCTTTAACTACTTTTTGATATTTCTGGATAAAAACTCCCATCAGATGCCATCGCTTATCTTTGCACATTTGCATTCACCCATCCCGTCTGAGAGCATGAGGGCTATTGTTAAACCATTGCTCTTCTCTGTTTATGTCTGCCTGTGCTCTATAAATCTAGACTAACCAACCCATCTGGACCTACAGGAGACTCAGTGGTGCCACTTATAGTGAGAAATAATTGCCATGTTAGAGAAAGTCACACTGAAACTAAACAGGTAATTGAAGAGTGCGTAATTCTAAAGTTAAAGGATGAGTTCGTCAAAAATAAAAATTCGGTTATTAATCACTCAGTCTCATGGTGTTTAATCTCCTAAAAACATCGTTGATCAAGATATTTTAGATGAAACCCTGGAGCTCTATTGTGCTGCAGGGTTTCAGAGATTTCACAAAGATTTTCAAGAAGTCCAGAAAAATAACCAAAGATTTGGTCAAAACATTCCATGTGACTTCAGTGGTTTCAACTGTAATCCAATTAAGCTCTATGAAACGGTAAAAACGATTTTTTTCATCTCGATCTCCCGTTTCAGATCCTGGTGCAACTTTTTTCTGCAGGCAATATCATGCTTGTGTGTTGCACTGTTGACTAGTGGCAAATGGCAATACATTGTAACACATTCTAATGCAATACGTTGTCTAATGGCAATAGAGCAACCTGATCTGACGCCGTTTTTACAGTTGTCTTTTTGTTCACAAAATTGTTCTTGGAGCTTTGTATGAACTACTGAAGTCCCATGGACTGTTTTGACAATGTTTTTTTGTTTCTTTTCAGGACTTTGAACGTCTCAAGGCTGTTACTGTCTGTGGGGGACGAGAGTTACGAATGTAATCTAAAACATCTTAATTTGTGTTTCTAAAATGAATGTAGGTCTCAGGGGATTGAAATGAAGGTCTGTAATTAATACAAGATTTTTTGTTTTTGGGTGAACCCATCTGTTAAAGCAGCATTAGAAAAAGACCGACCAGTAGTTTGAAAGATCATAAAATAGAGAATCGGTCTACAGTCATGGAAAATGCATTGTTCTTCACTGTTGTTGGAATAAGTTGCTGTTGGAGGGTGTTTTGGTACCATTCTTTATTCATGGCTGTGTTTTTGGGCAAAATTGTGAGTGAGCCCACTCCCTTGGGTGAGAAGCAACCCCACACATGAATGGTCTCAGGATGCTTTACTGTTGGCATGGCACGGGACTGATGGTAGCTCCCACCTTTTCTTCTCCGGACAAGCCTTTTTCCAGATGCCCCAAACAATCGGAAAAGGGCTTCATCGGAGAATATGACTTTAACCCTGTCCTCAGCAGTCCATTCGCCATACTTTTTGCAGAAGATCAATCTGTCCCTGATGTTTTTTTTTTGAAGAGAAGTGGCTTCTCTGCTGCCCTTCTTCATCTCCCAAAAGTCTTCACCTCACTGTGCATGCAAATGCGCTCACACCTGCCTGCTGCCATTCCTGAGCAAGCTCTGCACTGGTGGCACTCCGATCCCGCAGCTGAATCCTCTTTAGGAGACAATCCTGGCGCTTGCTGGACTTTCTTGGATGCCTTGAAGCCTTCTTAACAAGAATTGAACCTCTTTCCTTGAAGTTCTTGATGATCCTATAAACTGTTGATTTAGGTGCAATCTTAGTAGCCACAATATCCTCGCCTGTGAAGCCATTTTTATGCAACGCAATGATGGCTGCACGCGTTTCTTTTCCATGGTTAACAATGGAAGAACAATGATTTCAAGCATCACCCTCCTTTTAACATGTCAAGTTTGCCATTCTTACCCAATCAGCCTGACATAATGATCTCCAGCCTTGTGCTGGTCAACATTCTCACCTGAGTTAACAAGACGATTACTGAAATAATCTCAGCAGGGTCTTTAATGACAGCAGTGAAATGCAGTGGAAAGTTTTTTTCAGGATTAAGTTAATTTTCATGGCAAAGCAGGACTATGCAGATCATCTGATCACTTTTCAGAACATTCTGGAGTATATGCAAATTGCTATTATAAAAACTAAAGCAGCAACTTTTCCAATATTTATGTAATTCTCAAATCTTTTGGCCACGACTGTATATATAACATTCAACATTTTATTCCTAAAAAAAAAAAAAAAAAAAAAAAAAAGCATGATTAAACCAGTTGTCAGCTGATTCATTTTCAACGATTGAAATAGAAACAGCTCATTGCAGTCAATTAAAACATTAGTTATTGGGATTAGGAAATATTAGGATTCCACTAAAAGAAAATCACCACAGAATTAGAGGCAGAACCAGTACTGCAGGTATGCCTTTCTATACTGTAATACGTTTATGCTGTAAACGCTAGTTTTCTTTAAAAAGTGATGACAGATGAAGACCAATTGCCCGACTTCAAGTAAATAATGACACAGCTAGTGTGGTAAAGGGTACCAGTGGAGAAACCATAACAGGAAAGACTCTTTGTCTCTCTCTGGTGGTGCAAACATGTATGACAGTATAAGCCATCTAGATAAATGCAAACACACAACTTACATAAAGAATAAAACCGTTTATTTAAAGGGTTTAAACAGTTTGTCAATTTTCCAAAGCCTTTCAAACCAGAGGACATGGTCTGCAAACAAAGAACACTATGAATTATCTGATGGAAAGTTTTGCTCAATGGTCAAAAAAACATAACTAAAATTCAGATATGGGAAATTTCATTCCTGAAATACACCAACAGAGACCAATACACGAGCAAACAAGAAAAATAAATTCACAAACGTAATGTGTGCAAATATGCAATTTCCATCATTCAAATGAAACTTTGAACTTCTTTCTCCTTTCAGACAGCATGAGACAACTTTCGATTGATGGGTGAATAATAAAATCTAAAAAAAAACCAAACAAACCTGAAAAAGTGCAGTAGTGTAGCAAATTTCGTAATTTAACCAATTCCCATTAGTCACGGTGATACTTAACAGCATGGCTACATGTACAACTGCAAGATTGACAAGAAACAGTAATTAATTAACTCTTACATAATTATTTAACTTTACATAATCTATAAGGAAATCTTTAATATGTCAAAAACACAATGAAATGTGTTGTTTACAGTCCGAAGCAACATGAGCATTTATATGTGCTGGAAGACGTGCATAGTGTCCATATGGTTGGATGTCTATACAAATCAGAACAAGACCCTTTTTGATGTTCCAGGACTGCCTTCAGCATATGACAACACATATTTTTATATGCGCGATAGTATGGACTAAAATATTTTTTGGTATCATTTGGTCACCATTACAATTCTAGGTTTTATGTCTACAAAACCCAGCCTGGATGTTTGTTTTCTCACAGATTGGTTCAATTCAGAATAGCCAAGTTGGTTTTAGTGAATATTGCAATTAAACTGAATAAAGATTGCAAAATCCAATGCAGGAATATTATGAACACCACTCCCTGAGCTTCAAAATACATCTAATTAAACAACCCACTACAATAAATGGAATTCAAAGGGGGAAGAAAAGCCTGTATACCTACAGAACCTCACCGTACTGGCTTTCTGGTCCACTTTAGGGCACCTGGAATACATAAATGTGTACATTTTTACAGTATTCGTACCTGCCTCTCAAGCACTTATAGGTTAACAGTAAATGCATGTGATTCTAGGGCAGGGCTCAATTTCACAACAACCATTATTTTTGATTAGAACACTAAACTGATCCCCATTGGGCTGCTCTGTGCACTTTGTTGGCTTGAGTGGTCAGCGAGTTTGCCTTTCGCTCTGATCTACTGAGTCTTCTTCTTCTTCTTGAGTGCAGGGCTGCTGTTCCAGTAATAGAGGACCTGAGCGGCGATCACACCATTACAACATGAGGAGATTATGTAGGTGACGGCCATGAGCGAATCTCCTGTTTCCTGCACACACAGACACAATAATATCATGTAAATATCAAAGTCAAGATAGTAAAGTTACAGATAAGGTAAGAAATAAGTTATAATATATAATACGTATACCTAAATTAACCAGATAATATTTATCCATGCTAGTACGTTTTAACAATATTTCAAGAGTTCACACTTAGCTATTGCTAGATGCAATTTGCAGATTTGACATGCTGTACCGAGAGAGAACCCTGAGCTCAGAGATACTTGAGCCCGGAGCTCCCGCCTGGTCATGACAGAGGGTCCAAGATCAGGTAGGTCTCGAGAGCTCCCCTTGGTGGAGGAGGAAAGGGGGAGATGGAGTGGATGGGGAGATTCTTCAATGGGTTTATTTATTGGAGGCCAGAATTCATCTGATTGGTCAAGCAATGATATCTGAATTGACTAGCAATGATTATTGATGCGAGACCAGCTGCAATCAATCATATCACGTACTCCTCTCGAAATTAGTTTATAAAACTTCATAAATGTTTTTATTATATATTTGTGTGTGTGTGTGTGTGTGTGTGTATATATATATATAAAAAATAAATAAATGTTATCAACTATGATGCTCAGGATGCAGCACTCATACCATCAGACTCAACATCACTCACAGCATTTAGGGCTTCTAATACTCGTTTGGGATCAATAAAAATCACCTTTTGTTAACCATTGTGCTAAAAATGATAACCTGATCTCTGTGGGTAAAAGTTGTTGTCAACATAGAACACCAAAACATAAGCCATGTGAAAATTAAGCTATTATATATAGTCGTGAGTTAGGACACCCAATTGAAGTTAACAGTTTTCTGTGTCAGGACATAAAAACTAAAAAAAAAAAAAAAAACTATATGGTCCTTCGCAGATCTTAAAATTTGGAAGATAAAACCACAGATCACAACATCACATACAGTGTTATTTATTTCACAAAAAAAGGCAAGATAAACAAGCCATGGTTGACAAACTTAGGACTTGTGCTTCAGATGCCTGTAGATCCACTTTTAGCAGCAATTACTTGAAGCAATACAATTTTCGTATGACCTTATCAGTCTCTCAGATCATTCTGGAGGAGGTTTTTTTTGCATAGATCTTGTCAAAACATTTCAGTCAGGATGAGGTCTGGACTTCAGACTATTGCTACACCTACATCATTGTCTTGTTGCATGACCCAATTTAGGCTAAGCTTTATCTGTTGGAGAGGCCTTGTGTTAAAACACCTGAAGGCTCCCGACCAACAACTGCTGATGATCGTTTAAGTCACTAAATTAGCCGGACTTATTTTTATTAATGCTATAGCTTGTTGTTCATCTGTAGTTTTATTATCTAAATAGTAAGACCTGCTAAATATCAATCATTTTTTATGTCCTGATATGGAAATCCATAGGACGTCCTAACCTTTTCACATGACTGTAGGCCCAGTGTCCAATATTACCCAGTGGTGCTTCGGGTGTTAAAAATGCTAGTTCAGTGAGTAAAAAAAATAATAACAATAATAACTCAGTAAGGATGCATTAATTTGATTAAAAGTGACTGGATAAATTTGTACACAGAGTTACAAAAAACAAACTTCTCTTTTCCATAATAATGTGTAATCGCTAATTTACACAGGGGTTTTACCTGCACTGTAGTGAATATGCGTGCCAGAGAGCCTGCAAACAGCAGAAACACTGAAATAGCTGACAGCTGCCCAGTGTGACCATTTCTGTAGTTGGTACCGGCCTGAATTAACTGAAGACACAGGAAGAAAAAAATAATAATTTCTGCTGCATCCGCTGCTTTAACATATTTGTTTATTTATTCCACCTTACCCGTCCAAAGATGATGGCTGGCATATTAGAGGCTTGCATGGTAGTGACAACCGACAAGGGTGTCACAGGAGAGAGAATCACTGCCAACAGACCAAAATAAACCACTAGAAAGCCCAAACCTGCAAATAATCACAGTAAAATCAAAAGGTGAAAGAAATGAAGTTTAGGGTGTGTTCGGTTCATTAAAATGAACTCTAATGCGATTGCTTGCTTAGTGCGCCTCAGCTCAACATGTGCAAATTATCATAAAACGCAACCATAAAAAAATAATAAATAAATAAAACGCATACCATTTTTTTCACGTCATAAATTGTCCATTAAAATTCAGCACAGGCATCAGAAACATTGTCCTTGCAGCAGATCTTTATTTGTATGTGTGACTAAGGAACTGTTTTGATTATTAACACATTTCATACATGTAGTTCTATAGCATGTACACAGACACAGATAATGAATGCATTTAGCCTAGCACGCTGTTTTGGATGTTTAATAAGTTCTGATGCAAAATATACAAAAAAAAATTATAAGTTTGGTAATTTCATATCTTTAGATCACCACACAACAACCTCAAAACATTATGCAATTCTGAGTGTGCCTCATACAGGTGAGTGGGGTTGACAAACCATCAGTAGAAATACTCTCATGTCTCTCATTTTAACTGACATCTGCACTAGTTTTGCAGACCAGACACTCTTACAATCACTCACCATCTCATAAAACACATTGTGAGCTTCACACCAGTGAGTGGGCTTGACAAACCACATGTAGAAACACTCCCCCCCTACTAACTCTAGCACTTAATTCTCTGAGCACAATTTCCTTTGTATAATTAGCACGACTTCTGTGTGTTGCCACTTCTTATTGAATCGCTGAATGGCTCCTCAATTGTAAGTTTCTTTGGAAAAAAAAAAAAAAAGTGTCTGCTAAATGTAAATGTAGTTATAAAATGACAGTGTGAGCACAGAGCAAATCAGGACTTGAAAACATGTCATTTTCTTTGCCATTTTGAGAAACCAAATGAACTGAGAACCAAATCAGTGTGAACACATCATTAAAATTGTAGTCAGATTGTCTTTTTTTACCTTTAATGGTTTTTCCTCCATAGTGCTGTATGAGGAAACCAATGGTCACAGTCTGAAACATGAGGAAAAGTGCCTCACCCCAGGAACTGTGAGAAATAATCATGGTTATATAGTTTCCAGTAAGCAGTTTTGTTTGATATTTTTTTAAATGCATTGTGTGGACGTGCACAAATGTTTACCAAAGTGTTAAGCATCATTTTGACTATGGAAGCATCATTATAGATGTACCTGAAAGGGAAGCTGTTGGCTAAACTGTAAGCCATGGTGCCTGTGATGGCAAACAGCTCCAGCAGCACAGAGTTAAAACTCAGTCCCTCTGCACTTTTAGCACCAAGCAGCTTTAGAATCTGAGGTAGCTTCACTATGAAGAAACGAGCACAAAAACATCAATGTTAGAGGATACTGATTGTTTGTGTGAGTGTTGTAAAGATAGACGAGACGTTCCTTACCTAATACAGAACCAAGGATGATCCCAATGCCCAGGCCTTTGCTGATTACAATCTTCAGACAATCCACTGTGAAGAATCACAAAGAAGAAACTAAAATCACAATTTTAAATGATCTGTATGTGGTTAGACACAGCTGACCATGTTTTTAATACAAATTCCACTGTAAATACATTTAATACTTATTATATAATGATATATGAATATTATTGTTGTAACAATGCATATGACGTTTACTTCGACTTAGCATTTAGGTAATTAATACCTGAAAATCAAAACCACAAGAGCTTGATGTTTCGTCAACTTTTACGGAAATGCCCGATGATTGCCGAATACATGCTATGAGTATCCAGTAAGAAACGGACATGTATGAGCTTCCGCCTTTTCCAACAGCGCGAGGTAATGCATTTGACTAAGTTTATTGAAGTGTAAATTTAATAAATAGCACACAATTACAGTTCAGACAACAGTTTAATAGTTTTTTTTGTTGCGTGGAATATTTTCATTACTGAATAGTTTTAATTAACGTAACCACTCTTAAAGTGGCCACAAAGCGGCTAATGCAGTTATTACACAAAATCTACAAAAAAAATAAATAAAATAAATGACAATAAAAGGTGTGCTGACATTCTGCAGAGGATAAATCCTCTTTGTCATTTAATCGTTGTAAGTATACAAGGAAAAAACCTTACATTTCTCTATAAAGTGAACACGAAACTAATCAGTTGTGAACCTACCGTGCAGAAGATTGAACTGTAAAAAGAACTCGTCGTAGCATTTTTCTGGCATTAAATAATTAACCAGAACATCTTTGAAAGGATCCATGAAAGATGTTTCTACAACTGCTTCCGAAGCCGCCATGATTGCAAACGTCAAATCCAGTCACGTGATTTCGGGTGTTACTGCAATTCAAATCCCTTTATTTATGGAAACACTTAAAACCTGTGGTCATGCTAAGTGGTTTACGATTGGAGAGAGCGTTTACACACCATTTATTATTATTATTATTATTATTATTATTATTATTATTATTATTATTATTATTATTATTATTATTATTATTATTATTATTAAAGTTAATAAAAATATCATTTCGCCTCACAGCAAGAAGGTCGCTGGTTCGGGCCCCGGCTGGGTCAGTTGGCGTTTCTGTGTGGAGTTGTGTGGAGAGATTGGGTAAGCTAAATTGTCCGTAGTGTATGAGTG
Organism: Danio choprae; assembly: GCA_903798125.1. Taxonomy (NCBI): domain Eukaryota; kingdom Metazoa; phylum Chordata; class Actinopteri; order Cypriniformes; family Danionidae; genus Danio; species Danio choprae. The sequence continues at coordinate 15,380,068 of CAIGQW010053631.1, forward strand.
TAAATGAGTGTGTGTGGATGTTTCCCAGTGATGGGTTGCAGCTGGAAGGGCATCCGCTGCGTAAAACAAATGCTGGATAAGTTGGCAGTTCATTCCCCTGTGGCGACTCTGGATTAATAAAGGGACTAAACCGAAAAGAAAATGAATGAATGAATGAATGAATGAATGAATGAATGAAAAAATAAACTTGTCTTTCCTGCCAAAAGGTGGCGCGATTGTTCCATAACACGATATAAAAAGCTCTCTGACTATGGCAAGCCGTTTTAACATTTAATCTATAATACAGTATTTATTTTCATTGACCTAGATCATAGTTTTTTTAGATTCTAGTATCTTTTTAACTGGGACTTGTCTATTAGATTGTGTTCATTTATTAGATAATATTAGGCTACCTATTTAGTACACACTATTCTTATTCAGGGGCCTCACAGTGGCGCAGTGGGTAGCACGTTCGCCTCACAGCAAGAAGGTCGCTGATCGCTGGTTCGAGCCTCGGCTGGGTCAGTTGACGTTTCTGTGTGGAGTTTGCATGTTCTCCCTGTGTTGGCGTGGGTTTCCTCCGGGTGCTCCGGTTTCCCCCACAAGTCCAAAGACATGCGGTATAGGTGAATTGGGTAAGCTAAATTGTCCGTAGTGCATGAGTGTGAATGAGTGTGTATGGATGTTTCCCAGAGATGGGTTGCAGCTGGAAGGGCATCCGCTGCGTAAAACATATGCTGGATAAGTTGGCGGTTCATTCCGCTGTGGCGACCCCAGATTAATAAAGGGACTAAGCCGAAAAGAAAATGAATGAATGAATATTCTTATTCATAGCCTATTCATTATTTGATATCAGTACTTTTTTCTTTAGATACTAACGTTAGTGCATATTTCATTAGTGACTAGTAACAAATCTAACTAGTAATCTTTTTCCCCATTGACACTGGGATCTGAACATGTTACAGGTGATGGACGAAGTACACAAATTAGGCACTTGGGTAAACTCAAGGTTTTCATGATGATTCAATTGAAAACCTTGAAAACCACATTCACACGCTGAACCCTGTTTGTAAAATCAAGTGAATCATTTACTGGAGACCGACTCTGAACAGATCATTTGAATCAGTGAATCGTTTGCAGTAACTCGTTCACAGAAGTCACTCACAAATTAATTGTCAATAGAAGTAAAAGTAATATGTACTTCACTACAGTAGTGAAGTATTAAAAAAAACTTGGTTACTGTCCACCACTGCATGTTACTTATGAATTGTATAGAGTTACTGATTACAAATTATGTGATAAAATTTACAGTGAGTAACATAATTTCTTAACCTACACATTTATGGTAATGTATTCTGAGTACTGGCGACATAGTGCCTCAGTGGTTAGCACTGTCACCTCACAGCAAGAAGGTCGCTGGTTCGAGCCCTGGATGGGTCAGTTGGCATTTCTGTGTGGAGTTTGCATGTTCTCCCTGTGTTGGCGTGGGTTTCCTCCGGGTGCTCCGGTTTCCCCCACAAGTCCAAAGACATGCGGTATAGGTGAATTGAATAAACTAAATTGGCCGTAGTGTATGTGTGTGCGCGCATGTGAGAGTGTATGGGTGTTTCCCAGTACTGGGTTGCAGCTGGAAGGGCAACTGCTGTGTAAAACATATGCTTGATAAGTTGGCGGTTCATTCCACTGTGGCGACCCCTGATGAAAAAAGGGACTAAGCCGAAGGAAAATCAATGAATGAATGAATTCTGAGTACTTTTGGATTACATTTATGTCACATAAATCATTTTTACACAGATGATTTAAGGAGAGTCTAAAGCGGGTCTGTGTCTGCTCAGAATTCAGTGTAAAGATGTTATGCTGCATTAAATGGTCTGTGTAAATTCATAATTTTGAGTTTGTTTTTTTTGAGGTTTTAGGTTTGGTTTCTGTGCTGCCACATTTTGACAAATACAAAGAAAAATATAGTATCCATTTTGTCATCACCAACAGCCTCTTTTTAACATGTAATGGACTGTTTATGCTTCAAAAAACCAACACTAATATACCTTGCTGTTAGGGATTGCCATACAAAACAAAATCACATCTTGTGATTTTTAAAACATTTACTTAAAATTAAGTAAATTAAAAAGTAGCATTACAAAAACTAGTAATATCACTGCTACATCAAATATTGATTTAGTGGATAAATAAAGGGGCAGGTTTATTATGCATAAAATATTTAAACATTCAAAAGAAGACATGAGAAGTGAAAAAGCAGGTGTGAGGATTAAGCTATTGTTTCTAGTAACAATTACAAAAGATAGCATCTAACAAATAAGTTGTAGTATCTAATATAGAACTAGTATCTATTAAATTGGTTTTAGTATCCAATGAATAATTACCAGCATTTAATAAATAAGGGCTTCCAGCATATGAATAAGACTTTATGAAAACATATATTTATATTATTATAAGATTATATTATTGCTATAATTTGTATATTATTATAATTTTTTTTTCTTATAATATTTCTTTCATCTAATGTAGCACAGAAAAATAATGACAGTGCAACAAATAAGGAGGTTTTATTTGTTTTAAACAGGTTTGGTAAAGTGGGGTTGACAAACCATCAGTAGAAACACTCTCATCTCTCTCATTTTAACCGACACCTGCACTAGTTTTGCAGACCAGACACTCTTACAATCACTCACCATCTCATAAAACACATTGTGCATTTACGAAGTGAGCTTCACACAAGTGAGTGGGCTTGACAAACCACCTGTAGGAACACTCCCCCCTACTAGTTAGTTAATTTCTGCAACATTTGCTATAAAAATGAAAATATGTGAAAAACATATATAAGGTAGTAATGAGGGAATCCTTTAAATCATAAGTATTGAGTGTAGCAGAATTTAACGGATATACAATTATCTTTTAAATTATTATTTCAATATTACAAAAGATATAAAGATTTTTTTTTATGTGACGGAGGTAAAAACATGATAACGCCAGTGAGAAAAAAACAATGATCTTCAGTGGTGTTGCTATAAGAAAAGTAACACTAGGGACAGTAACACCACTTATAGTTTTCATGAAAAATGCATTCTACTAAATGTCTGTTGACAAGCAATACAACACAATGTATTTGGTTGTATACTCTTAATTCATCCTTTTATATTCTAGTTTTGTACAATTCCCTAACACTAATGGAAGTTACACAAGTAATGCTAACTAAACGCTTCATATGAAATCATGAGATAAAAATGACAAACGTCTAATAACTGAAAAAACACCATTCATTTCCCCAGAGATGACTCAAAAGGCTGTAATTCTTCAAATAACATGTTGTTTCATTTTAAAATATAAAGAAAATGTTAGTATTGCTTTAATTAAATAAAATATGCACCTTTCTGTAGAATGAACCAGATGCTGAAACGGCATTATGAATGAATGAATAAGATTAAATGTTAAAACGGCTTGCCATATCCTTAATAGTTTGTCCTTAGTTGCTTTCCGTAGAAGCTCATGGCGCGATAGTGAAAATGAAGTGTTTGAACCGCTATAAAATATCTAAAGAAGGAAGGTGTTTGTTTTGTTGAGCTCAGATTATCCCAAACTTCACAGTCAAATGGCCACGGGTTGCACAATAAGAAAAACTGAATCTGGCATCAATTCCGAGATTTGTGGTCAGCCGTACAGCGTGTCAGTGTTGAAGGAGGGCTACTGTACGGCTGAAGATGACGGTGCGTTCAGGGCAGACGGCACTATCACTTTAATCACAGGACCAAACGCTATTCTAGTGGACACCGGCGGTCCTTGGGACAGAGACTTTCTCGTGGCTAAACTCGAGGAGAAGGGTTTGACACCGGACAGTGTTGATATAGTTGTCGGAACCCACGGTCACTCGGACCACGTGGGAAACTTAGGATTGTTTCCTGAGGCCAAAATAATTGTGGGATGCGACATAAGCGTGAAAGATAAATATCTGCCAAACCAGCTGGCTGAAGGACAGCCTTACACTATAGACAACTTTGTAAGTTATTGATATCATATAGGCACATTATTAGACTTGCAAGAATGTATTAATAACATCTTTATCAGTTTAACATATAGGAAAAAGCTCAAATACTAGTCTTAGTTAACGCTAGTTGCAGCATTAACAAATTAATCTTTTTATTTTCATAAAGTGTTAATATAGTTTAACCGAGCTCAGATGAAGTCCACAAAAATGAACAAATACTGTAACAAATGGGCCTATGTAGGTAATCGGGAGTGGTTAATCTCTTAGGTAAAGTAAAAAATTAAAAATAGCCTGCCCTAAACAAACTATTGCCAATAAATAGTCTAGATGCATCTATATGCATCTGCCATATAGGTAAAACATTAAGATTTTTTGGGGAAGTTGAACCTGTATGCATATGATCAAAAATACTTATAACAATAATATTGTTATTAATAAAACAATAATAATAAAAATGGTTTCTTTAGTAACATTATCCGACAATATCAGTTTGCTGTCCATTTTGAGCACCTTAAGGGAACCCTGTGGAATAAAGTTTGACAGGAATAAATTAGATGTAAAAATATTAAAACATAAAACAGTTTTGTGTGTATTATTAAGCATATCATACTATAATCTATGTGTGTGCGCATTAATTCACTAATTCTAATGCACCTACTTTATTCAACAGGTGTCCGTCATTTTCACACCTGGTCACATGGGCAGAGATGTCAGTGTCCTGGTGAAAGGCACATCAGAGGGGTCAGTGCTTGTTGCAGGAGACTTGTTTGAACGCTGTCATGATGAAGATACTTGGAAAGAGCTGAGTGAGAATCCTCAGATTCAAGAGGCCAACCGGCAGGTGGCGTTACAGATGGCTGACGTCATCATTCCTGGACACGGGCCATTGTTTAGAGTTCACAGGGAGTAACAGCATTGACACAATCCTGGACCTGAAGTTGAGTTAACTGAACAATCTTGACCTTATTAAAGAACACGTTCATTTAAGTCACTAATCAGTGTGATTATGATTTTAAAATAGCTTCTTGTCGATGACTCTGAGCATTCACTTCACATATTACTCACAAGTATTTCACATCCGGCTGTCTAAAGTGACTTCAAAAAGCTAATGTGGCTGGAAAACGTGTTTCGCATGTTAAACCATTATAATAAGGCCATTGGAAACATAAATTACAGTGGAAATCACGTCGCAGTGCTTTATACTGTGCATGGAATATCTTAATTTGTGAATGTTAATTAAAGCTTTATATCCTAAAGTACGTTTTTCTTAAGTCAATTTAGACTTTTTAGTTATGTTTAGACTTTGAAGTTATATTTAGACCTTATCTAAGACCTCTAACAGAAGATGAATGATTCGATTGACGTCAGATGTTGTAACAGTTGTAAATGAGGTCAAAGTTTTCATACTAAAACTGCTTTCATATCAAATATGATATGTCCCAGTGAGTGTAACACGTGTTGCAAGTTTTTTAATAAATAAAGAAAAACATAATTTGATGGAATACAAATAAAGTGCTAGTATTAGAGGGTCAAGTACAAATTTGAATTATATATTTAAAATATGTTTTTATATTATTTCCCCCCAGCCTTTTTCATTCTAACTTCTGCTTCAGAAATTAATTCCCATCCAGGTTTAGCATAATGCGTTTGCTATATTTGAGAACTGTCAAAAACACATAAAGAACTATGAACACATTTTATGTAACGTTCAGGTCAAATTTAATTTATCTCATAATCATGTGGCATCTCACATTGGTAAGCCAAAGAGTTTGTGTAAAGCCCCTGCACATGTTTTTCTTTTTACCATGCAGGTTTATGCAAATGAGTGTTGTGGTTAACAAACCAAGACAAGAGACAGTTTCAGTCTATTTTAAAAATAAAGGTTCCACAATGGGGATTTCAGAGCATTGCAATAGAAACATCATTTTGTATTCCTTGAACCTTTAAGAAAGTGTTTTTAAAGAACCATTTTTAGTGTAAAGAACATTTTAATAATGTAGAGAACCTGTTTTGCATTCATGGATGTTAAAGATTCTATATTGAACCAACAGTGCCTGTAAATAACCTTTATTTTTAAGAGTAAAGCATTTGTTCTACAGTTCAGTTTATTCTATTTCAGCCCATCTGAAAACGTAGATTCTCGAGACTCTCACTAATACATATTACTGAGTATTTAAAATGTATATGAATATGTTCCCCCACACAAATTATAACACAAAATGTTAAAGACACAAACTTACTCACTAGTCACCCTCAAGTGCAGGGGTGCTCAAACTTATTTGTATGAAGGGCCAAAAACCAAGTATCATTGAGAGCCATGGGCCGAGGGTAAATATGTCAAACTATATTACATTAAAGTTGCCATTAAAAATTACATTAAAATGAATAGAAAACAATACTTCAAATGGTATTACCTAATGCACTATAACTTTGAAAACAATAACTTATTGCAATAAAAACAAACAATCACATTTATAACACAGTGGAGTTTAATGATGACTACACTAGTCAAGCAGAATCTGCCTTTGACTTGATTTGCTCACCAAATTCTCTGCATTGTCGGGTGACAGTATATACATTTTAACAAAATTTGTTTAAACTACTCAACTTAATTAAAGCATTTTATTTCGGTTAGCTTTTAACAATAAAATAAACAAAGGGTTACATTAAATTCGAATTGACAATCTCGAAACCATCCCCATCATTCTCCCTCTCTAATCAGATGGGATGGCAGGCCAAATCAAAGGTTACCATGGGCCAACTTTGGCCCGCGAGCCCTAGTTTGGGCATCTGCTCAAGTGGTTCCAAACCGCTATACGTAAATATTTTTGGTACAAGATATTTTAAAGTAAGATGAAACCTTTAAACTGCTTTGGAGGTCAATGTTTACAGGTTTTCATCTTTCTTCAAAATCTTACTTCAAACATTTTTCAATATATCTTCTTTTGTGTTTAAAAGAAGGAAGAAAATCATAAAGGTTTGAGCAAATGATAACTAATCCTTTAATTCTTCCCCCGTCATGAATATTAAATAGAAATGTTCACGTATCTGTACCTTGACTTATTTCCCAACAGTTTTGACGTACACTATCACATACAAATACATACAAAAAATAGGCCTTCACCTTTCTGATTAAGTGGTGTGAATTTGGTCAGAGTTTCCGCTGATGGTTTATAGATTTTCAGATTAGAGAGTATGTGGGATCTGTTTAAGTGCACTGAAAAGTTCAAAGTTCAGCCAGAGTCACACATCCCCCGACAGCAGATAACACTGACTGAGCTCTGGGATCAAAGGGTAATATTCTAATTACGTAACTGATAAATATATCTTTACCAATGCACTTATTGATTTATTTGGGTAATTGGTTGGCAAAATCAATGTATATAAAACACTAACTACTCCATCTAATAACAAGTCTTCATTGACAGGATGACATTGGCAGTTCAAAGTACAGTCATTTTTATGAGCACTAATGTTTGATAAAGGTGTGACATCAGTTCTGGCCTGACGTGGAAAAGGTGTGTTTGTCTGGTCAAAAGCAGTATTTATAATCCACCTTCTCCCCGATTTAACACACTCCAAAGGCTTACCAGTCCGCTTAATATTTCTGATCCTCGGTTCAACAAAATATTTACATCATGTGTACCGGAAAGTGCGCCAAGTTTATTGGCATCAGTCTCTATCCGTTGGCGCTAGTGTCCATCCTCAGCAACATCTTTCTGTTCTTCCCTGATTTTAAAACCACCTACGCTGGAGAGGATGCCGATGGAGAGAACCGTCTGACGAATGAAATCAAATACATGGGAGGTGTTGTTGGAGGAGGCATCTTGGTGAGACATTTCTACTTTTCCATTGATGTTTATATAAGTGTTGTCTGCTTGGTTTCTTAGGGCTATTCATCTGAACATAAACAGAGCATCCATTTTGGTTTCTGCAATGTAGGCTACATCTCTTAAAATTACTAGTGTTTGATATGTCTACTGTTTTTTAATCTTAGGTGCTGATCCCTGCAATTCACATTCATAGCACTGGGAGAGAAGGATGTTGTGCGAACCGTTGTGGGGTAAGTTTGGCCATTTTCACATGTATTCGCCTCATTAAAAAAAAGATTTATTTTAAAGTGACGGTTCGTCCAAAATGTTATATTCAATTATCTTTACATAATTTACCCTTAAATCAGTATGACTTTCTGACAAGATTTTTTTAATCCAAATAATGAAAGGCAAGTGACCTTAGTCATGTTATCACCATAATGGATTTAACTAGAAAAAATAAGACTTTGAAGGATGAAATTGCACACATTGTATAAAGGTTTTTTAAAACATTTAATGATGTTTTTGTTCATATTTGAAGTGAAATTAGGCTTAAATACCCCTATTTTTTACATTGTTAAGTCTTAAGGTGATCTGCAAGTTAATCCCAGGGGGGGTGGGGGGTGGAGTTGTTTGCTTTAGTGATCTCTAATCCAAATCTGACCATTTTTTCTTTGATGACATCAGTTTGACGGATTGGGCGAAATATGCTTAGCCACACCCCTCCAACCGTTTGCTGTGAGTGAAAGATAATAGGAGAACTGCAAAATTGAAACTCCGCCCCCTACTCAGTATTCCGTATCAGTTGTTAAAACATCATTAGACTGAAATAAAAGTCTGCAGCAACTTCCGGTTCACACGGATTTAAATGAAAGCCTGAAATTCTGCTTTCTCTCTGGAATGGCGTTCCTTCTTTGATGATGTCAGTTTGATAGCTTAGACGGAATACCCTAAATCACTCTCTCCAACAATTAGTTTGCTGCAAGTAAGAGATTATGAGGTGGAGCGATGAAATAAGACATTTCTTATTTCAACATCTTGTTTCAGTTGAAAATGTCACAATACTGAAATAAAGTCAACTAGTTCATCTCTTTCCAATGTGTTGTGGGCAATATTTTCTATTACAGTGTCTACAGATCTGCACTTCAAATTTCTACAGGAAATAGTACAATCATCAACTTCAAATTTGTTCTGAATGAAACTTTTGTATTTAGATGCATTTAAAGTTTCTGAGCTGGAAGCAACTTTTTTTATTGGAGAGAGTGCAACATCTTATTTAGACCATGCAAACCTCTCTTAACCATCACATTACAGCCTTGACATCTCAACCAGGGCATTAGCTTTAGCCATTGCACTTTAATTGTTTGGATCCTTTAACTTTCACTGTATGTGCAAAAAACAGTTGGAGAAGTTTGTAAAATATGATTTTGTGCTTTATGAATTCAGTATAATACTGTATAGGTTAGGTAAACAAATACTTAAAGTCCTTGTGAAATCAAATATATTTTAAGATGTTAAGTTTAAGATGTTAAGTCTTAATGTCTTAAGGATATCTATAATATAGTGTGCTCCATAAAAGTGACAACATTTTCATTTAGAAGATAACAACCAAAGCTTGCAGCTTGTCACTTTTATCTAAATAGATCAATGATTTGTTTTGACGTCTGTTTCTCATCAAATCTTCTGACCAATCAAATGCTCCTAAAGAGGCTTCTCATTTGCATTTCATTTGATATGCTTGAGCTCAACCACTCTCATTGACAGAGTTATTGTAAAACAATAAAAAGTTGTTGTTTTTTTTAAAGGGGATAAGCTATTATATGTCCCATCCTGTCTTCATGTTTAAAATCCCCATGAACCGGAAGCTGTGATGCAGTTTTTAGAGAAACACAATATTAAATGAGAAAACAGTGGGCGTGGCTTGTTTTTGTCTACTGCGAGATGATTGGATGTAGTAAAGTAGGCATTTCATTCAGAAAGATGGGGGAAAGGGTTTGGGGAGTGTTATTATACAGACACCACTTCCTTAACATTTCTGTTTGTTGTCAAAACTGACAGTTGGAGGTGTGTGGGTTATGTATGTTAACCGCGTTCAATACCTCAGACAGACGTAATCTGAGAATTTAACTGAAATGCATTTTCAGATTTCAATTAAAGATTACGAGGGCATACATTTTTTTTCTTAATGACATGCATAGATTAATTGTTCACCACAAAACTGTAGCAATGTGTTTGCAGTTTGTTAGCAATGTGAGCTAACAAAAATCATGTGGTTAGTTTTCATTTCATTTGTACTTTAAGTTGAAATTAAATCACACATCGAATAACTGACCTGTCTTTGTCCACTAGATGTTCCTGTCCATCATCTTTGCAGCAATTGGTGTGGTTGGTGCCTTCTATAGTGGTGCCGTAGCTGTGGTTGCATTGCTTAAAGGGCCAGTTTGCAAGATTGATAGTGGAGAATGGACCAGACCATTCCAAAACAGGCAAGAAGTTATTGGTGCATCCCTTTTCAAAGGCTCAAAGTATAGTTCACCCAAAATGAAAATCCTGTCAGCATTTATTCACCCTGTGCTTAGTACAAACCTGTTTGAGTTGTTTTTTTTTCTGTTGAATATAAAAGAAGATTTATTGAAGAATGTTGGAAGTGGGTAATCATTGACTTCTACAGTATTTCTACTATGAATGAGTGTTATCACGATACTGGAATTTCCCACTTTGAAATGATACCTTAAAAAATATCAATATTCGATACTATTTTCTATACACTTGAAAAAATATTTTTGTTGCATGTTCAAACTAAAATATTTAAAGGGTACCTATGATGAAAATCATCTTTTTTAAGCTGTTTGGACAGAACTGTGTGTAAAGTCGTGACCAAATGTTTTGAGAATGACACAAATATTAGTTTTCACAAAGTTTGCTGCTAAACTGCTTTTAGAACTTTGTTTCTGTACTGAAATATAATTACAAGCACTTCATACGTTTCAAAGGCTTTTATTGACAATTACATGACATTTATGCAAAGACTCAGTATTTGCAGTGTTGGCCCTTCTTTTTCAGGACCTCTGCTATTCGACTCGGCATGCTCTCAATCAACTTCTGGGCCAAATCCTGACTGATAGCAACCCATTCTTTTATAATTGGAGTTGTCAGAATTAGTGGGTTTTTGTTTGTCCACCCGCCTCTTGAGTTTCCAGGCCATGGACCCAAAATTTCAAGGTTTTGGTCCCAGAGCAACTTAGATATCACGTTTGCCTTATGAAACGGGGCTCCATCGTGCTGGAAAATGCATTGTTCTTCACCAAACTGTTGTTGGATTGTTGGAAGAAGTTGCTGTTGGAGGGTGTTTTGGTACCATTCTTTATTCATGGTTTATTCAAATTGTGAGTGAGCCCACTCCCTTGGATGAGAAGCAACCCCACACATGAATGGTCTCAAGATGCTTTACTGTTGGCATGACACAGGACTGATGGTAGCGCTCACCTTTTCTTCTCCGGACAGGCCTTTTTCAAGATGCCCCAAACAAACTTTGTCCCAGTCCTCAGCAGTCCATTCGCCATACTTTTTGCAGAAGATCAATCTGTCCCTGATGTTTTTTTTTGGAGAGAAGTGGCTTCTTTGCTGCCCTTCTTGACACCAGACCATCTCCCAAAAGTCTTCGCCTCACAGATGCGCTCACACCTGACTGCTGCCATTCCTGAGCAAGCTCTGTACTGTGGCACTCCGATCCCGCAGCTGAATCCTCTTTAGGAGACAATCCTGGCGCTTGCTGTACTTTCTTAGACGCCCTGAAGCCTTCTTAACAAGAATTTAACCTCTTTCCTTAAAGTTCTTGATTATCCAATAAATTGTTGATTTAGGTGCAATCTTACAGCTGTGATTGACAGCTGTGTATTATCTCCGCAGTAATGCGTATAATCATATCAACCAGACAGGACGTGCGCAAAGTACCTGGGAATAAAAGATCTGTTTAGTTCACTAGGATCATCAATCATCATCAAATGTGATCAAAAGTGAGTTTTTAAAACAGTCCATGTTTGTAATGAATTACAGCGATTTACTTCATCTTTACTTTATCACCACAGCCGCGTATCAGTACAATTATAAAAGAAGATGCTTCAATCCCGGGTTGTGGATGTTAAATCAGGTTTATTTTGTACATTAACATAACAAATATCCTTACAGCAGTGGATATTAATTTAATTCAATTCAAGTTTATTTATATAGCGCTTTTTACAATGTAGATTGTGTCAAAGCACCTTAACATGTTCTAGTAAAGTCCAGATTTCAGAGTTGAAGTTCAGTTTAGTTCAGTTCAATGTGGTTTAAGTTTCACTGCTGAAAGTTCAAACACTAAAGAGCAAATCCACTGAAGCGCAGCTCCACAAGTCCCGATCCGAGCAAGCCAGTGGCAACAGTGGTGAGGAAAAAAAAACTTCGAGTGAAGGGAAAAAACCTTGAGAGAAACTAGGCTCTGTTGGGCACGATCATTATTCTTCTGGCCAAACTTACTGTGTGAAGCTGCAGTCTAGGCGCCGGAGGCTGGAGAAGCTGGACGTCCATCGTGGAAAGCTCCATGTGTGGTAGGGAGGTCAGGCTGGCCCACAGGATCAAGCGTAGACTTGTTTGTCACTGTGGCCTTTCAGGAATCAGTCTCATGCACTCCATTCCTCTATGACCACCACAGCATCAGCTCGGGATACGGCCTGGTCCAGGATACCTTTGGATAATTTCTTCACAGGTCTGGGATTACATCAATGGCGCTGCATAGTCTGTAGGGGCCTCGGGATGAGTATCCCCAGGTGGAAATAGGAAATAAAGAAAATAATTAGCGTAGCTGATGTTCATAGTGTATTTAAACCAGATGCAAAAAATTTATTGTTATAGATGAAAATAGCAGTTATATAAACAAACATGTAAAGCATATGAGAGTTTCTAACACAATGTCTGGTGCATTAAGACAGGAGGAGTGTGTTCTACAGGTGGTTGGCAAGGTGGTTGTGATACACTCATGTTTCATACCGTTATTCAATGCATTGTGTGTATGCTTTACTAAAAAGATAGGTCTTTAATCTAGTTTTAAACTGAGAGAGTGTGTCTGAGCCTCGGACATTATCAGGAAGGCTATTTCAGTTTAGGAGCCATAAATGAGAAGGCTCGACCTCCTTTACTCGACTTTGCTATTCTAGGTACTACCAGAAGCCCTGGGTTTTGAGATCTTAAAGAGCGGGTTGGATTGTATCGAGACAGAAGGTTAGTTGGATAAACAGGAGCTAGATTATTTAAAGCTTTATAGGTAAGAAGCAATATTTTGTAATCAATACGAAACTTAACAGGCAGCCAGTGTAAGGAGGATATGTGTATCCTGTCACATTGGCCGTGCAAAAACATTGCAAAGCTAAACGCGCGCGCTGTCTGTGTGTGTGTCTGCTGTGTGTGTGTGTGTGTGCGTGAACTTTGTAACAACATTGTGTGTGACTCATCGTTGCAACTCTACAACAAATACATCAAATAATCATTGGGAAAGTTCTTACTGTAATATTTCTCACAAACATTACGTGAGATCTGCTTCCTTCATGTCTGTCTGTTATCTGAGGCAGCCGAGGGCGGAGATTGAGGCACACTGATAGGCACATGGGAACGGTGGGCGGGAAGGATTAGCATTAAAGGCACAGGCCACAAAAACAGCTACAAGATGCTCAGAGCTAAAGAATTACAAACTTCTGAAAGGTATAATAAATAATCTGATGAGGGTTTTAAGCTGAAACTTTACAGACACATTCTGGAGACACAACAGACTTATATTAAATCTGGAAAAAGGGGTAAACTAGGTGCCCTTTAAAATAAGCGGAATCAACACAATTCTTAATTTTTTGGGGGGACAACTTAATTGTTTTATGTTAAATCAACGTAAATTTGTAAAAACAATAAAGTTAAGTTAATCGGTTTGTGATTGGACAACATGAAGGAATTGTGTGGAACCCAAATTTTTTTACAGTGTACCGTGGGGAGCAAATTTTGCAACATTAAAAGTATGCAAATGAAGTCAAAAGGGAAAAAATAACTAAACCATATAATGCTTATACCAGGTACGTCAGCAGTCCTAAAGGCAATAAATTAGTAAAACAAAAGTATTAAAATCTTAATATTATTATTAATTATTCATCTCCCTGTTGGTGAGAAGAGAGAGTGTGAGAGAGCAAAGCCAGTATCGATGCTAACCAAAAGCAAGATTGTATCATTTTAAATATTTCGATATCGATATTTATCGATATATCTATATTTTTGACAACACTACTATGAATATCAATGGCTACTGGTCTTCAACATTTGTCAAAATATCTTTTGTGTTCAACAGAAATAAGAAACTCATTAAGGTTGGGAACCACTTGGATTTTTGGGTGAATTATTTGTATTAAAAGAACAAAAAATGAGATTATAATATGACTGCATTAATGATGTACACTTAATTGTTGCTGCTTCTACTGTATGTTGATGCAATGCTTTTTTTTCTTGCGCAGTACTGAAAACTACCTGGGAAACTCTGACACCTGGGCGATTTGCGATGAGCCAGAAAACATAGTGGAGTTTAACCTGGGCCTGTTTGCCATTCTGCTTGTGGCCGCTTGTTTAGAGCTGCTGCTCTGTGGCTTCCAGGTGTTCAACGGCCTGTTCGGCTGCATATGTGGTACATGCAATCGTAAAGAGGTATGTGCTGTAGATTCAAAGGTGACTTGATTTCTTAAAGTCACTTTGTTACTCATTAACTGCATTTATTACTGATAGCATTGCAACAGTAAGATTGATTTGCCTTATTTTTTGATAACGAGTCTAAATGATGCTTTATCATTTTAGGTGGCTTAAGTTCAGGACGACACCAGATAACACAGCCTCGGTGATACCGGTAATAAATCAAAAAGGACCTGCAAAAGATACTCCACTGATCAACGTTATATGTTGTCCATATATTTTGCACATGTAATATTGAATAATAGATTGAGAGACACTCCATGTGGATAAACGCGGCCTATTTTTGTATAAATGTAAATAAGTTGTGTTTTGTTTTTGCTCATTTCATGTTGTGAATTAGGCAGATTTCATTAAAATACTATTATACTGTTGTTCGAATTTGTTTTTATATGAGCAGAAATTGTATACAGATGCACTATGCATTAATTTTCTTAACTGTGAATAAATAACAACAACAAAACAGTTTTACTATGCAAGGCTATCAGGAGTAATAACTCTTCAGATACCAGTCTAGTGACAGAGTCAGTTCCAGTTGCAATTTACAGTGGAAGAAGTATAGGATTTTATTTTAAAACTAAATCACATAAGAACTTTTTTTTTCAGGCACAAGTCATTGTCTATGGTTAATGTACCACATATCCTTTTTTTAGTGATAACGCAGTGGAGATCAAATTTAGAGAACAATCTATTTCCAAAGTGTGAAAGTCACTGCTTAGTTCTAACATGCCTAACAGGATCAGGACTTAGCAGAAGTAACAGAGCATTTTAAGCATTTTTCTTGGGTTAAATATATTCTAAAACCCAGAATACACAACCTAAATGAGATATTTGAAAAAGAATTAAAAATTAGCAAACACTTTCAGACATCTCCAAGTAATTGGTGTTAATTTCGCACATGGGGGAAATATTCTTAATTATCTGACAAAACCAGGTTATCTGAAATCGCAACTTTTTTTTAGTTTTCACTGGTCTTACAGATGAAGGCCTGAGGTGAAGACAATTTTAACCAGAGCAATAGAAGCTGGTCATTCCTAATTCATCATTTCTAGAATTGCATCTTAACAATGCTACAAGTCCTCTAAAAAGGCTGATTGTACACAAACGCAGATGTTCATCAGAAGCTCCTTCGGTCACATGCAGTTCCTTCTCTGTGTTTTTCATGCATATCCACGGACAATGTTTTATGAGATAAAATGTTTTGAAAAGCTGGAATCTGAGGAATCCCAAAAAATGAAAACACTGAGAAAATCTCCTTTAAAATCTGTCTAAGTGAAGTGCTCAGCAATGGAGATTTCTAATTAAAAATAGTTTAAATATATATTTAAAGTTATAAATTTACTAGTGCTGGGCAAAAATTAATTGTGATTAATCACATTCAGAATAAAAGTTTGTTTTGAAGTAATATATGCGCATGTACTGTGTATATTTGTTATGTATAAATAAATACACACAAGCATGCATATATTTGAAAAGAAATTACATTTAAATTATTAAATAAAATATACTTTTATTTTATAAATATTTATCAAATATGTATACGATACAAATTACATATAAATTTCTATATCTATGTAACAATTTTGTAAAAGTTTGTATATATATATATATATATATATATATATATATATATATATATATATATATA
>CAIGQW010053631.1:15396266-15413835 GCA_903798125.1 Danio choprae
ATATATATATATATATATATATATATATATATATATATATATATATACACACACACACACACACACACACACATACACACATTTTATTTTAGATGTGATTAAACTTTGCCCAACACTAAAATTTACATAATGTTAACATGATCTTTACTTAATAATTCTATTTTTGGCATGAAAGAAAAATCATTATTTAGACCCATAAACCCATGCAACATATGGTTTTGTGGTCAAGGGCCACATTTATGAAAATGGGGTCACATGAGCAATCATCCAATGAGAAGAAAAACACATGACATATGAAAACCAATAAGAACAGGACATGTGAACCTAGGACTGACACAGCT
Organism: Danio choprae; assembly: GCA_903798125.1. Classification (NCBI taxonomy): domain Eukaryota; kingdom Metazoa; phylum Chordata; class Actinopteri; order Cypriniformes; family Danionidae; genus Danio; species Danio choprae. The sequence continues at coordinate 15,396,608 of CAIGQW010053631.1, forward strand.
TCAAACTCCAGTAGGTGTATAGGTAATGCACCATTTCGTTGTATGCTGACCGCCATTAAAACAAAGAAGAAGGAGAAGAAGAAGGACAACATGGTGGGAAGCAAAAGAGAAAGAGAAAAACATGATAAGACCACCTAATAACAGACAAAATAACAAAGACACCCCAGTTTTAATATTTCATTTTTTAACCATAGTCATACACTGTTTCATCATTGCATGCAAATAAAGAATAATAGTAATTAAATCCAGTCCTGCCAGTGTCACACAACACAGTGGATAAAGCAGATCCTTGAAGCTGAAAACACTGAAATAATGAAGAGTCCTCATCTAAACCTAAAAAGAGCCAGAGTCCTCATCTAAACCTAAAAATCTCTGGAAAAACCTTGCTGGCGGTTATAGCTATGAAACTATATAGCTATATAGTCAATGAACTGTGGAAGAGACTGAAGAAGAGCAGATCGAGATAACAGCAGAGAAGTGTGAGAGGCTGCAGATATGTGTAAAACTCATACATCTACAACCTCCCACTCATTTTTGACTGCTGCAATCCTCAGAAATGTTACAGCTAATCTTATTTTGTGCTACAATCATTTCTGATAACTGAGCTGTCTACAAAATATATATTTTTATATTTATTATTTTATGTTTAAATGTTTTTAATTATTTCAGAAAAATGTAAAAGTGTTTTAAATTGTTTTATAATCTCCTTTGTTTATTAAATGCAACCTGTTAGTAAAGACATCAGTTTGGTTTTTGGATGTATGTTTATGTTCATTCTTTATAGTTGTTCAAGTAGCATAAGATATGAGCAGAAATGATGAGGCCCCCCCTTTTACCACAGATGCATTTCCTGGAGCGTGAGATGAGACTGCGACATAAGATCTGTCTTGGTTCATTATCATCAGTACCAACTGAAGAAACTCTTGGAGGAAACACAAACGGTGAGTTTATTTTAATATTCCAGTAACATTCTGTGCAGAGTTTTTTAATTGGATATTTTTGACAAATTACAGTTTTGTGTAATGTACCGCCTACTTTAAGGAAACATCTGCTCACTTAAAGTCTGGGTCTGAATGAGAAATGATTGTGTAGGCTGACATATGTAAAAATGTAAATGTCAGAGATAAACTGAACAGTGTTAAAGTCTTTTCTGTTAGTCCATTTAAAATGTTATGTTTCTGGGTTATCAGCAGCTATATGTGTACATTTAAGACATGTTATGTGTGCACTTTTATACACTGTATATGCTATAATATATTTTATATGCCCTTACATTATATACTTTAAATTTGTTACTGAACCTGACAGTTTGAAACTTTTGTTAACATTTTTCTTCCACAATTAAAAAGCTTAACTCATACAATACAACTTTAAAAGCAATATATATATATATATATATATACATATACATTTCTTTTTCAAAGAATAATATACATAACCTTTACCCTAATTTGCAATAAATTTGACAATAACATGGCTGCCAGACTGACAAGTTTCCTTTATGTGGCTGTTTATCTCACTTGACATTTTGAAATACATGTTAACCCTACGCGGGCTTCTAAACCCGAGTAGGAGGAAAGGTTTACTCACACAAGCTCTTACTCAAGCTCCTGTATTTGCTTTCAGTACTTTGCTGAACTTCCACATACAATCAATAAGCAAATTTCATTTTGAGGTTGCCAAACATGAAGATGATGCAACTTGACAATGTTGCATTATTATAATGTAACAGGAGTTGTTACTAAATTTCATTTCCATGGTCTAAAAACCACGATTGACACTACAGGTTGTGGCCTTTGCTATATTTCTTAATATACCTCAGGGTGGCGTGAACAGAAATTGAGGGGCTAAAAAGTCACAATGATTACTGTCATTCAGGCTAAATGAAATGCTTTTTTGTACAGTTACATGCAAGACATAATTCAAAGCTGTAAAGAGTTTGTATGTATTTATTTGTATGTAATATATTATCACAACAAAACATTCTACCTTTGTAAACAAAGAAATGTTATAGCCTATTTTATGAATAGTTTTTCCTCCATTAACAGATGCACCACACGTGTGTGATGTGTCTGTTTTAAGTGCAGACATTTGCTAATAATTTAACATACAAATTTGATCATTTAACGATTAATAACTGGGTAAAAATAGAATTAAATGAAAAATATAAATAAAAAGAAACATCACATGTTATTACCAGTTTTATATCTTATTTTGTAATATAGCCCATAACATGCTCTCACGTTATTATTATACATTTTTGGGGGGTAAGATTTACATATGCAATTTCAACAACCAGGTGCATTTTAGACCTGTCCAGTTTCGTCAGATCAGATTTATATCCATTTTAAATGCATCATGGAGACCATTTACATCTGTTCTTGATCTGATCTCTTTAAGTTGATGCAAACCCCTCATTTTATGTTAGACAGTGGAAACTTAGCTATTGGTGCCGTGACCCAGATGAGGGTAAGGTTTAGGGGGTGAGTGTAATGAAGTCCAGCTAATAGAAACTGTGCAAGTAAACTTTTCTCTCCAGCCTCTAGAGGTGCACTAGTGATTGATGCAAGACACTGTGGTCTTTAGCGTCCCTATGAGAGCATCCACCTACAAGCAAAACCAGAGGAATTGTTTTGGTGCTGTGACCCGGATGGGAGTGAGGTTCATAGGGTGAGTGTAATAGAGGCCAGCTAGTAAGATCTTTGTGAGTAAACTACACTAGCAAACAACACTAGAGTCTGTGGTCTTTAACTTCATTTGGAGCTGTGCTATCTCGCCACAAACACTGGTTTGAACTTTACTCTGATTGGGGTGAATAGAACCAACTGAAGGAATTTAACTAGCATTCATTACAAAACCCTCTGTTTCTCTGTCTTTACAGGCTATTAAAGACTAGTCAAGAAACGGTCCCACGGACAGCAATGTCAAATTCAACATGCTTAATTTCAACAGTCAAAGGCCATCAGAATTGGCTTTTTGTTACCGTGTATTCGGTGGTCTTTCTAGTTGGACTGGCTCTCAACCTCACTGCACTTGTGATTTTCTTACGCAACGCGAAATCACGGTCACATACAACCATGTACATGATTAACCTAGCGTTTGCTGATGTTCTTCTGGTTTGCACGCTTCCAGTGCGGATTTATTACCATGCAGGTTTGGAGGTTTTGCACCAGGTCTGTGAGTTTACCGGCGTCATACTGCTAAGTAACATGTACGGCAGCATCTTCCTCCTCACCTGTATTAGCTTCGACCGCTGCATAGCAGTCTGTTTTCCACTGTCTTCTCGGGTCCGTGAGGGCCGCAAGAAAGCATGGTGTGTGTGTTTGACAATATGGATCCTAACTCTCGGAGCAAGTTTATCAATCTACTTAAAACCGAGTTATCGCAATTCCAGTACAGTGCACACAACGAACATAGCAATGAATAATTGCACAACGACCAGTCAATGTTTTGGTGCTTTTCCTACGTATGCAATTCAAGCGACTGTTCTTGCTTCCACAATAATATTTGGGTTCGGGATCCCACTAACCATTATGATTATCAGCTCATGGGGGCTCATTCGGGCAATAAATAAAAGCACAGCTGCTCAGACCAGCGACCTTGTAGACAGCGGAAGAATTAAAAGGATGATTATAACTAACCTGGCGATCTTTCTGCTTTGTTTTCTGCCATATCATGTTATTCTTGTGCTGCTTTATATGTTTAATAATTCAAAAAAGTCAGACTCAATGTTGACGGCATATCGGTACAGTCTCATGGTAGCTTGCCTGAATGCAATGCTGGACCCTCTGGCGTACTACTTCGCAACAAAGACATTCAGAACAAAAATGGACGTTGAAGCTGTACGCAAAAAATGGCAAATAAACACTCACAGCTCAGATGGAAACAACCGCTCTCGAGCCCCACTCACAACATAACTGTCACCTTTTTCAACTGCTGTTGCTTTCTGCATGATTAGGAAGCAAGCATGTAGATCAGAAACAAGATTAATCACATTTGTGACTGTATTACAACGGAGATAAAGGAGACCACAAGATGTATGACTTATCATTATTCTGGATTAGGAGTGAGTGTGTGCAAGCAAGTACAGTGTGTGCAAAAGCAAGTGTTATAGCCTACAGTCAGAAGGCTTTGGGCTTGCTCATATCTGTATCCGAGAGAGTAAGCCGCTGAATCATTTAGCCACTGATGTGCCCTTGCAAGTCATTTTGCTTTTACAAAGAACTCTCACTGGAATGTGCTTGCAATGTGTTTTTTAAACATCAAACATGACATATATAAAAATTTTGGGGGGGATAAATATACTTAAAAGACAGTGAATATGTTCAAAGATGGTGGTGATCTGAATTGGGTATGTCAAATTAGGAAGACATACAAAATTTGTAGAGTTGAAAACAGCTGGTTCAGCGCATTATATTAGCATTCGAAATGTTTTTTAGATGCAAAAACCATGAAATCGTCTTCTAAAACGAACATTTTTTTTGTCACATTCAGTTTTTGCACTTTAAAGGCACTGAAAATAACCAACTCTTAAGTCTGAAAATCTTAACTCTTCATTTATGTATTTGTAAAGTTATTAAATTTGTATGTGAATAAATAAGCATGTATGCGTTTTTGATATACATGATCATTTGTTACCTTTACATAGAAAAGTATTTGGACGTTTAATTTAACTGCTTAAAAGTTTGGTATTAAAAAGTGCAGCTTTTCAATGTTAGTGTGTCTAAAATGTAAACCACCTAACCTCTTTTTCCTGTGTGTTTCCACATCTTGTCCCATTTCACCACATCACTTTTGACCTGAATGCAACAGATACCGATCTTCTCGTGTGTAAATGATAATACAAGTTTGTTTAATTGATTAATACGGATCTAATATTTGTTGCATTTTCTTTTTACAGTTGAAGCTATTGTTATCCATATGTGTAATTTTCTTCTTTCAGCCTAATTTGTTACAGCAAAGATGAAACAGCCCTCTTGTGATGCAGTTTCCTAACACACAGCTCTCTCTCACACACACAGGCACAAATGGCAGTTCTTTGGCTGTTCTTTGTGGCAGTTGAGGTGCCCTTTAGCACCGCTAAGTGGTTCTTTGACTTATAATCACACAGGAACCAATTTAAGCACTATATAGCACCAGTATTGGTTCTTTAGTTGTGCTTTGAAGGTGGTTAAAAGGATAGTTAATGCAAAAATCTTTGTTTTGTTTGTTTTATTTATTTATACAGGGACAACGTACAACATGACATGTTGTACCAGAGTTAGCTATAAAGCTAATTTACATCTGTAGTCCCTAGGCAGGACGTTGTAACAAATGTAACAATTTTAAAAACAGCACAATACACGTCATAGTCAATAAAATCAAATCAAATCAATGGTTGCATATTTGATTTAGCTTAAGCCCAATTTTAAGCACAGTTTTAAAATGATTAAAAGTGCTACTCTCTCTAATATGCATCTTTCTGCTGCTCTGACTGAAAAAACGCAGTCCAAAAGCAGTTCTCTTACGTTTAACTGAACAATCCCCTCTAACCGATGACCTAGTCTGTCTTATATTGTCCTTGCAGACCATCACACATCGTTTGAGAGGTGGTGGTGCAAGATCATTAAACATTTTATACATTAAACACACATCAGCGTAAAATAAGAAACTGTCGACTGTTAGTAATTTATGTTGTGCAATACAGTTACAGCAATGATAGCTCCTTGGCTTTTTAGCTAAAATGTTTACAGTTTGTTTATAGATATCTTCTATTGGTTTCAATCCTCTTTGAGTTTCTCTCTTATGAAGAGCACAAAATAAGTTGTCTTAAAAAATGCTACAAACCTGTAACCATTGGAATCGGTGAAAAAACAAATACAATGGAAGTTGATGGTTACAGGTTTTCAGCATTTTTGAAATTATCTTTTGTGTTCAACATAAGAAAGAAATTCAAATAGGTTTGTGACAAGTAAATGCTTAGAAAATTACAGAATTATGCTTTTAAAGTGATACATAGCACCATCTTTAAAGATGTAGCACTCAAAATCGTTCTCCTATGATTACAAGTCAAAGATCCACTTTTAGTGCTATTTAGCGCCATTTTTTAGAGGGTAGTAGATACTATTTTTTTGCAGACCTTTTCTTTGCTAGCTTGAATGGTTCATTTATGAAGACATTTTCATGAGTGAGGACACAGTAACACTTGATTGAATTCATAAGTTATATGACATGACTGAATTATGTCAGGGCGTCACAGTGGCGCGGTGGGTAGTACGATCGCCTCACAGCAAGAAAGTCAGTTGGCATTTCTGTGTGGAGTTTGCATGTTCTCCCCGTGTTCGTGTGGGTTTCCTCCGGGTGCTCCGGTTTCTCCTTACAGTCCAAAGACATGCGCTATAGGTGAATTGGGTAAGCTAAATTGGCCGTAGTGTATGTGTGTGAATGAGTGTGTATGGATGTTTCCCAGTGTTGTGTTGCAGCTGAAAAGGCATCCGCTGCGTAAAACATATGCTGGATAAGTTAGCAGTTCATTCCGCTGTGGCGACCCCAGATAAATAAAGGGACTAAGTGAAAATAAATGAATGAATGAATTGTTATAAATGATGGTTGTTAAATTATTTGGAAATATTTGCATCTTTACTTTGTTTGCATTTGTACAAAAACATTAAAAAAGCACATCATCAAACACTTACAGTGATCAATTTAAAGGTATTTAATGTTTCTTTTTTACTCCAGTCCTGATTTGAAGGCTATTCTTGAAAGTCTTAAGCCATGCACACTAACAATGGGGAAATCTGATATGTAGCCATATATAAGCACACACATACATATATATATATGTACTGGTATGTACATGTATGACATATAGTTTTATGTCAGTGAAATCAAAAAATGAACTTGTATATTAAATATGTTCTTTTTTAATATATTACCGGCGGCATGGAGGCACATGTTCCCATCCAAGTTAAAAGGTTTGCCTACATCAAGAATTGTTTGGGTTATTTAATATGAAACAAGTAACAAGATTTTTGTGCTTCTTATAAATGTACTTTATTTAATTCTCAGGTCAACTGCAGTGCAAACGAAAAACCCAGATGTGCACTGTAGCTTAGGCCTACTCAAAGGTTACAACAACTGTTAAACTTCCAGTATGCTTAAAGGTACATTTTTAGTAACGAGTAGTAGGCTACTGAAATGGTACACTTACAAGTATAGCTCTAATTCTTGTAGCCTAAATGTGATATTATATGCTTTTTACTGCATAAAGTAGGCCTATAGTTCAAACAAAGCAATCAAATTCAATTGAAATTTGCTCACTAATTTTGTGTAAGGAAAAGTCTGCTGATGATTGATTAACTTACCAAAAAGTGTTACGTTCCAACTGTACCTTACTGTATAAATCTGTTCATCAGGATTGATGTCAGAAAGCATTATCAGCCAGGGCATTTGTATTGTGCAGGCTAATTTTATTCATGTAAATTGAGCGCCCCCTGGTGGAACGCTTAATCATTTTACTTTCAACTATTCATTTATTCATTTTCTTTTCACTTAGTCCCTTTATTATTCTGGGGTCGTCACAGCGGAATGAACCGCCAACTTATCCAGCATATGTTTTACGCAGCGGATACCCTTCCAGCTGCAACCCATCACTAGGAAACATCCACACACACTCATTCAAACACATACACTACGGACAATTTAGCTTACCCATGATTTCAACTATTTTGTTTAAAATTTAAGTTACAATTTCATGAACGTAGTTATTACTGATTAAACATTTACCTGTCAGATACGTATAATATTTATGATACACTTATATACATATACATATATTTTTGTTGTTGGTTTATGCTTAGGTCTACATGTATATGTTAAGTAGGCTATGTACAATTGTTTAGCACCGTGATACCACTGTTTGCCTTAACTGATTTTTGGTTCATATCAATTTAATAACATTTTAATGTTAGTTGCGGCTGAAAGGGCATCCACAGCATAAATAAAACATATGCCAATCAGGGACTAAGCCCGAAGGATAGTGAGTGATGAATGTGATTCATAATATTAATATGGTGTTCTTTTTTATTTTGCTATACATAATTACGTACTGTTGTTGTACAGAGTTGTTATAACGTTTCGTTTTGTTTTGTTTTGTGCGAGGATTGTGTAGTGTTATATTTATGAAATGAGCTAAATTTGTGAGCTTGACAAGTTGTAATATTAGTACCACTATTGAATAGCACAATTTGACAACAGAGTCAAATGTGCTGGAGTGTCTGAAAAGCACATGGTAGCCTGTACATAAGTGCCTGGCCTAATACAAGCAGCTTTAATACAAGCATTTCCAGCTGCAATAAATATTTGTCTAACATCTGTTCATGGGTTTTATTCATTTTATGCAATATGTACTTTTTATAATTAATTTTTTAAAATTCTGTAATTATTTACTCATCCTCCACTTGTTCCAAACCTGTTTGAGTTTCTTACTTCTGTAAGCTAAGACTTAACACTAAGGTAGATGTACTGAAGAATTGTGGGGGGAAACATTTTACATCTATAATACTTTTTATTTATTCTATAGATGTCAATTACTGCTTTTCCCAAACATTCTTCAGAATATCTTGTTTTTGTTCAACAGGAGGGAAGAAATTCATAAAAGTTTCATAAAACCACTTGAGTGTCAGGAAATGTTTGTGTGTGAACTGTCCCTTTAAGGTCTTTTAAAGCAGTGTTCCCCAAACTTGTTCCTGGAGGGCCGGTGTCCTGCAGATTTTAAGCTCCAACCCTAATCAAACACACCTGAACAGGCTAATCAAGGTCTTACTAGGTATACTTGTGTTGAGGCAAGTTGGAGCTAAACCCTGCAGGGACACCGGCCCTCCAGGACCGAGATTGGTGACCCCTGTTTTAAAGCATTGTTAAAGTGTTTTAGTTTATCATCTATCTGGTGGAATATTTTAATGTTTTGAATTCCAAACCTTTAAAAATAAGTAAGTGTTTGTTCATAAGTTCATAGTGATAACTTTAGCAATCTGCCAGACTGTTTGTTTTTAAATAACTCCACATTTAATATATATATATATATATATATATGTGTGTATATGTGTGTGTATGTATGTATGTATGTATGTATGTATATATCTCAAAGAAAGGATTTTAATTTAGTTGAATTTGGATTACTTCAGCGCAAATGAGGTGAAAATGTGCTTTACCTGCTGTCCCTGTATTTCTGAAAACAACTGTTGAATAAAAAAGAGGTTCTTACAATTTTAAAATATCTGTATGTTGTGATATCTGTATTTACACACTGGAGATAAAAAGATATGTGTGCACCCTTTCTAGAAGGGTTTCCCAACCCTGTTCCTGGAGGCACACAAACAGTACATATTTTGGATGTCTCCCTAATCTGACCCATCCATTTCAGGTTGTGTAGTCTCTTCTTATGTTCTGATGAGTGGATTCAGGTGTGTTTGATTAGGGAGAAGTTGAAAATGTGTACTGTTGGAGTGACTTCAGGAACAGGGTTGGGAAACACTGCTACAATACTGGGTTGTTGAACCCAAATTATTTCAATTAACAAACTCTGGGTTAAAACTTTCTTATAAAGAATGTAATTTATTGAACACAATTTATTAAAATAAGTGCTTAATTCTGGCGTCGTCAGTTTTTGTTTTATATAGAATGTTCTCTTTAGGTTATATTTAAGTTGTTTTAAAATAAATAAATAAATAAATCCTTGTAACGTTTTGGGAAGGGTTAGTTGTTTTTTTGATGCAAAAAGTCAAATTCAGTCATTTAACATTATTTATTTACTGCCAGCCTGCGTAGTGACAGCACTGCTAATTAAGCAAAGCTCATCTCCTTCATACGCCACTATTTTAACGAGTCTCCCTGTGGACTTTAGAGCAGTGGATATTAGGGCAGTGTTTTTCTGCGCTGCTGAAGACTTTAGCACGGCCATTAGGGATTTGGCACCCTGTCTATTATTCGCTTGACTGTGGGTCATTATGGCCGGACAACAGCCGAAAGAGAGATCGTGGCGTGCTTCAGTGGAGTGTGCCCGTCCCGTAAGTAAACAGAACAATGGCGAGGGCTGGAGAAAGGGGATGGCGTGGAGGAAGGGGAGGGACACTGGGAGATAATAGTAGTTCTCCCACTGTGAAAACACTTAAAAACTTAAGATTTCTTGGCTATTGTTGCACGTTACCATCCTCCAATACCATCCTCCGTCTTTGTTGGTGTAGCGGGCACCCTATTCTTGTTGTTGTTTCCACCTGGAATTTAATGGCTAGTAAAAAAGTTTTAAGTTTCTTTTTTTGTTGTTGTAAGTAATAGCCTACATTTAATTCCATAATTTCTGTGTTGTAGATATTATGCTATCTACAAAAATATAATAATATATTATATAGAAATATAAACGTTTTTATTCTATTAGTTAACTTAAATGTGTCTAAAGTGAGGGGCACTTTTCATTATGTGTCACTGAAACAATGATTCATTGCATTTACTCATTGTTTTTAAGGTAAGTGGTTGCAAACAATGTATATGGGCTGAATTTTAACAAAACAAATTCAATTTAGTAATGTTCAACTTCATTTGTTCATTTAAATTTAGCCCATAAAAACTGTTTGCAACCACTTGCCTTAAAAAACTAAGCCAATCCAATGAATCATAATTTTTTCAGTGTACCACAGGTGCGTCACATATAAATTCAGTTTAAGTTTAAGGGTTAACAAGAAAGAAAATGTTCACTAAAAAGTTTGTCAGTTGAATCAAATGCGTGTAACTGTTTGTGACAGCGAGTCAGCAGTGAAGTGAAACTTTTGAACCCCGAGCCTCATCTCAGTGCACCAGCACTATGTGTGGAACGTGGGATCTGGGCTATTTAACAGGCCAACCCGAGACTGTGGGAATTTGTGCTGCAAAAAGCACCCGTGTATTGTCATGGTAATTTGGGTGGGTGGAGGTTTGAGGGGGCGCATGGGTACATGTTAAACGAGGTTAAGTGAGCCTGTGTACTTTCAGCTTCCTTCGAGACCACGCCACCACAACCCAAACGTGCACACTCGTGGGAAACTTTCTAAACTAGTTTCATACTAGTGGAGAATAATGACGGCCTCCAACATGGGCAACGGTCCGGAGAAGAATTTCAACGCAAAAGAGGAGCGAAAGGTAATGTCACATTCGCGTCATTTTGTGTAGTTTGGTGACGCCTGTGCGAACTATGGCGAAATATTCAACTTTATTTTAAGTATGATACAAAATCATTAAACATCATATGGCGATTTTACAAAGTAGCTTTCACATGCAAATGTTCATTGCTGTGATGGTGTGAAATGTGAATATCTTCTGTTTTAATATGAAAAGTTAAATGTCTGAAATATCAGCTCACTCTTCAGCACAATTATGGCCCCAAAGCAGAGTTTTTGCAGTAGGGCCTAAGGTCGGGCTTCTTGAAGATCCTTTTAGTGAACATTATTTATTAAAATAATCTTTTAAAACGGAAAACAACCTTTTAGACAATGAGAAGCTTCTGTGGATGTAAAAGTTTTTTTCATAACCGTCAGTGCTCATAAAGAACCTTTATTAACAGCTGATACATTTCATGAAACAACTCGATTGTTTTGCATATTTCACAGTATGTTTATAAATTACAATACTATGTTTAGTAATTCTTTATGTGAACAGAAAATAATACAATTAGTCTAAATCAACCAATTCATTCAAAATGATCTGCATTGCTTGACTTTAGAATTCTGTAGGATATTTTGGCCAAAAAAATGCTAAAATGTGCTTGGTTTGTATCACACTTGGGCTGTTTCATTATATATTGAAGGATGTGGGTGACCAGTTTTGGTCCCCATTGACTTCCATGACATTTTTTTCATATTATGAAAGTCAACCAGTTGGGTTAGCCACAGTCTTAAAAATATCAGCATGTCTTTACAAGTCTGGAACAATTTGAGCATGATTTAATGATGACATAAATTATGACAGAATTGTAATTTCTGTGTGAACTTTCCCTTTAAATAACCATTACACCACCACCACTACTACTGACAAAACAATGCACTCTTAAAAATGAGGGTTTTTTATTGGCATTGAAAGTTCCATGAAAAACTTTTGACATCAAAATAAATGTTTCATTCCACAAAAGTTCCTTTAGATTATTAAAATCTATATTTTTCACAGAAACAATGGTGGAGCTTTTCACTGTAACTGCATGTGAAACTGTTCTAGAAACCTTTACGTTAGTTGTTAAACAATGACATGACAATGACCTCATTTGGGATGTGTAACGACTGTTTCACTCTTCAGATATATACATTACTGAACTGGTTTGTGTATTGTGAGTCTTGTATAGTCGAACCTGGGAGCAAATGAATCCCTTGAGGAGATCTAATGAATATTTCACACGCTTTCTATCATTTTAGCTGCGGAAACCGTTGATAGAGAAGAAACGCAGAGAGAGGATAAACTCAAGCCTTGAGCAGCTAAAGGGCATAATGGTGGATGCCTACAATTTAGACGTAAGTGAACTACATAAATAAATAAATACATTATATACATGTCAAGCCCAAAATTATTCATACCCCTTTAAGTTACTTAAAGAAATATTTTCTTTTCACAATGATGCCTCTTGTACATTATTACTTTTTACTCTTGTACAAGTTACTTTTATTCAACCAGCTATTTTGTTTTCTTGAGCGGAAATGACACAGGCCTCTCCCAAAAGATAATAAGACAATGTACAAGAGACATTATTGTGGAAAAAAAAAATATTTCTCATCTAACTTTAAGTCAGAATTTGCCTGGGGTATTTTAATAATTTATGTCTTTGCATCAATATAATTTATATCTCTTCAATAATTCAAATTTTTCATGAAAATAAATCATAATTTGAATTCCCACAGCAATCCAAACTGGAGAAAGCTGATGTTCTGGAGATCACAGTTCAGCATATGGAGAATCTTCAACGAGGTCATGGGCCAGGTTAGACATACTGTGCATCATAGCTTTACTTTTCTCACACATGCTAAGCTACGGTTATTTCAGTCATTTTAACAAAATGTGTATATTTATATGTATTTACATATATTTATTGAAGTATGCTGTTTTTCAGTTAACTTCAATATACATGTATTAGAATCAGGACTATTATAGTTACCTAAAATGTAAAAATAAAGTGTATTGACCTACAATTAAACATGTATATTTCCTATTATTAATCAAGGCCGCTACACGCTAAATTGTTATTAAATAAGAATGAACATAAAGACATTTACAATGATTTTTTTTTTAGTTCAAATTTCAAATAAATGCTGTTATTTTGGACCAACTTTTTATCAAAAGAAAAACCCTTAGCATTTAGCCTTGTGTTAGCCTGAAAATGATTTAATAATGGTCTAAAAAAGAACATAAAAAGTCTTAAATTTGACTTGTAGAAACCTTGTAAAAGGTAAAAGGTAAATAAATACACATAAAATCATCTAAATTGATACTGATAAGAATCATTAGTAATGATTGAGTACCAATAATAGTTGCTCATAATATACCAACAAATCAGCTCACGTGACACTGACAATGTAAGTAATGATGCTAAAAAAAAGAAAATCTTTCACAAATAATTAATGAAATTCGAAACTACATTCAAAAAGAATTTTTATAAAATTATTTTAAATTTGAAAAACACGTCAGAAATGTAGACTTAATACTATGTTTTTGATCAAGTAACTGCAGCCTTGGGAATCAAACCAGGCTTCTTTTTCTTCTTCTTCTTCAAAAGAAAGAAATAATAAAATAAAAATCTTACAGATACCACACTTCCTATCTATAACTTTGCTATGATTTTCAGCTGGAAGCCACAGTCCAGGCACCGGCTTTGAGTCTCGCCAGAGATACAGCAGCGGCTACATCCAATGCATGCATGAGGTGCACAATCTGCTCCTGAGCTGCCCTGGGATGGACAAGACTTTAGGTGCCCGTCTTCTAAACCACCTGCTCAAATCTCTACCTCACATCAGCACCGAATCCAGCGGCACGAGCTCCACCGGGACATCCAGCCCTCTCCCTCTGTCCCCCACCCAGTCCTCAATAAACCTGCCCGGCTCCTTACAGCCCCGTGCGCTACACCTGTCTCCATCTCCGCCGTCCAGCCCCACTCACTCCCTGGTCAGACCCCGTGAACAGTCCTCTCCACCCAGCTCTCCTTCTCCTCAGTCTCCACCTTCCCTTCCCCCTTTCTTTCCCGGGGTTGATCCTTCCATGTGGAGGCCCTGGTAAATGAATGCAGCCCTGCCCTCCCCCCGTTTGGCCTCCTCTTGCCCTTCCTGGCCTGATAGTTTCCATTGCATTTGATCTCCTGGGAGGCTGGAGTGCTTTCCATTCAGTGGGGTGCATCGTATCGGGTTACACCGGGTCCCACCAGGTCGTGTGCTATCATTTAAAGCACTGCTTGGAAGCAAAGGATGCTGTTTTGCATAAGGGCATGAACACATATTACTCCAAAGTTGCCCTACATGACTGTATGTAGTAGATGATCACTTCTAGAGCATGTTTAGATGCCTTACTCTTTCCTTTTTAACAATAGTTTTACTAGGTGAGGTTTTTTTTGTTTATTTTGGATTATGCATGTTTCTTACATTGAGTGCAAAACACTAATAGCGACTCAGAATTTGACACGATTGTTTGTGAAAAATACTCCATACTTGTATATTACAAGAAGAGTCTGACTAGTACCTCATATTGAAGCTGGTTTTCTTTATAAAAAAAATAATAAATCCAAGCTGGGTGTTGATTTTGTACTCTCAAAATGTTTGAAAATTATGAGGATGAATAAATAATAATAATAAAATAACAAATGAGTTTGTTTTTTTTTGCTCTTTTTTTTTTTTTTTTTTTTATTTTTTTTTAGCACCTCCCAGCAAGAAGGCCGCTGGTTCGAGTCCCTGCTGGGTCGGTTGACATTTCTGTGTGGAGTTTTCTCTGAGTGCTCTGGTTTTCCCCACAGTCCAAAGACATACGCTATGGGTGAATTGAATAAACTAAATTGGCCATAGCGTATGAGTGTGTATGGATATTTCCCAGTACTGGGTTGCAGCTGGAAGGGCAGCCACTGTGTAAAACATATGCTGGATATGTTGGCGGTTCATTCCGCTGTGCCGACCCCTGATGAATAAAGGGACTAAGCCGAAGGAAAATTAATGATAGAATATATATTAGATGCTATTATTCACTATATTACACATTATTAATTGGTTATTATACATTTGCTACATTATTAATCTTTCTTTGTTTGTAAATAAAAAACAATAACTCATGTTTATTAAATAATATTAACAGATGTATTAGTAAATGCTGAACTTAACATTACCCAATTAAACATGCTTATATCAGAATTTTTTTTCCCTTCCATGTGGTTAACAAATGATCGTTTTGTAAATGATTACCGTTTTGTAAATTATTATTTCGCATCACTCAGATTTCAAATATTTTGTACACCTCATTATACCTTTAGTTATTATCCCCAAAAACGTAAACAAGTTGATCTAACATATTTTACACAATAACAAACCTATATTCCATTTTGAATTCAGTTGCGTTCACAGTTGCTTAATTCATTAATGGATAATTTAACAGGGTAAAGAGCTGAACATCAGTGATATATATTAAAATCATAAGATCTGTTAAACGAATTAACTGAATTATGGCAAATAATGTGGTTCCTAAATACGAGAAAAGGATGTTATTACTTGGAACAGCCACTAGATGTCATCAATCACACGCCATGTCACACTGTTACCACATGCTAAACTAATTAAAATAACTGCCCCCTAATGGATATAATATAGCTTCTGTTTTCTACAAAAGAAAGATGTCTGTAAAAATAAATAGAGCATGTTTATTTAGTGTAGTGGTCAAGTTAACTTTTCAGTTGTTCATAACTCAATATTCCAGGTTTAATACCAGACACTTTCCTTTTCATTTTAATTATTTGTGAACTTTTATGGCAATTTGAACTAATTGTTGTTGTTTTTTCAGTCGAGCTTGAGGCACGCAAATAGAACGAGTCCTTTTTCCTTTGACAACATTTAAAAATATACTTTCAAAGAATATAATGGGTGTAACATACATTTGTGCAAGATTTTACATGCCATGAGCACAGGTTTACAAACCTCTGTTTAAGAATTCTTCGCAATGTGAACAAGGGCCAAGAATACATTTTAGGACCAGTGGAGATTTCTTTACCAATGGTTTCAGACATCATTTTAGACATCATTCTTTTCCAAAGGTCTGTTAGTGTTCACAGGGCCAAATACAATGAAATAATATTTCTTGGTACATGTGCCACTGCAGGTATCCAGAATCTTTTGATTATATATGTTTTCATTACCCAGTTATACTTAGTGTTCATTGAAAATGTATGTGCTTGAACACAACTTTCCCCCATTCATTTTCTATGACATCCATCTCAAGATCATGAATCCAAGCAAGTCTTTTTGTGATTTGATGAGGTTTTGAATGCGTCAACACATTTGCAATACAGCAAAGAACTGGGATATTTTTAAAAGTGCATGAATAGACTCTTTTCAAAATGGACCCAACATTTTTATTCAGCTAATGCAATAGGCAAATGTGTTATTTATGAAAAATGTATTTTATAAAATATTTGTCTATTTAAAATAAAAAATGACAATGACAATCAGACAGTACAACCTTCAGAATCAGACATATCTCTTAAAACCTCATCCTAAATTTAGTCCTAAAATTAAATATAAATGATGTCTAAGGTTTGAACTATCCAAACCTTGGGTAGTTCACCCAAAAATGAACATCTCACTCTTCATTTGTTCAAAACCTATTTGAGTTTCTTCTGTTGAACAAGAAGGAAGATATTTAGAAAAATGTAGGTAACACACTGACACCAATTTTTTTCCCTACTATGGAAGTGGATAGGTGCCAGCAAACCACATTCTTCAAAATACAAAGCGACTTACAAGTAAGAAGCACTTTAAATAGTTAGAGAGTATCAGTATATCAATGCTACGATAAGTCTCAGTTACTAAATATACAAGTCTAATCTTTTTGCTCCATGCATATGGAGAGAAGTGAGTGTGTCCTACAGGTGGTTTGTCAAGCCCACTCACCTGCAGAGCACACCAAAAATTGCAATATGTTTTCGTTATAGTTATCATTATAGTTATTACAGTTATTATAGTTATTGTTATCGTTATCATTATAGTTATCAT
>CAIGQW010053631.1:15413845-15429680 GCA_903798125.1 Danio choprae
ATCATTATAGTTATCATTACAGTTATTATAGTTATTGTTATCGTTATAGTTATTGTTATTGTTAAAGTTATAGTTGCAGTTATAGTTATCATAGTTATTTTTATCGTTATTGTTATAGTTATCCTTATTGTTATCATTATTGTTTTTACAGTTACAGTTATAGTTATTGTTATCGTTATCATGTTTTTAGAAACATGGAGCGTTAATAAAGTGTATGGTGCATACGGAGATGAGACCGTGTGCTAGTGTGCTCTTTTGCGTTCAACAGAAGAAGTTAAAAACCTAATAAGGTTTAAAGCCACATGAGGGGGATAAAGTAATTTTTTGGGTGAACTATCCCTTTAAGGCTTGTGGCCAGAACAGACATTTTCTCTTACAGTCATCAATAACCACAAAGTGACCATATACTTTTAGAGTCAGGGTTTCAGCTGTTTCACCCAACATGTAATTAATCAAGGCCATTGGTGTGTTTGGACTCTCCCTAACTTGACTGGTTAGTAGTTCACCCCATCCAGGTGGCAATTGTTTGAACAAGACAGAACAAGTCTGTGATGGCTGACATATATCAACTAACTGGCCCCATAATTCACACCACAGTGCTGACTTTCCTCCCGTTTACATTTCCCCTTTTAAGGTAATATATACATACGCAAAACTTTGTATATGGCTCTTTTAAGCATTATTCTTATAAAAATAACTGGGGGGGGAAATGAGTTGAGACTGTGCAGTGTGAGCCTCATGATCCCCAAGATTCCCCTTGAGGTTCATTATTCAGTATCAGCTGGCAGAGCAGAGCGCAGAGATGAATGGGGCTTTTGTCTGGCTTTGGATATTGTATGTGAGAGAAACAGATGGGGGTCGCATAGTTTGGGAGTACAGTGACACATCAAACCTTGGAATTGACAATTCTACAGTCTCATTACAAAGCAGCAGATATCATGGGCATTCATTTTAAGTGCCTAACAAGCAAGAAGGATAGCACTAGAGATAACTGAAATATAGTATGTCACAGTCACACTTCAGGACACTTCGTCTGAAATCATTTACATTTCTTTTTACATTATACGTGACCTCATCATATGTTCTTTAAAAAAATGAGGAGTAACCTTTTCATGTGAACAAAAGTGGTCATGTGACCACATCCCCCTCCCCCCCAATAAATTCATTCATTCATTCATTTTCTTTTCGGCTTAGTCCCTTTATTAATCAGGGGTCGCCACAGCGGAATGAACCACCAACTTATCCGGCATATGTTTTATGCAGCGGATGCCCTTCCAGCTGCAACCCATCACTGGGAAACACCCACACACTTCCATTCACACACATACACTACGGACAATTTAGCTTACCCAATTCACCTATAGAGCATGTCTTTGGACTTGTGGGGGAAACCCACGCAAACACGGGGAGAACATGCAAACCAGCCGAGGCTTGCTGTGAGGCGAGAGCGCTACCCACTGCGCCACCGTGCTGCCTCCCCCCAATAAATGTGTTCCAAAATTTAAGCTCATGTGAAGCATGGATGATTTCTCTGTAAGATCATTTTCAATGTTTTTTAAAAGTGTAAAAGCTCAAGGGACACTTCACCCAAAAATGAACATTTAGTCTTCCTCACGGTGTTCCAACCCTGTATGTTCTGAACACGAAAGAAGATATTTTGAAGAATCTTGGTAACCAGACAGTTGCTGGTAACCATTGACTGCCATAGTAGGAAAAATAAACACTGTAAAAGTCAATGCTACCATCAACTGTCAAGAAATGTATACAGGTTTAGAACAGTAAATAAACGAGCAAATAATTTAGTAACTGTTAATTATTGGGTAGGGCGACGCAGTGGCGCAGTGGGTAGAACAATCGCCTCACAGCAAGAAGGTCGCTGGTTCGAGCCTTGGCTCAGTCAGTTGGTATTTCTGTGTGGAGTTTCCGTGTTTGCGTGGGTTTCCTCCAGGTGCTCCAGTTTCCCCCACAAGTCCAAAGACATGCGGTATAGGTGAATTGGGTAAACTAAATTGTCCGTAGTGTATGTGTGTGAATGAGTGTGTATGGATGTTTCCCAGTGATGGGTTGCAGCTGGAAGGGCATCCGCTGTGTAAAACATATGCTGAATAAGTTGGCAGTTCATTCCGCTGTGGCGACCCCAGATTAATAAAGGGACTAAGCCGAAAAGAAAATGAATAAATTAATTATTATTGGGTGAACTATCCATTTAAAAATTAAGGTTCCAAAAGTTTTAGATTTTTTAAAATAAACTTAGATCTATTTTCCTAAAGAATGCAAGGATATCATATAGGCTACTCTTTGTTAAACCTTATGTCAATAAAAAGGCTTTGTTTTTAAGGGATGCACTAATCGCTGGCGCTAAAAATATCTTAAGCGTAATAAACAAATGATTGCCATAACACAGATGTAACTTTTATTGCACCAGTGTTGCAGCAATAAACCTAACTTCAGGGAGCGCGCGGCGCGGGCACGAGAGCTCTGACAGACAGGGATACAGTAATGAATGGGGGGTGGGGGCAGATGGATTGTCTTTGAAGGCAGACGCGAAGAACTTCTTAAACGAGTTACATCGCATGTACTTTAGTTTAAAGAACCTCCAGCTATTTTAGCCTCGTGGAGTGTTAATGAACGCAAACTTTGTTGCATACAGAGGCAGTTTGTGGATAACGGGAGTCTCGTGCATGCTTGACCCGCAGGAAATGCTGGAGCACCGCGCGAAATAACATTTCCTTGCTACTGGAGAAAGGGAGCAGCCATAATTTGTACAGACGCTTTGGAGACACATTCTAGGTGAGCTCAAATACACAATTACGACTGCTTGTGTTTGTCCATGTGACAGCCAACTTCTGACGAAGGATTGATTCAGATATGTTAATGACCACATACACTGATACTGCACTATAACCTACTCTGCGGTCAAGTTTTACACTTTAATCAGCATTCTGTTTATTTACTATAGTAAACAAACAGTTCGTTTGTCTTGAATACGTGTCCGGTCAACATATGGTCTAATGACATCCACCCTAAAGCGCTTTTCCGTTGCTATAGTCGTCCCGAGTAATTAGTAGCCTACATAGATTATTCGGCTATGGGGTCGATTAGTGAGGGTAAGCTTGTTTAACAGCTGCCAAGTTTTTAGAAGAAGTGTTTGGCCTAACTGTGGAACAAGGCGTAACTGTTGTCCACTGTTGTCCATTCTGATTGATTTCAAGTTTCCAGTTTTCCCACACAGACGCAACATTTTGCAATGGATGGACCAACTGTTGATCTTTTGATCTGGATTTTCACTGAGGGGTTGTTTCACTAGCTTAAGGCATAATGAAACTCCCCATAAAGTCTACCTTTGTTGGTTCAAAAGGTCATATTTGGATGAACATGAAAATAATGGTCCATTAGTGAATGTTAGTTGATGTATTTACTTACATCGTGTACAGCATCTACTTATCATTTACTAATATTAGTAAAATCCAAAATTGTGCTTTAGTTACTGCAAGTTAACATGAACTAACAATGAACAACTTCATTTTAACTAACGTTAACAAGATTAATAAACACTGTTATAAATGTATTGTTCATTGATCATACGTTAACTAATGGAAAATTATTTTAAAGTGTTACTGAATTTTCACCACCTGTTTTGAAGTGTGCTTGTTATGTAAATGAAAGACAGCGAACATTTAAAAGCGCCATTAAAGTGACCCATGTGATTTATATGGAATAAATTAGGACAACAGATCAAAGTGTTCACTGACAATTATATAGCTCTTCTTTACACATTTATAAGACAGGCATTTTGAGATAAATCTTTTTAGTGCAATGTCTAATCCAGTTCACAAAATGGTCTTTTGTTGGATTGAACTGATCAGTGAAAAAAGCAGCGATTAAAGATGGTAATATTTTATAGTTAGCTTTTATGGAAATCAGACACAGCCTAAATTAATTACTTTTCATTTTTCCATTGGCTTTATTCCCCAGAATAAATGGCACATATTGCAATTGTTATGCAAGATAAACACAAGGCTTGTCCTGGCATTTGCATGGTAAAATTAGCCTCGTGTTTACTTGTTGAGTCTGTCTGTGAGCTAACAGTGACATGTCTCGCTGCAATGAAATATTAATGCTGTGATTGGAGAAAGTGGAAAAGATATGCTTGCCTTGCTCCCTTTCAATAAGCAAGGAGGAATTGGCTCTGTTGTGTTTTTAATTGTATAGAAAACATTGGCTTTTTTTGGAGGAGCTGTCCTCTCCATTTTCTTTCCTTTGTGATGATTAATATTAAACAGAAAAAGCAAAGATCAGGAGCATTATGGAGGGACAATATCAGAAACAAAAGGCACTCGTGTGCAGATCATGGAGTAGTCGCTTTTCTTTGAGCTCTTCTCTTGTCATGTTATATTTGAAATGTTTTTGTAAGTAAAGTACCATTAATCCACTTCATAACCGCTAGTGGCTTCTTTGTAAGGTATTTAACGTCTGGTGTTCTGAGCTCGCTGTGAAATTTAAGTGAAAATTTTGTAATTTTGTCAAAATTCTTTCATTCGCTGAAAATGGCGTCTAAAAAAACTTCAAAAGTGGCAGCTGTTAAGGAGGACGCAAATGCAGGTGACTCTTTCTCACAAGGAAATGTAAACTCGATTCTTGCTGCCATCAGTTCTCAGGGAGATGATTTGAAAAAGTTGATTGAGGACAAAATGACTGCTTTAACTGTTCGCCTTGATGCCTTAGATGCCACACTGGTTAATATGCAAGTGGAGCAGGCCAGCATCAAAAAATTTATAGTGGAGATAGAAGGGGCTCTGAACAGAACAGATCTATGACTCGGAGAGGTTGAAAAAGTGTGTAAAGATTTGCGCGTGGAAAATAAATAACCTGGAAGGACATTCCCGTAGACTGAACCTCAAATTCGTCGGAGGACTCAGCGTAGCCTTTTTTTTTTCTTTTCTTCTTTTTTTCTCATTCAGACATACCTGACTTTGTATTGTGATTAATAGAAGCGGACCATTTCTGAAACGATATGTTTTTGTTTTTGGTACAAGATAGACTTGGTTTATTCGCGCAGCGGAGAACATAAGCTTTTATTGAAATTTTTTGAGATATAAGCCAAATTAGGCTTGTTCTGTACTTTTGTCTCCAAGAAGATGGGGAATTTGTTCCTGTGGCAGCTGGGGGGAGTTCACGAGTTCTTTAGGGTTTTTCATTTTTATTTTTGAATTGTTTGAATTTCTTTTGTTATGTTTCATTTTGCACTAGAAAATGTTTATGCCTGCTAGGTTTACTGCTGATTTTATGTTTACAATTTTGGATGGTGCATTATGAATGACTAATAATAATAATAATAACAATTCTGGAGTGAATGTCACATTTGTCAGAATGTGAGAGGAATGGGGCACCCGATTAAAAGGGGGAAGGTGTTTTAATGTCAGCCAACATTATTTTCCTTCAAGAAACCCATATCAGACCTAATGATCAGTTGCAACTAAGAGCAAATTGGATATGTGTATCAAGTGTATCAAGCCACTTTCTCCTCTAAAGCCAGAGGTGTAGCTGTACTGTTTAGAAAGTCAATTCCTTTTCGAGCGTGTTCTGTGTTATCTGACCCTGCGGGAAGACACATTATTGTATCTGGATTTATTAATAATTTTCCCATAACATGTCAATGTACATGGCTCAGCATATATGAGTACACCCCCCACAAATCTCTCATTTAAATTAATATTGTCTATAGGATGCTTTCCAATATTATATTTGTACATATACATTAGTTTAGTCAGTACTGAAGCCAAATCTGGAGCTAATCTAACAAAATAACTTACAATAATGGTTCAAAAATTAGTAGCCCAAATGTATATGTTAAGGAAAAATATTAAATAAAATATTCAAAAATAGCAAAAATCAAGAGAAACAAAACAAAAAAAATTTTTTGTTGAAATGTTGTAGTTTGTAATTTATTTTTGCAGTATTTTGCATGAATTTAAATGTATTATCTTTCCATTTCTAATGATGTTCTGTGACTAAAGTATTATTTTATTAAATATATCTGTTTAATAAATCTGTTTTGTTCAAATGCACCAAAATATTATACCCATATTCACTGAGAAATGGATACAAATATTCATTTTCAAAATGGGGTGTACTCATATGTGCTGAGCACTGTATATGGGCCAAATATAGATGATCCAGGCTTCTTTAGAAAATTATTCAGGCTTCTACTAGATACTAATTTAACCAGTTTAATAATTGCTGGTGACTTTAATTGTTATTTAGATCCTCATCTTGATCATCACTCATCTCAAATTCCTTCTCCATCTCAATCTGCAGGTGTTTTAAATAATTTGATAAAATCATTCAACCTTGTGGATATATGGAGATTACTGCATGTGATTATTCTTTTATTCCTCAAACTCATTCATGGGGTGACTCACTCTAAATACCATAATATTTTTATTTCTGACCATTGCCCATCTCAAAGAGTCTACAAATTGTTTCAACCAAAGTACAGTACTGTTGGCGTTTTAATCCCCAGTTGTTGGATAAACAATTAAGATTTTATTTGACAAAATGTTTAAGACAGTTTATAGTGACTAATGACAAGGGGGACGTTTCAGACTCTTGTCTTTGGGAGACCTGTAAAGTAGTGTTAAAAGGTCACATTATTGCATATGAATCCTCACAGAAGAGGGAGAAGCGCAAGCGTCTGTCTGAAATAGAATCCATAATTCCGGCTTTGGAACAAACATTTCGTTTATCTAATTCGCTAAATGATCTTAATGCTATTTTAAAGTTAAAATATGAATATAACACTATTTTGAGTGATCAGGTTTTAAATCTGTTAAGTAAAATAAAACAAAAACATTTTGAACTGAGAGATAAAGCAGATAAACTTCTTGCAAGACAAGCCCACTGTTATTTGATCTAGCATTAGAACCATTGGCCATCCATGCCCGCAATCATCCGGAGATTAGGGGTATAACTTGTAATCATACTGAAGTTAAGCTGTCCTTATATGCGGATGATTTGATCTTATACTTGAATGACCCTTCTGTCGCATTAACTTTTTAAAATATAAACACTTGAGGTTTTTGGCGCTTTCTCGGGTTATTCCATTAACTGGGATAAGAGTGTATTCGTGCCACTGAGTGAAGGGTTGGATGCTCAGTTTCTGAGGTCTCTACCTTTTAGAATAGCAGAGGATCGTTTTACGCTTAGTTATTCTAGGCTTAGTTATTTCCAAAAACTTTAATCACAATCTCAATTTAAATTTCACAGAAGCGATAAATAAGTTAAAGTTATCCAATAACAAGTGGAGGATGCTTCCGTTATCTTCAATTGGTCGGGTTAATGCTATTAAAATGGTTTCTTTGCCCCATTTTGTTTATCTTTTTCAGAATCTGCCTATTTATCTGCCCCATTCTTTGTTAAACAACTACTCTGTTATTATGCCATTCATTTGGGGCTACAGGGCACACAGAATTTCTAAGGGCCACTTGCAAAAACCAAAAGAGCTGGGTGGCCTAGCACTGCCAGTTTTTCGACATTATTATTGGGCAATTAATGCTAGGGCCTAATTTTTTTGCAAACCAGTGACCAAGATGCCAAAAACTTGACTGTCATGCAACCCAAATGGCTACATATGGAAGCACAGTCAGTTGTGGGTAGCTCTTAAGCTGCTATTCTTTTTTCTAACCCATTATCTTTAAAGACGTCACAATGTAAAAATATGGTTGTGCTCAATTCTAATAAAATTGTTAATCAAATGAAGAATGCATTGAAGATTACATGCCCCTCAGTGCAAATGCCCATTTGTTATGATAATTATTTTTTACATAGCCAGTCAGACAAGATATTTACACAATGGAGAAGTAAAGGATTGACCACAGTCAAAAATTTTTATATAGATGGGAAATTTGTTACATTTGAACACCTGAATAAAGCTTTTAATCTTTCCCAGTTACATTTCTTCCGCTATTTACAGGTGCGCCACTACAAAAAACATTATTTTACTGAGTTTCAAGAATTGCCACAGGACCATAATATATACAATCTTTTGTGTCAACCTCTGCCAAATTGCTGTGCCTTCTGATCACCATAAATTGGCATGGGAAGAGGATATTGGAATTAACATTTCAAATGATACCTGGGAAGAGGGGTTGAAGCGAATTCATACCTGCTCTATTAACGAAAGATTTTAAAAAACTCATACAGTTTAAAGTGGTACATAGGCTACATAATACCAAAACTAAACTCAATAAAATTTTCCCTTCAATTTCCCCCCCGTTATGTGACAGATGCAAGAGTTCAGAGCTCATACTTTTTGGTTTTGTCCTGAGATCTCTGGGTTTTGGAAGAATATCTTTTAGTTTTATTCAAATGTTTTAGGAGAAAACATTAGTCCAGATATTGAATTAGCCCTGTTTGGATGCTCTCACCCTGTGTTAGCATGGTCACATAATCAGCAAATGTCTATTATGTTTGGTATGGTGGTGGCAAAAAAGGTGATCTTGATGGAGTCCACTTTACCACCTACTTTTCATAAATGGCTGACTGAAATGGTTGCTGCTCTTAAGCTTGAAAAATTTATTTTGCTTGGGCAGATGCTTCTGAAAAGTTTGAAAAAATCTGGGGCCTCTTCCTTGCTTATCTTTTAAAGGGTTGAAAGTAGGGCTACTCATGGACAATTTTACTCTTACTTTTACACCTTTTCAGTGTTTTGAGTTTGATCAAGTAAAACTGAATTTACTTATTTAATTTTTTTCTGTATTTCTTTCTTATCGTTTGTATAAAAAGTATTATAGTTTGTATAAATGTTTTTTGTTCTGTTTTGTACTTATAAAAAACGTATAAATAAAATATATAAAAAAGAAAAGAAACAAAAGCTTTTGTCAGAGGTTGTGAGTTTTTTGTTGAATGCAGATATTGTCTTTTTATAGTACTTGTTTGTTAGCATTTGGTTGATAGCTTGACCTCTTTTCTTCTGATCAACGGTGCTGGGTTTTGTAATGGCTCAGTTGTCCTGCTCTGAAAGACTGAGTTGTTGTACGCTGTGACATCAGAGGCCTGCAACTGCTGTGAAAACAACAATAGTTTTCAGTCCACATCACATTTGAAGGATGCCATGTTTTAAGTGCTCCTGTTATTACATATAAAGGACCTTTGTACATTTTGACTGTAGTGAAAATAATTATTATCATCTACATTATGAAATATATTGTTCTAGTCTTGGATAGGGTGGAAAGAAGTGCATTAAGATTTCCCAGATGATCTGCACTGCTGGTTATTGTGATTATTTCAATATTGCCTTTTGTTTCTCTCAAAAGAAAAACATGGATATTTATGCACATAGAAGCATCATTTTTAATTCCCACCCTTTCATCTTCAGAAGATTGCTTTAACTGTTTGCCCAACCATCCCAATGATGCTAAGAGGGCCAGAGGTCCAGCAGAATTAAACAATTATAAGGTTTCTATGTCTATATATAGGCATGCTTGTAAAGGACTACCTGAAGTCAATGTAAGTCAATAAGCCAGCCTGTAAAACAGTTCAAATGGGCTGCAGCTGCACATCTGTTCTGACAGAATTCTCACTCACTCACTTTCCTTTAGCTTAGTCCCTGATTTTTTAGGGGTCTCCACATGGAATGAACTGCATATTATGCTGGCATTTTGTTTTTATGCAACGGATGCCCTTCCAGCCACATCCCAGCACTGCTGAAATGATATTGTGTTTCATGTAACTTTTGTTGCCAATTAAAGTAGCCAATTTAGGTAAACACTGGCATGGTCAGGTCATGAAATGCTCTCATTCTCCAAAAGTCCATGAACAAAATTAAACAAAGGGTAAAACAACCCAGATTAAATTAAATATGGGTTTACTTTTAGCTAGGATGAAATGCTTCGCCCCGGGTTGCCAACTACATTGGGTTTGGTGCAGTGAAACTGAAAAACTGTGAATTGAAAAAGTGGAACCATTAAACTTTAATAGGCATTTTAGAAACCAAACACTTAGGCCCTGTTTACACTAATACATTTTAGTTTTAAAACTGCGATTTAGAATGAAAACGAACCATGTCCACACATAATATCATGTATAAACTTATTGTACATTATACTTTTATAATGGCCATTATTAATTATTAAAACTGATATTCAGCAAAAGAGACAGGTTATGTTATAGGCTCTGTTTTTTTATAAATATGCATACAGTAAAGATGACGGTCATATAAGTATGTAGCTACACGATGCCTTAACATTTTTGATGTTTGTTAAGTTGTTATTATCAAAATGAAAACTGGCAGTTCCTTATATCATGTGAATGTGAATGACATTATAAAGTACACTGTTTCCTTTGAAGATTTACTCGACGTGTCCTCTGGAGTTTGTTTTCCATATCAAACTTGCGAAGGAAAGGATGCAGGACTGAACTTTGTGTAGGCTACTCAATATTGAGAAAAAGCCCCAATCAGATCAGGCGAATGTTTGCAGCCACGCCTCCATTTTCAGATGTCTCCGTTTTCCCCCATCCACACTGAGGCGTAGCAGCAGCATCTTAAAATGAAAATGGCCTCTTCAGCGTTTCCAAAATGCTTCGTATTTGGTGCTCGAAAACTCCCGGATAGTGTGGACGGAAGGCGTAACCTTAGCAAAACTTATGTGTTTTAAAACGAAAACGTATTAGTGTAAACGGGGACTTAAATTACAGCGGCACGCCTGTTGAAATGGTTCGAAAAAGATTCGATAAATGCATTTGATGTTAACATTATTGATAATACAATTTTAACTTTACACCCAAACATTTCTTTCTTCTGTTTAACATAATATTGGGAAGAAAAAAACAAAAACAAAAATACGATGAAGGAAAAAAATACGATGAAGGTCAATGGCTGTTTTTTCCCCAACATTCTTCAGTATGTCAACCTTTGTGTTCAAACAGAGAATTAAACAAAAAGGTTTTAAACAAGTGGAAGAGGAGTGATTATTTCAATTTATGATTGAACTATCCCTTAAAGAATGCTTTGTCACATTTATGCAATAAACGTTTTGGTTTTGTGTTTTGTCACTTGTAATTTTAAAACTCAAAGCAAAACCATGTACAATTTTATATTTAATGGTTGTTTCAGCTAATAAGACCATTGCAACACGAAATCTAAAAACATTGCATTCATGAACTTAACGTTCATGACACTGTGGTATTTGACACACTGCATTCTAAGCTGCTGTCTAACCTAAACTAAATACAAGTGAGACAGTACAGAGGAAGTGAATATGCAGGCTTTTGCAAACCACTAAATCCTACTGTGAATGTGTGGTTTACAAAACTTCCATTTAGACAGCTGATAAAAAATGAAACATTGATGAAACTTAAAATTGTAAGGCAACTTGCTGCGCAGATTTGTTGAACTGGCTCAACTTTAACCCAAGTAGTCGACTCAACAATTTTAAGTTGAATCCAGTGTTGGGTAAGCTATACTTTAAAAAAGTCATTAATTGCTAATTTCATCATTACAACTGTATTTAAATGACTTTTATAATTACTTTTATTTTAATTATATAACTACATTCTAATCCACATAAACTCTTAATTCTTTAAATATGAGTCAAATTGAACCTTTTAGTTTTGTTAAAAAAAAAATATATATATATATATATATATATATGAATCAAAATCAAAAAGTTTCAAAGTAATGAGACCATATTTAATACAAATGTATAGAGTATTGTGCGCTCCTGCGTTTGTCCACAAGTTTAGTTAATATGGAAAATTTCTAAATAACAATATATACAGGACAGGGGTTGGACAATTAAACTGAAACACTGACCAATTTGGAGATTTCATGGCTAAATTTGACCAGCCTGGTGGCCAATCTTCATTGATTGCACATTTCACCAGTAAGAGCAGGAGTAACTGTGGACACAAGTGGAAGCTCTCTGAAAGGGATGTTCGGGTGCTAACCTGGATTGTATGCAAAAAACATAAAACCACAGTTGCCACCTCACTGCAGAATTAAATGTGCACATCAACTCTCCTGTTTTCACTAAAACTGTTAGTCAGGAGCTCCACATGGTCAACATACATGGCAGTAAAAATCTGACAATCTGAATCATGTATTGTTCTCTGATGAGTCCACCTTTACTGTATTTCCCACAATCGGGAGAGTTCTGGTGTGGAGAAGCCCCAAATAAGCGTACCACCCAGACTGTTGCATGCCCAGAGTGAAGCATGGGCGTGGATCGGTGATGGCTTGGGCTGCAATATCATGACATTCCCTAGGCCCAATACTTGTGCTTGATATGTGCATCACTGCCAAGGACTACTGAACCATTCCACATGCCAAGGACATATGCACCAATACACACAGCAAGACAGTGGTTTGATGAACATGAAAGTGAAGTTGAACTTCTCCCACGGCCTGCACAGTCACCAGATATAAATATTATTGAGCCACTTTGGGCTGTTTTGGAAGAGGGAGTCAGGAAACGTTTTTTCTTCACCAGCATCACATAGTGACCTGGCCACTTTTCCGCAAGCTGAATGACTCAAAATCCCGCTGGCCACTGTGCAGGACTTGTAGCTGTCATTCCCCTGTCATACCTTATATTGTCCTGAACTAATTTCCCAATATTTCTATTAAGCATATGTAGTTAATAAATGATAAATGTTTTTAAAATGGAATAAAAATAGAATTATTCTGCAAAATATATATATATATAATTCTACTTCTCTGAATTAATTTATACAGAACTGTTGAATTTATAAACAAGTATGTTATAAGGGACTCTAATTACCTAAAAATGAAAGGTAATTCCTTACTGTACTTTTTGGGAAAGTAATTTAATTACAGGGGTGACACGGTGGCTCAGTGGTTAGCACTGTCATCTCACAGCAAGAAGGTCGCTGGTTCGAGTACCGGCTGGGTCAGTTGGCATTTCTCTGGGGAGTTTGCTTGTTCTTCCCGTGTTCGCATGGGTTTCCTCCGGGTGCTCCGGTTTCCCTCACAGCCCAAAGACATGCGCTATAGGTGAATTGAATACACTAAATTGGCCATAGTGTGTGAGTGAATGAGTGTGTTTGAATGTTTCCCAGTACTCGGTTGCAGCTGGAAGAGCATCTGCTGTGTAAAACATATGCTGGATAAGTTCCGCTGTCGCGACCCCAGATTAATAAAGGGACTAAGCTGAAGGAAATTGAATGAATGAATTAATTAATTTAATTACAGTAACTAGTTACTTTGTAACTAAATACATGCAACACTGTTTGAGTCAATGTTTTATGTTTACAGTGCATCCTGCAACAGATTAATCTGAATATGATTGTATCAACACTGTTCTTCAGCAGCCTGGTTCTCTAGTGGCACTGTTTCTGCAATTAGTGTACTAAATGGCTACTAATTGCAGCAGGCAGGTTTATTAAGAGACCCTGAATTAGAGCAATTTTACACATACAAAATTGGTCAGCCAGTTCACAATAAATCAACAAAATGTATTAAGAACATTAATATGCTCGGTGAGGTTGAAGAGGTAGCTGTCAAATAAGTTCATCCAGTGTTTGGATAGCAGGAAACCAGATGCAGCAAATCTAGACCTGATGTCTGCCTTGCTGAAATTCACACAAATAAACTCTCTGAAACGCATCATTGTATGATACTTAGTAAAAACATCTTTGAACAATACATTTTATTGTTTCTTAGCCGGGCCTCACAGTGGCGCAGTGGGTAGCACGTTCGCCTCACAGCAAGAAGGTCGCTGGTTTGAGCCTCACCTGGGTGCATGTTCTCCCTGTGTTGGCATGGGGTTCCTCCGGGTGCTCCGGTTTCCCCCACAAGTCCAAAGACATGCGGTACAGGTGAATTGTGTAAGCAAAAATTGTCCGTAGTGTATGAGTGTGAATGGGTGTGTATGGATGTTTCCCAGGGATGGGTTGCGGCTGGAAGGGCATCCGCTGCGTAGAACATATGCTGGATAAGTTGGCGGTTCATTCCGCTGTCGCGACCCCAAATTAATAAAGGGACTAAGCCGAAATGAAAATGAATGAATGAATGTTTCTTAGCCTACAGTTATACAAGTTGTTGTCTGTCAAGGTTGTTGTTCGGTGTAAACAGTGTATCAGGTTATACAGGTATTTTTGCCACGGATGGCAGATAGTTGAAGTTATGCAAGTCATTTTCTCCTTTGGCTTCAAGAAGTGCATACGAGAAAGAGTGTTTGTGTATTCGGTTGAGTCATGCAATTTGGCTTTTATGTCACAAGATTTAACAGCTCACTATGAACACTATTCTAATTCACCTAACCCTTTCCTATGTTTATCAATAATTATTCTTGGTTTAAGCAGTTTGTGTAAGGAATTGCTACAGTTAAAACCCAAGCTCAGAATCATTTAATGATGCATTTGAATATCTCAGAGTCAAAGCAGAATCCATTTCTCGAACGTTTTTCTTTGCCACAGCTCTATTGTGTATGAAAGAGCCTCTGTTTGATGTAACGCTCATCTTGAAGGACTTAAAAAAATGAAACATGAAAACCCTTTCTGTTGAGATGTTAGGAGGGATTCCAGATGTGGCATTGATTGTCATACACTATGACACACAATATGAGCTAAAACAATAATTCTAACAGCCATTGCTGTTTTTTGAATCACCACAACTCTCTAAAATTTTGGCAAAATCGGTTGTTATCATCTATCATGTTCAACCAGCCATCAATGCATATGCCAGAAATGCTGTTTGCTGTTAGAGAGGGACAAACAGAACCACAGTCATTTTTAACAATGACTTTTCCACGTTTTACCCTTGAGAGTAAAAAAAAAAATCACTTATACTTGTATACTTCTATTCCTATGTACACTTTAAAAATCCAGTTCATGCTCTTATTTAGCACAAAATAATGTATGGAATATTGCACAGGTTATGCACTCAACTTAATCAGCTTTAATTATGTAGCCATTAGGGGACTCTGATGGGGAATGGCAAAAAAAACACTAAAGGAATACATACTGCAAACGTATATAAATGCATAGAGTAAAGTGCGTCACACTTATATGTTCATAAATAATGTCTATATTTCTGGAGTACTGCCAGCAATTTGCTTGTTAAAAAGCATTGATATTCTATGAAATGCAGAAAGTCTGAATTCTTTTACTTGAAAAAAAAAAACAAAAAACAATCACGAGTGGTCACATTAACAATAGACATTAACACAACATCTGTCTCAGCTGACCACTTGTAATGGGATCACATGAAGCAGATTTGTAGTGTAAACAGGGCCTAAACAAAAATGGTTCCTTTTTAAATGTTAGGAGGCCTTTTGGAATGGCCTACGTGGAGATGCTTATGCAGTAAGATTATTGAGTGAGCGTTTTTTTGTTCTGTTTGTCATTTATTTGCCATCCCAAGAATCCCTAAAGCAGTTTTGCAGTTTTATTAGATTTCATCTGGTGAGGGGGTGTTAGTTAATTACATCTTTCGAGCGCATGCCAATGTTTTCTGCATAGCTTTTCAGCACGTCTTTTGTGCGTTGCCCTTGCTTCTGGCAGCACTGATCACAATGCAACTTGTGAATTCATGAGTTTATTTGAACCGGTTTTTTGATTAACTTATGAGCTATTGGTTTGAATTGATGCATGCTGCATTTTAGGCATTTTATTGGTATAAATTTCTTCTGCCTTAAAATTGACTGCCAGGTTGTATTCAGATCTAATCAGTAACCTTGCATTTTACTTTTCAATAATTACAAAATGTAAAAAAAAAAAAAGATTTGTTGCTAATAAATAAACCTTACAATTATATTTCAATCACTGACATTAACCCTGCTGTTTGTCATAAACAACGAATGGAATTAGCGTTTAC
>CAIGQW010053631.1:15429690-15457025 GCA_903798125.1 Danio choprae
ATTAACCCTGCTGTTTGTCATAAACAACGAATGGAATTAGCGTTTACCAGAGTGATGTTTGCCAGAGATGGGTTGCAGCTGGAAGGGCATCCGATATGTAAAACATATGCTGGTTAAGTTGGCGGTTCATTCCGCTGTGGCGACCTCAGATTAATAAAGGGACTAAGCCGAAAAGAAAATGAATGAATGAATGAATATTAAATCCTGAAAATAAAATGTATCACAGTTTCCACACAAATAGCAAAGTTGATAATAAGAACAGTTATTAAGGTCACGCTTTACAATAAGGTTCTGTTAGCTAATGTATTTAGCCTGACACGAATAAATAATAAACTATACATTTATTACAGTGTATTTATTACTTTTATTACATTATTACAGTTTCTTTGTTAAACAGCTGTTCATTGTAAGTTCTTGTTAATTTACAACTAATGTTATTGGATTTTAATAATAACTAAATGATGAACTATGATTATTAATAAATGCTGTACAGGTATTGTTCATTCTTAGTTCATGTTAATAAATACATTAATAACGTTAACTAATGAAACTGTGAAGTGTGAATAATGATTGAGTACCAACATTAGCGAATCATAACAGAGCAGTAAATCATCAATGTCGTCATGTCCGAGAATTGTAAAGCTTCAATGAGTTAAAGCCATACATAAGTTATTCATTATAAAGTCAACACCGGCAACACTGACATGGCAAATGATTTCTAATTTGTATAGCGCTCTGATGTCCATCATGTTCATTTAAGACCACTACTAATAAATATAATATCTCTAACGTCTTACTAAACAAACAAACAAACAAACAAACAAACAAAGAAACAAACAGTGAATGCA
Organism: Danio choprae; assembly: GCA_903798125.1. NCBI lineage: Eukaryota > Metazoa > Chordata > Actinopteri > Cypriniformes > Danionidae > Danio > Danio choprae. Next base: position 15,430,539 of record CAIGQW010053631.1, read on the forward strand.
CGACTCTAATATAATTCTATAAAACATTATAGGATGCCGCCTTAGGCTACTCGTTGGTAAGGCTTATAGATCTGCGTTTTACTTTCACTCCCCGCTTTAAGCAAAATCCGTGCTCATCTTTCCTGAGAATCAGGATTTAATGCTGGTAAGCAAAGTGCCAGTCTGACGTCAGTCCTCGCCTCGCACTATACCCGCCCACACTTGGCCAAAACACAAAGCGGTCTCTTTTCTTCACCCAAACCTGCTACCGCTGCCTCCGAGCGACTTGAGCAGGAGCACATGCCCGTCAAACAGGCGAGGACTGGCCGCTCTTGACGGCTGCGCGGTCGGGCATTACACGGATGGAGCTCTCCTTGCATTATTACACGCACGACGGGCGGATTTGAAAGGCATCGGCCGAGATGCACCGTGGCTGTTGCCAAGCGCCGATCTACAGCGATACGGGCCGGGTTTTACCATGGTTTTCAGACGGTCAGCTCGGTAAGTGTGTCAGACTCAGCGCGACTGCTCGGCGCAATCTGTGATTTATGACAGCCACGGTCTGTCTTTGTCCGAAGCGATTCTGCAAGTTGCCTTTTTATGTAGCAGGTGTACAGAAACAAAGGCCATGTTTGCATCTTATCCTGTCCATCAAGCCTGTTTAGCTTTCATTCATACCCGCAATAAAATGATTGCAATGAATCATTGGGGAAAAGTATTGCTTGGACTGGAAAATTAAATCCAGTGTTGCAGGGAATCCTGGGTGATTGATTTATAATAGGCGTAAGGCATGGAAAGGAGTTTGTGACAACATCTTTGTGTGTGTGTGTTTATTATGTGTGAATTCGATACACCCGCACGTTTGTCTCTTCAGTATCGGATTTCTTCTGCATTTGCGGTCGCATAATGTCAGCTTTGTGTTTCTAATCGCAGCCTTTCATTTCTTTACTTTCACATTTCACTTGCTCACGTTTCCCTGTTGATGATCTTTTGTAATTTTTGCGCTCTATTGAACATTTAACTCTATGGCAAGCCGTTTTAACATGTAGTTTATTGACAATATCAACCTATATATACCTTATCTATTTTTTTAATCTATAAGGTATTATTAAATTAATAAATACTACTATGTATTAAAAATGCTTAATAATAGCTAGCAGTATTTAAAATAAAATAAGTACTAGTTAGTTCCACACGAATAACTATAGTATCTAAAATATATGAAATAGTGGAAACTGGAATTAGTCAAAACCAAATAGCTGATATCTCAATGACAGATTCCCATAGAAGACAATGGCAAAATGTTACAATTTGAGTAGTCACTTAAAATAAGGGTAACACTTTACAATGGTTATATTAGTTCATGTTAATTAATATATTTACTAACATAAGCAAACATACATTTATTATTGTATGTCTTTGTTAATGTTAGTTAATGGAAATAAAGTCATTCATTGTTAGTTCATGTTCACGCACAGTGCGTTAAGGAATGTTAACAAGCATGAATTAGTCATTTTAATAATGCATTAGTAAATGCTGAACTATGATTATTGAATGCTGTACTAGTATTGTTAATTAACTAATGAAACCTTATTGTAAAGTGACCAAAAAAGTACTAGTCTCTATTTAATACGTAGTAAGAATGAGTACTAGTAATTAATAAATTTGAATATTTAATCAGAGAGTATCTATTGAATATGTAGTAGTATGTTTCAAAAACGTAGTAGTACCTAAAGAATAAGCACTAGTAGCCAACAAATAACTAGTACTTAACGGAATATACAGTAGTCAACATTCACAGTGAATCAAAAATGTTTTTCAAAATTGTCCTAGGACAAGAATGAGTGTTGTTCAATAGTTTTATGACAATTTTGATGAACGATGATGATCCACTTCAAATGTTGACTACTATATACTAAACAATAATTACTAGTAACATGAAAATATACAGTTTACAGATTAAAGGTTTAAACAGCATGTCTTACACTCTGCACAATTTCTCAACTGAGGCTAACCATAATTTACTGTTGCTCATAGGAGAATGCGGTGGCTCGGATGTTATCGGCTGGGGCCCATATGGAAAGCACTCCTGGTATTTGTTGTCATCGCTTTTGCAGGGCAACTTCTGGGAGTCATATTCAACAAGAGGTATGAAAAATGTTCCCATGGCTATCCTCATTCGTTCTCAAATAACTCCTTACCGTTCTGTACGTATTGTTTACACAGTGCATAAAATCGTTTATTGGAAACATTTAAATCATTATTTAAAACTCAGCGTTAATAGGATAGTTTAACCCAAAAAAATCCTCATCATTTACACAAAACAAGATATTGATAAGAATGTTGGAAAAAAATCAGCTATTGACATCCATAGTCAGGACAAAAAATACTATGGAACATCTGCTCCGGCTGATCTATCCTAATTCTATCATTATTAGTTTGGAATACACCACAGCCAAAATAAATGATGCCAGTGAGAAAACAGTACAATTTTGGTTAAATATGAGAAAGACTTTATCAGATATCCTGATTTTGTACCTATTATTGCAGTATTACTGTTTTTATTCTATTTTACTTTTGTTGGGTGGATCTCGGGCTTTGTTCAAAATCAAAAATGTTCAATAAAAAAAATAAAAATAAAATACTATGGAAATCAATGGGTGCCTTTTCCCAGCCAGCATTCTATAATATATCTTTGTGTTCAACAGAAGAAAGAAGCTCAAACAGGTTTGGAACAATTGGAAGATGAGTAAACAGACTTTCTTTCCTAAACAGGATATCGTTAAGATATATTTCTAGATTATTTCCTGCTGCATTGCTGATAATGCTTTAGGCTATTAACAAGCAGTAGAAGTTATCAATGGCATTGTGCCTAATAGGTTCTTCTAAGGAATAAATTCATTTCTCACAGAAAGGTGGCCATTAGTTTTTGTATTGCAAAATATTTGTGGTGAACCATTTTTTGTTACCATCAGTGACTCAGAGTCATGTCATTCCACACATGTATGACTTTATTTCTGATTTTATTGTTCTTCATAGAGGCTTGAAATTACATAATGACGAATAAATTTAATTCACGAATATACTGTCCCATTAAAAAGTATTTGTTGTTTATCTGTAATTCATTCATTCATTTTCATTCATTCATTCATTTTCATTTCGGCTTAGTCCCTTTATTAATCTGGGGTCGCCACAGCGGAGTGAACCGCCAATTTATCCAGCATATGTTTTACGCAGCGGATGCCCTTCTAGCTGCAACCCATCTCTGGGAAACATCCATACACACCCATTCACACTCATGCACTACAGACAATTTAGCTTACCCAATTCACCTGTACTGCATGTCTTTGGACTTGTGGGGGAAACCGGAGCACCCGGAGGAAACCCATGCCAACACAGGGAGAACATGCAAACTCCACACAGAAACGCTAACTGACCCAACCGAGGCTCGAACCAGCGACCTTTTTGCTGTGAGGCGATTGTGCTACCCACTGCGCCACTGTGAGGCCCATATAAATAATATGTTAATATTAATATATACAAATAAAAATGTATATATACAAATAATATATAACGTGCCTCCTGGCTCAAATAAGTGATTATGCACATTGCATACTCAGAATATCACTGAATTCATTATTTGAGGCTAATCTGTTCTCACTCATTCTCTTTGAAACTGTTTATTCTCTTCCTTAATCACTTCATTCCAATTATCGCTCTTGTGTAATTATCTGTAGCCTGACAGGCCGTTTTATCTTAATTTCCTCTGTTTTTTGTGCTTGCAGTGAATCTCTTTCTCTCTTCTTCATTCACTCATCATTTTCCTTGGTATATTGAGTGTAACGGGGGATTCATTTAGGTTATTTTGCTCTGTCTCTCCATTAGCTGGATGCAGCCGGAGAGGCCTCAGTCCCTCTACTCTCTTCCCTCTGATAACAGCCAAGGCTCCTCTCTGGGCTCCTGTCAGCCCCACATCCACATCATGTTCCTAAAGACTCACAAGACGGCAAGCAGCACTGTTCTTAATTTACTCTATCGCTTTGGAGAGGAGCGGGACCTTAAATTTGCCCTGCCTTTGGGCTATCAGTTTGGCTACCCCCTGCCCTTTATTGCCCAGAGGGTGAAAGGATTCAAAAGCCCTCATGTGGGAGAATTTGACATCATGGGAAATCATATGCGGTTCAACAAACCAGAGGTACAGAACACGGCATTTTATTGGACAGATTTATGCACATACTATTTTGAATAAATTAAAATGCACATTCATGCTTTTTACTACTAATAAATAACAAATATTAGTGCAAAGAATTCCTTTGATGTATATTTGCAGTTATTTTTGACATTGACTGTATTCAATTGGTCAGTTTTAGGTTTAGTTTGCTTTTGAACAGTTTTAGGTTTAACTTTAGGTTTATGTTCAGGCTGCAGGCAAATCATTCAGTAGCAAATGTAACAAAGCTATTTGCATGGTTTGCTTTGATAAGGACGTAGGCGCATCCACATATGTGATAGGGATTTTGAAAGCGATGCAGGATGGTGCGTCATTTTGATATGCCAAAAAAATCTGGTTATGTAAAATATTCTGATTTTTGCTGGCAGTTTGAATCCTACTAATTAACTCACTCATTGCATATTTTATAGCATCTTCATTTTCTTCTATTCCAGAATTTGGTCTCATTTGCATAGACAGCTTTAAAATCTGACCACACTTTTATTTGGTCAGGCCCAAAAGAGAAAATGCTGGAAAATTTTAAGCACCAGATCTAACAATAAAGAACCATTTGAAACATACACCAGGTCCCCACGCATCATCAATTTATGAACTTCGTGGTGTTGCATCTTGTGACATCACATCCTATTTTAGATCAGATTACATGTTGTTGTTCTGTGTAATATTTCTGACTAGGCACATTAGAGTTTGTTTGGAAGCAGACAGAGACCCACCTTTTTAGTGGTTTTAGTCTACTTGTTTGTTTTGAATGGGGGCGAGAGGGGGGGTTTCTTTAGTCATTTCTTTAGTCATTCTTGAAGTCACTGTCCGATTCTAAAAAGATTCTTGACCTCAATATTTTACTATTTATTCTGTTGTGCAAAAACATCTTTATATTTTACATTTGAACCAGAATTAGAGTTTCTATTCTTTTGTTTATACTTGGAATGAAGGTACGACTGTACTGCTATCTTAAAAAATTATTATTATGTAATTTTTTATCAAAATTATATTCATGAACAAGCTCTTGCATTTGCACAACACAAGCTGCAAACTTCCACTTATCTTGCTGCAATGGTGACATACGATTTTGTCATTATAAATGTCCATCCATCACATTTATGCTACCACTTATTATTATTCTGCTTCTAGCTCGCGCCCCACACAAGCATACACAGTCATAATGTAATTTGAATACAGTATTGATTCTGAACTTTTGAGAATCAATTCAGAATCACTCGAGAAAGAATCGCGATGCATTGATGGATCGTTTTTTTTCCCACCAAAGTAGGGCTGGGCGATTAATCAAAATGAAATTGCAAACGCAATTCATCATAACTGCGATTGTCATGCACATCTCTTTAGGGAAGCACGGTTGTGTGTTCAGTAGTAAATCTCCTTCCAAGGCCAGAGTGCGCTCTCATGGAGAAACTACAAATTTGAAGAAATCCAAAAAATGCCCTTGGGATTGAAATATAAACAAGATTGAACTTTCATTGATTCAACATGAGTAATAATCACATGAATACAGAATCATATCTTGATTGAAGTTCTAAACTGAGTTTGGAGTAAAAACATTAAATGCAGTATTTTCACATGCAGCATTTACTACACACAGCCGAAGCTCACTGATAAGCAATGCAAACATCGGTCATTATCGCAGAATGATCATCTTGATTTCATTATTGTCCAAATAAAACAATTTAGATTTTATATGTGATTTTGTGTAGCTTGTCAGTGTCCTCCAACTCTGCACCATCTGCACTTGCTGGAGAATTATTAGAACCAGCTTTTCTGACAAAATGCGAATGAAAATTGCCTTTGATTAATCGCCCAGCCCGAGTTTAGACTTAATCAAATGAACGGGGCAATAAGATTAATAGCAATAAGAAGTTGAACCCAACCTGCCAAGTACCTTATAGTCAGTGTTTGTGCTTGATTGAATATGTTCCTTTTTGTAATGTGATTTTCACTTTTGTTACAGGTTGAGAAGGTGATGCCACCTGACACCTTCTATTTCTCCATCCTTCGAGACCCAGTGGCTCTAGCTGAATCCTCTTATGCCTACTATAAAAACGTTGCCCCTGCATTTAGGCGTGCCAAAGGACTAGGTGATTTTGCAGACAACCCCTACAAGTATTATGACCCTAGGCTCCGCAATAACCATTATGCCCGCAACCTGATGTGGTTTGACTTTGGTTTGGATCATACCGCCAACTTTAGCCTAGCATTGGCCAAGCGGGGTGTGGCTGCAGTTCGTCGCAACTTCAAACTCATTCTTCTCTCCGAATATTTTGACCAGTCTATGGTGCTGCTCCGCCATGCACTGTGCTGGCCGCTTGATGCTGTGGTTTCTTTCAGCTTGAATGCCAGGCAGCAGGTGCCCACTGGAAGGTCAGCATGGGTGGGCAAGCTTGTAGCTCCTTTGGCTTTAACAGACAAGCAAAGAGTGAAATTACGTGAGTGGAACGCACTTGACTGGAACCTTTACCAAGCTTTCAACCTCACTTTCTGGCAGGAAGTGGAGCGCTTTGGCCGCGCTCGAATGGAGACCGAGGTGGCCTTGCTTCGAACCAAACGGGAAGTTCTCACGCGCATCTGCTTACGTGATGGTGGACGTCCCATAGAGGCCGGCCGTATCCGGGACAAGACCATCCGCCCCTTCCAGAGTGGATTAGTGAAGATCTTGGGTTACGAGTTACAGTCGGGACTGAACAACGCCACATGGGAAGCTTGCCTACGCATGATCAGGCCTGAGATTCAATACAAAGACTTGCTGGATCTTCGGCAGTTCCCAAGATCCCAGCAACCCTCATTTGCTGGAGGGCCTCCGTTAAAGAAGGAGTCCTCAATACTCAGGACTGACGACCATGGAGGAAAGAGGTTGGTGGAGAAAGACTGGGATGGGACTATTCTGTTTAGAAATCAATCATTAGAGCAGGCTGATTCAAAAGTAAGACTTAGATAGATAGTGAGCTAGTTGCACCTTTTTGCCTCAAGGTCAATCATTCTGACCCATTTTGGCTCCACGGGCCTCTGTGCTGCACTACTAGAGGAGACGAGGGGAATCCAAGAGATAAATCACACCACTTTTGTCATTGACTCTTCCTCATCTTGCCCTTCTACACTCTACACTTATTTTGTAGAACAAAGTTTCAGAGAGAAGAAGAGGTCTGTAAGTACAGCAGTGACTGGAGTGATATAAAGGTATGAATATGCCAGATGGTTGCTAAATGAAAAGTGTTATTGGAGATAAGTGGGAAAATGCTGCTTTTCTGTCCACGAGGAGCCGTGGTTGGTACAAAAACGCGTCCTAGGAGTTTATAGGTCACGCTTATTGCTTGCATTGTTTTAAACATTACCACTTTCAAACAGATAGAATATCTTTGGTACTACTACTGTTCAAAAGTTTGGGGTCAGTGTACGTTTTTTATTCTGGAAAGATGCAATAAAAGATTTGTTACTTCAGACTTTTTGTTATATAAATGCCAATTTTCCAGCAGTAAGGCTCGTATCATGAGCAACATGATTTATGAAGGCTGCTGTGAAATGGCTGCTAAAAAAATCGGCTTTGCCATCACAAAACAAACGTTTTAAAAAGTATTTTAATAGATGATATTGTGTCAAGACATTACAAATTTTGCTGTTATATAAGTCCATTAAACTTACGATCCCCACTTTTGAACAGTAGTGCTAGTGTACATCCAGTATCACTAACAAAAAAAGGTTGATTTTTTTGCATCTAATGAACTGGCAGTTGTGAATATGAACATACGTTTGCTGCATGAAGAAATTCCACATGGTGGAAACACAAACCCGTCATTGTCTGGAACACAAGATTCAAACAGTAGTACTGTTCACAGTGGCTGGAATTAAATTTGATCTCAGTTTATTGGGTAATTGTTCAACAGAAATGCTGACAATGTTTTTATTTAAGAAATACATTTAAAACCTTTGGTTTCGTTGTCACATATTAGGTTTTAAAAACCAGGAAGTGAGAGAAGACATGACAGCAGTCTTTCTATAGTTTAGTCGATTTTTCGTGACAGTACAAACGATCATGACTCCTGCGGGAACAACAAACATCTCCAGTTTTAACACTGTGAAATAAAATGATCTTTTACCAAACGTATTAATTGGCCAGTGCACTTCTTATAACAATCTGTTTATCTTGTGAGGTTGATATATTTTTTTTTTATTTCGTTTTAACTAAACATCCCATTATGGTAAATGTTCATAGGCATGGTAAATGCTGTAATTTCGAGGCCTGCCATAGACATTTTAATGACCAGAAAAGTCGACCAGAATTTTCAAAACTCAATGGTTGTTTTGCCTTACAATTAGTATCTTCGTGAAGCAGTGCTTTAATATCAAAGCTTGCTGTATATTTATTATGCTTTTGTATAAATTTCTGTGTATCTACTGCATTTATACTCTCAAAAAAAAGATTTTTTTCTCCTCTTATTGTGAGTATTGAACAAACGTAGAATAGAAATTCGACTGAAATGCACTGTGCTATTTGCCCTATATACGAACAGCCAGCTTTTTGTATGCAGATTTCAATGCACAGAGCAAGATGACATCTTACAATGCAGACTAATTTCTTTTAGGTGTTCCAAGTGAGGTGTTTTTGAGAAAAAAACAAGAACAACACTAAGTATGCTCACTGTTGTGTGCCTATTCATGTGCATCATTTATTGTATATTGTAGATTTAGAGCATGGCTGTACTTAGCATCCATTTCCCTGTGTAACTTATAAACAACTACATATTTTGATGTGCATTTTAATACCCTATTCCATTTTTAGCTTGCATTGTACTGTTGCCAGCTAATTAATTATCTTTATCATTAACTTTTTTTCATTCACAGTGTAGCTTTGTGTTTGCAGCACACATTCAGTACTTACTGATGGAGCTAAATTAAAAACAGAAGTATTGACTTGAATTCGAATCTTTTTTAAAGAGAGAAAAGCTTCAATTATGGAATAACAGAAAATAGATTGAACTATTATTATATTTATATTATACACAGAGAAAAGAAAAAGACATTTCAGTTTTAATAATGTCCTTTTCTCTTTTGAAATTCCAATGTTGGCTAATGTCATTTCATTCCTTTTGGTTAATTAACTGTGAACAAAATGCTATTTGTGTGAAGAAATTCACCCTAAACTGAAATTAAGCATTTATTTCCTGTTTGGCTTGAGATGTATAATAACTTTTACATTTTTTCATCTAATTCACAGAAATATCTGTAAAAAAATAGAAAGAAAGATATAAAGTCTGGCAATATTGTGTCATGCATTGCAAACCAGTAGATTCAATGTCTTTGCGCGTCTTTAGATTACCTGTGGTACTGCATTTAAAGATAAACCAAAGAAGTGGTGGTTTTTCTGTGCTTGGAATATGTCAAAATTGGCACACATTTTCTGTTTTATTAATTGACTAAAAATGAATTCAGATGGTGCTTAGTTGATCCATTAACATAAACCCATCTCAGAAGGGAATGAATAAAATGGACACTTAATGAATACAATGTATATATCAGTTTGAGTCATTTCATTTTAACAGAGAAAGTAAACTCGTCTGCACTTTTGTGATTTCACGTGTTCAGTTTTCCCATTGATATTTTTTAAACCTGTTTACCATATTTATTTTTCTTTGTTACTTGAATATATGGGAAAAACGTCTGTAAATACTTGACTGTGATGAACCTGATTTGATTTACTTGTATGTAGTAAAATAAAACAAAATTTTACATGTGTTGCGTTTGTTTTAAAGGGCTCCTATTTTACCTCTTTTACAAGATGTTAGGTTTTGATTGTCTCCAGAATGTCTCTGTAAAGTTTCAGCTCAAAATACCCATCAGATTATTTATTATACAATAGAGAAGTTTGGCCTCAGAGCAAAGTGTAGCTGTTTTTGTAGCCTGTGCCTTTAAATGGGGGCTTGATTTCAGCGGTTATGAATTACATAGCAATTTTACTGTGTTTATTCATTCATTCATTTTCTTTTCGGCTTAGTCCCTTTATTAATTTGGGGTCGCCACAGCGGAATGAAACGCCAACCTATCCAGCATATGTTTTCTGCAGCGGATGCTGCAACCCATCACTGGGAAACATCCATACACACTCATTCACACACATACACTATGGACAATTTAGCTTACCCAATTCACCTATAGCTCATGTCTTTGGACTGTGGGAAAAACCGGAGCACCCGGAGAAAACCCACGCGAACATGCAAAATCCACAGAAATGCCAACTGACCCAGCCGGGGCTCGAACCAGCAACCTTCTTGCTGTGAGCAATCGTGCTACCCACTGCGCCCCTTTACTGTGTTTACTTTATTACAAACATGCATTGTTTTAAAAAATGTTTTAAAACTCATTCTTGAGGTGCAGCTGATCACAGAGATCTTTTAATCCCAGTTTCTTTGCAAATCCTGTTCTGTGGACAAGTGTATATGCGTTACTACGGAGACATGTTGATACGCGCCTGTCAATCAATATGGTGGGAGTGGAAAACTCCTACCTCATGTTGCGGTGGACCTAAAAAAAAAAACACTGGGATTTGGATCCTATTTTAACTATTTTAAATAAAAAAAGAGACTTATTGTGTTTATATCACTCCAATATGACTGTGGACACACTATAGCTACACGCAGTTCTGTTCAAACAGCTTCCAAGCATTGATTTTGCATCATAGGTGCCCTTTAAATGTCTTTCAATAGCATGGTGGCTTATCAGGATCTCTGAAGTACTGGATTCATATTTAATACAAAGATTTAAACACCATGGTAAAATGGACTGGAACTAGGTTTGCATGTGTGTTTTCATGAATGCTTCCCACAACACACCTGTGACCTTTAAGTCTGCAAATAACCACTCAATTAGCATGTGAAGAACAAATAGTACTCTCAAAGACAACTGTTAGCTTTCTATTACATTATTCAAAGTAAACATGCATGCATTAAAATCAGTAAATATACCGTTAAGAAACTGGCTTTTATACCTTTGCTTAAATCAAACAGGCTAAGTAAATATAATGGCTGATGAATAGAGGAAATAAAATGCATAAAAATAAAGAGTGAATTTATCAATTTAAAATCTAAAGCTTTTTCAGGGGAAGCATTTTCCCAGGATTAACAGCTGTCTTTATTTTTGCTTTAGGAGTTGCTCATGATAATGTTTGGGAGTTTTACTTTGTTTTTCTGTTAAGTTTTATTGGACTTTTTTTGCATTTGACTATTTAGTTAGGACTAAAACTCTTTTACCACAAAAACAAAATTCTTGGTCAAAATACAATTAAAAATGCAATTAAAATATATTATTACAATTTAGAAATAACTGCTTTCTAGTGTAAAATATATTTACAATGTACTCCTGTGAAGGCAAAGCTGAATTTCAAGTGTCATTACTTCAGTCATGATCCTTCAGAAATGAATCTGGTAAAATGTAGTGCACAATAATACTTCCTGCTATTATCCACATTGAAATAAGCCTAGTGTTGAATAATAATTTTTGTGGAAACTATACTTTTTGGTGTGAGTAGGATTATGCTTTAAAGAAAGGAATTATATATATTTGTATATATATTCATATCAATTTGGCTTTTCGGCTTAGTCCCTTTATTAACCTGGGGTCTCCACAGCGGAATGAACCGCCAACTTATCCAGCATATGTTTTACGCAGCTGATGCCCTTCCAGCTGCAGCCCATCACTGGGAAACATCCGTACACACTCATTCACACACACATATACTACGGACAATTTGGCTTACCCAATCTACCTATAGCGTATGTTCTTGGACTTGTGGGGGAAACCGGAGCACCCGGAGGAAACCCACGCGAACACGCAAACTCCACACAGAAATGCCAACTGACCCAGCCGGGGCTCGAACCAGCGACCTTCTTGCTGTGAGGCGATTGTGCTATTCACTGTGCCACCGTGCTGCCCCATATATATATATATATTCAGATAATGAAGCACTGATCAAATACGGCACTGAATACATTTATACTTACAAAAGTCTTATAGCTTAATGTTAATGTTCTTTTGAACTTTCTGTTCATTCAGGAATCCTGAAGGAAAAACATAATGTTTTCCACAAAACATTTTTAAATAGTTTAAACCCTTGATAATTCTCAGAAATGCTTCTTAAAGAGCAAATCCTTCAATAACACTAAAGAAATGTTTGTTTCCAATCCTTTGAGTGGTACCTTAAGGGGACAGCTCAATCAAAAAAAATGAAAATGTATACACTATTCACTTCTGTTGAACACAAAAGAAGATATTTTGAAGAAAGCTGAAAACCTGTAACCGTTTGCTTCCGCAGTAGGAGAAATAAATACAACAGAAGTCAGTAGTTACAGGTTTATAGCTTTCTTTTAAACATATTTTATGTTGAACAGAAGAAAGAAACTCAAACAGGTTTGTGACAAGTGAAGGGAGATTAAAGGATGCCAGAATTGTCATTTTTGGGGTGGGGTGAACTATTAACCTTTGAATACATGTTAATTTGTTTGATATAATAGCGTTTGTTTGATATAATGATACGTTTCAGCTACAAAAAAACGACAAAAAAGTAACAAAACTGACCTAAACCATCCTTTACACCTGGACAAATACAAAGTTGACCTTCATCGACAGTCGACTAATCTCGTCTAGCTATCATACCGCTCTACTCCATCTGAGCTCGATAAGCGCGCCTGTCATATAGCGCACTTTGAATGTATTGTATACGTCAACTGGGATGGCAGACGAGCGAAATGGGGCAAAATAAGACGAATGTAATTTTTATGAATTCCGGTCAACCCTAATAATAACCGACCTGGAAGCTGACGCGCGTTTGATGAATCCAAAGCAACTCTTTTGTGAATGGGAGCGTTGTTTACAGTCTGCTAACCGGATACCTCGGCTGTGCGTCTGCCTGCAGTGCGCGCGCGCTCGCTCTCTGATGGTCAATGGTGTTGATGATGGAATCGCAATGCGAGTACTTTATGTATTTCCCGGCGGTGCCCATCTCAGACCTGTCGGACCCGGCTAAATACCGCACTCTTCCGCGCCGCAGTCACCTGTACCTCGGGGAAACTGTGCGCTTTCTTCTGGTCCTGCGCTCCCAGTCCGCGTCCGGCGCGACTGATGGCAGCGGCGGCTCGGAGCAGCACAGCAGCCGCTCGTGGAGGGATCTGGCCGGCTCTCTGAGCGCCGTGGCCAGCGTGAGCCCCGGGGACAGCCGACAGCGTACACAGCCTCTGTACCACGACTACCACAGCAGCGGGGACGAGTGCGTGGAGGACACGGACGAGGATGATGCTGCGGCGGAGGTGGTGGGCTGTCCAGGGCGAGGGGGCCCGAGGAACCGGTGCTTCAGGGAGTGCAAACCGCTGCTCATTCACAACAACCCGGGCAACGGCGTGAGGGAGTTCCGCAGAGCTCCTGTGCAGGTGCTTAGATAAACACACCGCATTGTGTGATAGAGATAGCTTTTCGTGGTACAGCTGAGAGGGTGATATCTGATGTACATTCAAAAGCGTTTGACTTGATATTGATCTAAGACAACACGGAAGTAACGTTGATATTTCCTTTTGTAACGTTTTATGGATACGCGTGCGTGCATGTTTGTGTGTGTCTTTTGTTATGTTTGGCATCCACGCAAGTTCCTGTCCCAATTTGTAACTGGAGTGGTTATAGAAAGGGGCTTGCTGTTTTAGGCCAAAATGCAGCCATGTGGGTTTCATGCATCTTGTTTCTATAACAGTTTAAAGGGATGGTTCACCAATATATGTAAATACACACATTTGCTGTTAATTTATTTCCTCATGTTGCTTTTTCTTCATTTGAACGCAGCTGAAGCCTTTTTTTGTAATTCATGGACGTCAATGGCCCTGACACAATAGAAACATGTAAAATTAAAAAGGGCTTCTTGTTGCTTAATAATGTTTATTAAATGTTTAAAATCTTACATAAAAGTCTTTTTATGTAAGCTGCAGCATCTACATTTAGCACAAGTACTATTTTAATATTTTAATAAATAATACAACACATCCTGCTAATTAAAACACACAGCATAAGCTCTGTGCGAGTTTGAGTTCACACACATACATCATGGGACAGGGCGTTCAAGCTCAACATACTGCTGAGGCTGTAGATTAAAGATAATAATAATGTTGTTAATAATGATCAGTCTCCTTATTTCACATCATAAGACCTCAAGGTGTCGTCAGGAGCCACTAGGATTGGTTTTATTTTGCCTCTATATGTTTTTCTGACACTCAAAGTGCTGTTGCGTTTCATTATTTCAATAACCAAGGAAAACTACTGAAGAATGAAAAAACCTCTTAATTGACATGAGGGTGAAGAAATTAACAGCAAATGTTCATTATTGGTGAACTTTCCCTTAAATCCCTGTAGGTGCATTTAGTAATGGTTTGTTCACTATGAAACTCATTGACAAATAGGAATGAACCAAACATTTGAGAAATCAAGTACTGCTTAAGTATTTGGGGTTGTTTGCGAATACAAATATCTGAAAATGCAAAACGAAGATATGAAATCCTGTTTAAGTTCATGCTTAAGACAATTCACTTGTGTTATTCTCTATAGGCAGACATTTGTTCTTAATTTAAGCATGAGCTAATTTTATTTGAATACATTTCTGTAAAACAGGACCTCCCATTATGATATTTGCATTGAAAACAAAGCAAAAAACACTGGAGCTGTTTGTAGTGTGATCAAAAAGTACCAAAAGTTATTTCCATAATCTAGTAGCGTAGAGTTGAAATATTCAAGCCTTAAGCTATTTCTCACGTTTTGAGTCCTGCTTGATGTAGTTACATTTCATCTACTCCTTAAATAGTTGTATTTGGTATTTAAAAATATAGAATTTAGCATTAATGAAACCTGCAGGACCCTGAAAAGTAATATGACTTAATAGGAAAGGTTCACATGTGAGCTGTTAAATAAATGTATAATGCTAAAAAAGACAGAGACAAAATATGAACAACCAACTTCTGTTTAAACTGATTTTAAGTTCATGAAGCACACTTCATGTGCCCACACAATTAAGTAAACTTTTAAAACTCAAAATCACTGATACTTTTGAAACAATTAAAAATCAACCATGAATATAAAACATATTAAATATATCAGTCTTTAGAAGAAAAGTGCAACACACTCAAAAATATGTGGAATTTATTGCAATTTACTTCAAGGCTTTCATCGGGTTTACTTTTCATTTAAAGTTTCAAATTTGGATCGTCCTCCTTTACAGTTGATTGACAATCTACTTTTTAGTTTAATCTGTAACTCTATTAAACACACAGTATTGTATTGCTCTTAAAAGATTGCTTTAATGCAGTTTTATCATTTAAATAACCACCATGAAGTGGCATGTAAAAAAAGAGAAACATTTACTTTAAGATCAGCAGCTTTCTCACTGCATTCTGGATTTTATATTTTTATATTTTGAATCCAGCACAGGTTTCATAGCAAGCCCTTTTTCAGTGTTTTTGTTCCTCAGATATTTTTTGCTTGGTAAAGCCTGTAAACCCCAGCACACTGAAACCCACATACGACGTAAATAACATCTGCAAACTCCAAATTACATCTTGAGAGTCAAATAGGTTCATTATAACCAGTTTTTTTTACACACAGTAGTAAACGGTTATTATTTCATAGGATGACGCTTTTTTTCACCCAACAAAGGTTTGATGCATTTGTGTTTTTCTCTCCTTTTTTAACAGACTGTGTAGGTTAGGGTGGTGCAAACCTACCTTGTGAAATGAGGGCTTAACCTGTTATTGACTCTGCTTTCTTGCTAGTCACACCTCATAGTGCAAATAATTTTAAATGCACCAAAAGTCAGACTTTACAGGCCTTTGCATAAAGCCTTAAAAGGTAAAGACATTATCATGGTACAACATAGCGTAGTGTCTGATCTCGTTCTGTCTCTCACCCTAGATGTTTTATTTTGTGTTTTGTCAGTCTCCTGTGGACGAGCCTGTTGTTTTAAGCGATGAAGTAATCTTTCCTCTGACTGTGTCTTTGGATAAGCTCCCTGTCAACACTCTGAAAGTGAAGGTAGGATGACGTGTGTGTGTATGTTTGAGTGTGTATGTTCTTTCGTACATTCATATGGTTGTGTACTTTGGTATAATTAGAACAGGAAGGAACTCGTATCATCACTCTCACATTCTTTGACACATTTGTGTTGCTGACATGTGGTGCATGTTTGTGCATGATTCTAACGCAAAGCCGTTTTAGTGTGTGTGCGCAAGAAATTCACTTGTGATCAAAATGATTCAACCCTCCAAAAACTAAAACAATTGTTAAATGTAACCAGTTTAGAAACAGTTTAGAAGTGTATTTATGAGAACTTTTGATCATTCTTTTATAAATGCGTTTGTGAGGTCTAGTTTAAAAAAAAAAAGAAGTATTATTTAGTGGTGCATTAAAATATAATAATGTTAATGTTACAATGTAATGAAATTGTTTAGATTTAAACATTTTTTTTGCTATGCTGTAATTTAAGGAATAGTTCACCCGAAATGAAAATTTCCTCACTGTTTACTTACAACCAAGTGATTCTAAACTTTGATGTATTTTTTCTTATGTTAACACAAGATATTATAAAGAATGCTGGAAACCAACAGCCACTGACAACAATAAAAATATTAAGGAAGTCAATGGCTGCTGGTTTACAACCTTCTTTAGTATATCTTTCTTTGCATTTAACAGAAGAATGCAACTTGTTTGTAACAGGTAGAGCGTGAGAAAATGATGAAAATGATTTTTGGGTGAACTATACCTTAAAGGAACTCGCATTCAAATAGCTGTTTTTACATTGTTTGTTTAACCACTATTAAGCCTTTGCAAACTTAATGAAGATAAGGTGTTGTTTGCATAAAAACTTGCCCCAGATATGGCCTGATCAAGGCAGCACGGTGGCGCAGTGGGTAGCACAATCGCCTCACAGCAAGAAGGTCGCTGGTTCGAGCCCTGGCTGGGTCAGTTGGCATTTCTGTGTGGAGTTTGCATTTTCTCCTTGCATGTGTTTGCGTGGGTTTCCTCCGGGTGCTCCGGTTTCCCCCACGTGGTATTGGTGATTTGGATAAGCTAAATTGTCCGTAGTGTATGAGTGTGTATGGATGTTTCCCAGTGATGGGTTGCAGCTGGAAGGGCATCCGCTGCGTAAAACGTATGCTGGATAAGTTGGCAGTTCATTCCGCTGTGGCGACCCCACTTTAATGTTTGCATTAAAGGGACTAAACTGAAAAGAAAATGAATAAATGAATGAATGAATGAATGGCCTGATCAAAACATTTCTCACCAAACCTATAGAGAACAGAATAAAAAACATTTATTGGTTGTTATAAAGAATAAAAGATTTTGTCTAAATGTAACTTTTGGGGTTGAATAATTTCGCACACAAATGATTTTATTTCTCATAATCACACACATCATATTTTTGTTGTAATATATTACCACTGGTTTTGCTGAGAATGTTGTTAACGGCAGCAGAATGTCTTGCAAATCAAGGAAGTAGAATATATTTAGTTATTATTAAATGAAGTTAAATAACAGTGCTTACATTATACCGCATCACCATGCATGTGCTGCTGTTAACACTTCTGATTATGTGTGTTTGTGTTACCCCGATGCAGATAATTGTCACTGTGTGGAAGCAAGAAGAAGAGAAAGCTGAGATCCAGGAACATGGCTACCTCAGCATCCTCCAACAAAAGAGCCCCTGCCAAACATTTCGTCAGGATCTGAACACCTTCAAAGCACAGGGTGAGCGTTTGCTTCCTTCAGCACAACACTGCATAATGGCATTATTGATTCAGGACCTCGGGGATCTGGCTTTTTACTCGTCACTTCATAGCCGTCTCATTCTTTTCATTATTTCTCCTTTCTGTGCCGCTTCGTGTCATTTGTTTTTCCTGCTGAGTAGCATACACTTTTGAAATGCCATTAATTAAAAAGAACTGTTTAATTTTTGTTTTATATTAATGTAATTTTCTGTTGTTTGCTAACAGTCAGCACCACACTGAACGTCCTGCCACCTCCAACAGTGAAGTGTCAGCAAATGACTGTTTCAGGGAGACATTTAACTGTTCTCAAAGGTAATTCCAGCTCTGTTTTTACTAGCTCACATAAATTATGCTTTTACACCATGATTGAATGTCAGTAATGGGGTTAGTATGAAATCTTTTCTTTTACAGTTTCACTTTTTCCCAATTTTTTATTTTAGCCTTGCTCCGAAATAGATCAAATGTAATATATTCCTGAAACATTCTACAATCAATACCCCATAATAATGTTAATGTAAAAAAGAAATTTCTAAAATACAAAAATTGAAATTGATTATACATACGTTTTTCGCAGCCTTTACTATGAGTCTCAAATTTGAGTTCTGGTGCGTCCTGTTTCCATCTTGATCATCCTTGAGTTTTTTTCTGTAGGTTGATTGAAATCCACATGTGGTAAATTCATTTGATTGGCCATGATTTGGAAACGCACACACCTGTCTATATGACCTTATTCTTTAACTGCAATGCAGACTGGTTAAAGCTCCCCAAAATGGGCCTGCCAACCTTGTGGTATCATATTTAAAAAGGCTTGAATCTGTCATTTATGTCAAAAGTGCTTTAACAAAATATTGAGCGATAGTAAATTTAAATGTAAATTTTTAAATATTTTTTATATAAGATTTTAAACACATTGTCATTATGTGGTGTTGTTTGTAGAAAATGTATATATAATTAATGTATATATTTAATAACTTAATAATTAAATATTATAATAAGGAAGGATTATAACAAGAAAGTTGCTGGTCCGAGTTTGCATTTCTGTGTGGAGTTTTCATGCTGTCCTCGTGCTCTGGTTTCCCCCACAGTCTAAAGACATGCGCCATAGGTGAATTGGGTAAACAAAATTGGCCGTAGTGTATGTGTGTGTGAATGCAAGAGTGTGTGGGTGTGGCTTGTGGCTTGAAGGGCATCTGCTGCTTAAAACATATGCCGGCATAGTTGGCAGTTCATTCCGCTATGGTGTAAGTCAAAGGAAAATGAATGAATGAAAGTAAATATTAAAATTGTGGAAAAGGTGAAGAGCTGTGGTAATTGTCAGGTTGCACTCTTTGTTAGTGCAGTTTGAAATGCATGTATGGCTCTGTTATATCCTGTCAACTATGTTTACGCAGTTTACTTATGGAAAAATATAATTCTTGTATCTTGTGTATGATACAGTTTCATAAGACCCAAACAAAGTTTTTGCAGCCATTACTATAGTGAATTTGCTGCAGAATGTTTCAACTGTGTGAGTCAGTGAGTAGGTGCTCTGTATTAGCAGCACTTTGTTTGATCTTCATGGCTTCCTGTATCTTTATGTGACAGACATCCTGTTTATGTAGATATTAACATCTGAATGTTTCAGTGTTAAACGGGAGCTCGCAAGAGGAAGTCTGTGTGCGTGATGTCAAGATCCTGCCCAACTTTAATGCTTCATACTTACCTATGATGCCAGATGGATCAGTGCTGCTGGTGGACAATGTTTGGTAAGAGAGAAATGTGGGACTTCACACACTTTTTTTAATCAATGATGAATTCCACAATTTTGAAAGAAGTGCACATAAAAATGATTCTCTCCTAGGTGTTGTCAAAGTAGCTGGTCTCAATCATGAACAGAATGTTTTTAAACTCAATTTAACATTCCTTTATTTTAAAAATGTCTATCTTTTTTGGAGGTTAGTAATTCTTAAGTTTAGCTTTGACAAACTCGTATTCCTTGCCAAATTGGCCTTTGAGGTTTCTAGTCAGAATATTTTTTTAATTATTATTTTTTTTCTTCTTTAATTTGAACTTTACAAAGCTTCCAAACTGCAATATTGAAAGGAAAAATGTGTTGTCTTTTTAATTTCATGGAGACTTTAACCATTTATTAGGGCTGTTTCTTTTAGACAGAACCAAATTCTAAAAACAAACCTTTAGTAAAATACTTATGGTTTACAAGCTGTTAAAAAAAAAGATATATATATATATATATCCGTTTGATTGTTAAAAATATACTTTTTATTTTATTGTATTTTTTATTTTATTTTGATTCTTTATTTGATGGGGCCATGAACAATCAAAGAGCTGCCCTAGAATTTGCTTTATAGCTAAATTTCATCTTTCATCAATTTTCAGTCCCTGGGCAGGAAATACAGTTACAAATCACATATGGAAAACGTAAACGCAACATCATAAAATTAATTGCATCAAGATTTTAATGATAAACCCCCCACTTAATGGTCGCACACCTGATGCATTTTTAACCAGCATTTCAACTGCAACTTGAATTGTGCTAAGGTAGGACTCTGTCTAGTGTTAATGGGGTATATGCACATACACTTTAAATTTTCAGTCAACTAGCCCAAGCGCTTCTGGTGAACTGTCCTGCCATTACAAAATCGCCACGTTTAAGATCTGATTTCTTTAATAATCAGTGATCTTCACTGCCTGATATAATGTGGGTCTCAGACCAGACAAGAATCACTGTATTAATTTCCATTTTTCCTCATAATTTTTTGTAACCCCAGTATTTTCAATGCAGTTTCTGCTCTCGCCTGCTGCTA
Source organism: Danio choprae (assembly GCA_903798125.1). Classification (NCBI taxonomy): domain Eukaryota; kingdom Metazoa; phylum Chordata; class Actinopteri; order Cypriniformes; family Danionidae; genus Danio; species Danio choprae. The sequence goes on from CAIGQW010053631.1 coordinate 15,451,343, forward strand.
CTGACGGCGCTAGTTTTTACACAGTCTTTTATCTAGTTTTACGCTTGAACAACTGAATGAATGCGTAAGTCTATTTAACTGATTGTATTTTAATTACATTACAACATCAATGCTGTAAAAGGAACCTTATGACATTTAAAATAGTCACATTAACCTTTACCCCGAAGTTTATCGTTGACTGAAAAACACTAGCTGTGCATATAGCCCATTGGTAGATTATTACAGTTATTACCAACTCTTACAGAAACTTTTTGACTCTAAAATTCTTTACACAACCACCTCTTGATGAAACTTTAGTTTTTCTTATGTTGTCAGTACAAAGGGAAACAACATCCTTCAAAGGTAAAGGTGTTCATTTTTGATTTAGAATATTTTAAAATTAGTTAATTTAGTTAACTGAGTTTAGCTAGAAGTTAGAATTAATTAGAATTAAGTAAATAGTTAGATTGTAGTTAATTTTTGGTTTAAAATGAGCTACTATAAACATTTTGCCAATGCCAGATGAGCAGAGAGAGTTTAAATTCATATTTATCTTATTGTTCATCTCCTGCAGTCATCAGTCGGGAGAGGTTGCAATGGCATCATTTTATAGAATGGACAGCGAGTCCAGTCATCTTCCCAGCATGCTCAGCGCTCTAGAGGAGCAGAACTTCCTCTTCCAGCTGCAGCTCAATAACCAGCCACAGGATGATTCAAATGAGGTGAGCGACACTCAGTATGCTAGAGTATATAGAATATTTTTGTCTGGTACAGACTGCAGAAATCTATTTCATTTTTGCTATCATTTGCAACTTTTGATGTTATTAATATTTTTTTGGATTGAAATCTGAATCTTTACTTCTGCAGGGACTGGAGGTGCCATTAGTTGCAGTTTTACAGTGGTCCACGTCTAAACTTCCCTTCACCAACTCCATCTACACTCACTATAGTCTCCCGAGCATCAGACTGGACCGGCCACGCTTCATCATGACCGCCAGCTGTCCCAGTGCAGTCAGGACCCGAGAGCACTTCCGGGTGCGATATACTCTCCTCAACAACCTGCAGGACTTTCTGGCAGTCAGACTCGTCTGGACGCCTGAAGGTGAGGAGAGGAAGATTGTTTTATGATGTACATGCAGCTGCCTGCTTTAATGTGTTGAATGGCAGGTATGTGCCTGAATGGTGAATATTAGGGCTGCACAATATTAGAAAAATTTGACATTGCGATTATTTGGTTTTGCTGCGATGTATATTGCAATATGAATATAATTTCACCAACTCTATTTGGAAAGATTTCATTAATTTAGATCGACTGGGATGATCAAGTCTTTTTTTCTATGCAGTGGATCTGCATTTAAAAAATATTATAAGCAAAAACAAATAAACAGTGCTTTATAGTTTTTTGGGGACTCTAACAGTATTCAAGTACAAAAATTGAGCGATTAAATGTAAAATAACATGGTTGCCATTGTATAAATAATTACAAAAATAATAATATTTATTAGTATCTTTTATAATATCTTTTAATCTTTAATAAATAATCTGAAGTGTGACTATTGCAGATACACACATTGTGATATCAATGCTCAAACAATATATTATTTAGCCTTAGTGGATATGTTTGAAGCATGGTTTTTATTGGTTAACTAAAAGAATAAAACTAAAATTTTTGTTGCTTTAAATAAACGTCAATAAATGGTTATGCACGCATGCACGCACGCACACACACACAAAGACACGTGTATAAAACACACACACACAAAGACACATGTGTATAAAATCAATCATCTAGGATTGCAGACTGCTTCTACAAACATTTGTGAAAGAGTGGGTCGCGCTCAGGAGCTTAGTGGATTCAGAATTGGTACTGTGATAGTTAATTTGTGAAATTCCCTCACCACTAAATATTCCACAGTCAACTGTTAGTTGTATTATTACAAAGTAGAAGCTTTTAGGAACAACAGCAACTCAGCCATGAAATGGTAGGCCATGTATGGTATGGTAGGCAGGTGTATGCTGAGGAGCACGATCCTCAGAATTCGTCGTCTTTCTGCAGCGTCATTAGCTACAGATCTCCAAACTGTGATGGCCAAGCAGCTGCATGCCTTATACCACTGCAAAATAGTCCAATGCAAATTGTCAGATGCAGTGGTGTTAGGTAAGTTGCCACTGAACTCTAAAGCCAAAGATCAATCACACTTCAATATCTGCAGTAAAGTTTGGTGGAGGGGGGATTATGGGGACTATTAATGCTTCATCATACCAAGACTTTTGGACAGTTTCATGTATAACTTTGCGGGAACTGTTTGAGAAATGCCCCTTCCTCTGACTATGAATCAGTGTACAAAGCAAGGTCCATAAAGAGGTGGAAGAGGAGTTTGGTGTGGAGGAACTTGACTGGCCTGCACAGAGTCCTGACCTTAACCCAATACAGCATTTTTAAAAATTAATTAAAGTGGAGAATGACTTCACAAATGCACTTCTAGAAGAATGGTAAAAAAATTCTCATAAACACACTTCTAAACCTTGTGAAAAGCCTTCCCAGAAGAGTTATAGCTGCAAACAGTGGCCAACTCCATATTAAACCCTACGGATTAAGATCGGGATGTCATTAAAGTCCATGCGCATGTAAAGGCAAACGTCTTAAAACGTTTGGCAATATAGTGTGTGTGCGTGTGTTGTTGGTTGTTTGTTTGTTTGTTTTTTTAAAACTTGTATTTTCAGCTAGGTGCAAAGGACTATTAAGCAATTTCTTTGTAATTATGGAAAACATAGTACATAGTACACTTTCATTCAGTTGATAAAAAATATATTTTATAATTATCCAGTATACTGATTTTTTCATTTTTGAGTCTTTCATTTTTATATTTAATTTTTTCTTGCTGCAAGTTATTTGTATTTCAGTTTTAGATATTTAAAAAAGTGGTAAAAGTTAACAATAATAACACCAGTTTAAAGAAGGTGAAACGAGATTTCTTAGCTCATACTAAGAATAAAGTAATAAAGGTGATAAAGGTTTCAGGAAATGCATAACTGGCAATAAATTAAGTGTCGTTAGAAGTTAATGAAAAACAGTGATAAACAAAACAGTGTTGCGACACTATCAGAGACAGGCCGGATAAAAGCAAATTGTAGAGCGAAGGGTCAAAAGTTACTAAATGTTATTTGCTCATCAAGAGTGTGTTTCATGCTTGTCCATGTTGATAATCTTGAGTTTAAGGCTCCGGCTGTAAGTATTCAAGTATTTATGATGTAATGGGCTTTTGTCAGGCTTAGCACATTAAAGACATAAGACTACAAGAATCCAAACATCATATTGACTGGTTTACAGATCAACAGTGACTTGGTATAAATAACATCATCTTAATTTAGCTTTTCTTCTATCCTTATGAAAAGAAGGTTTAAGGATGTTGAAACCTTTTGTCGTCTTGTCTATTGTAATTTTAGGACATTCTATTGATAATGAAAAATAATTTTTTTAAGAAATTAAAGAGATGTAAGGACAAGACTAGTGTAAAACCAGGGCCTGATTACAAACAATTTCATGTGGTGCATGTGTATGCGCTTAGATCAGAGCCTCAAACAATTTTCTTTGCTTTCAGTGGCATTTCCTTCATTTATTGATCATCAATTTCTTCTCAGGTCGTGGCCAGAAAGAAGACCCTGCGGTGAATGCAGTGGTATGTCATTCACCTCTCAGTAATCTGGGATACTGTCGAAAAGGCAGCACTCTCTCCGTCAGTGTGGCCTTCCAGATTCTCCGAGCAGGACTTTTTGAGGTAAAGACTTCATGTAGGGCTGCTCCCAAATAAACACTGTGCTGACTAATCTTTCCACTTCCTTTAATTGACTACTCAAAGGCTTTTATTAAATACACACAGGAAAGGGATTCAGGGCTGAGAAATAATATTATTTATTACATTGTTACACATTGCAGAGAAATGCTAAAGCATATTAATAAATGTTTAAAATATATGTTCTGTATAAATGCGGACACACAAAACAAACTGCAGCCACACCATCAAAAGTTATAATTATGAATGTTTAAAAATAAATATGTAGGGGACTTTGTGACCATTTTAATAACTCATTAATGCATACAAAGTACACTATTATTAATCGCATAATATATAAAAGGCCTTTGAGTGTAACAAAAACGTTTGAAATTAACTAATCAAACGAATAAATAATTACAATGCAAAATAAAATGCTTAAAAATAAAATATTCGCAATGTATTACTTTTCACTGTCAAATTTGCAGTCACACAGTACTGACCACACATTTTACAAGATAAGATATTCGTCTGACACTCAGGATATATTTGGTGGTGCTGCAGTGTAAATGCAGAAAGTGTACATCAGAATGCGGTAACAGCAAGCCTGCAGCACATAGAGTTTAAAATAAGACATTTTCAGTTTCAAATCAGAGACCAGCTTTTGCCTGCAGAGATTGATGTCAACCTTTATCAATTCAGCCATTACCAGACTCAATTACCTCAACATAATTATTATTAGTTAGGCCAGAGTTAATAAACCTTTTGTCACTGACTTCATCCACTTCCTGTGGATTTTTTATACTTAAATGAGCAATAAAAAAATTGTCAACCAAGCCTCTTCTCGTTAACGATAGAGCTTTTCACAGTTTTTTCACAAATTGTTAACCCTGGGTCATACTAAACCTGGGACAAAAGGGAATCCTGGGTTATCTGTAATCACGATTCCCATTGCTCATAATATACCTGGGGTTAACTAATAACATACTCATTAACTATTAACTAATAGTGTATTCATTAACAGACTTTCACACTGTACTTTACTAAACCCTAAGTTAACATTCCTATTTGCATATTTGTGCTTGGCATTTCTTTCTTTTGAAGAATTTATCGTTACCTCTCAGCGGCGGCTGTTTACACCTTGCACTTTTTGTGGCGTGATGTAATCCTCGCTGATCAATTTCTGATTGGCTGTCTCTGTTGCCAAGCATCCATCAGCAACTAGCAAACACCACAAATGTGGGGCTAACCCTGCTCTGAAGCAGGGTTTCATAACACTGGGTAAATTGCGGTTCTAACACTTCTTTCAAGTAGCAGCTGTTAAATCTGTCTTTACCCGGGGTTAAAAGTGGTGTTTAGAACTACAGTGAAAAGCATAAATGTTTACTCAACAATTAGGGTGTAGTTAAGCCTCATGCAAGAAATTGAATGTTCTTTTTCTCTTCTTTCAATTATACCTCCATATCTGCTATATTCTACCTTCGCTGGGTTTAGTTAAGTCAGCACATGAAGCTGAAGCTCCAGTTCACCGCGTCTGTGTCCAATCCTCCTCCTGATGCCCGTCCACTCTCCCGCAAAAACAGCCCGTCGAGTCCAGCGGTCAGAGACATCCTGGACCGACATCAGGCTAGCCTCAGTCTGGGCCGCTCTCAGTCCTTCTCACACCAACAACCATCCAAGTTTCACCTCACAAGGTACAACAAGAAACACACGCACCCACACACACAAATAACAGGTGTATTTATAAATATGGTGCAATCTCAAAGTTTCTCTCACACACACTGTCCACTGAAGTACACTTCTTCTGCTTACCTTTGTGTTAGCGGGTGAGTGGGATAATATATTAATATATTAATAATTTGACTATGACTTCACTTCACTATTTGAGCCTAATTAAAAAAATGCTAAAAAATATAATTAACAATGTTTTT
>CAIGQW010053631.1:15462025-15477620 GCA_903798125.1 Danio choprae
GTGTGTGTGTGTGTGTGTGTGTGTGTGTGTGTGTGTGTTTTAGAATGAAAGAGATAAAATGATGCAATACCTGTCTTTTTGCTCAGCTCAAATTTACTTGAATCGTAAGCCTCTTTCTTGCGGCTGTGTAAAGAAAAAAGAATGCAAATATTAGTTTACCCAATAAAAAATGAACTTGAAGTCTTTTCCAAGTGCGTGTTTGCCAATTTATTCTTGAAATACCTGCACTTTTTGTAAATGCAAACAGTTGCTGTAACTATGAGGATGATGCCGAGTGGCACAAGGACGCCAATCAAGATAATTGATGTTTTATCTATAAAAGAGGAACCAATAAATAAAATATGAAACATCACTTGAAAATAGGGTCACATTTTAAGCATGAAAACGCTACTCGGTTAGATGTCCACTTACCCAGGCCTCCCTTAGGGGGGATCTCAAAGAGCTCACAGTTTGTGCCCTCATACCCTTCAGCACAAATGCAGGTGTAACCAGAACCATCTTCTTTATCATTACAGGTGCCATCGTTCTGACAGGGCGAACTCAAACATGGACTCACTGAGACAAACAAAATAAATCAGTGCATTACTTTTCCGAAGGATCTTTAAGATCATAATCAGTCAATATAATATCATATTTAGGTTAAGGAAAGCAGATATGTTTTTGATTTTTTTGCACTCCTCTGCTGGACTCCTATTATGCAGTGACAAAATTACAATTAAAAATTACATTTACACATTTAACGGCTTGTCAGTGTAAAACAGATTGAGATGGCCAATCAGATTTAAGGAGGCAGAGTTTAGATTCAACAGGGTATGCAAAGCACTTTCAACAGGGATGCAAACTAGCCTTCTTTTACTTTTTCTGTTATTCATGCAGATTTAATGCGTTTTTGAAAAGTTTTATTACTTCATAATTCTGTACAACCTAGTGCTTCTTAGATGGAACAATAGTGATTTATAATGGCTAAATATAATCACAAAAGCAAAACATGAAGAGAACTGCTTCGAAGCGTAAATGAGCAAATGAATGACCTGCTAGATATAAGTGGTGTTATCATGCCAATTTCTTTGTGAATTTTGAGCATTTTGTTCCCAGTAATTTGCAATAATCTGCCACTTAAGCATGGCACATTTTTGCCATGGATTATTTCCATGAGTCAAATAAAAGATACTAATCTTAAAAGTGACTTCTACATGTAATTTCATGTTTTCAGACATGTTAAAGGGATAGTTCACCTTAAAAACTGAAATTTCCTCACCATTTACTCACTCGAATTCGAATAGTTCTAAACTTTTATGAAATTCTTTCTTATGTACAAGATATTTTGATATATTATTTTACAGCAGCAGCCATTGATATGCACAGTTATATGGATGCCGAAATATATATATATATACACTATATTTTCTTTGGTGTTCAACAGAAGAAAGAAACTCAAACAGGTTTGGAACAAGTGGCGGGTGAGTAAATGATGACAGAAATTGTATTTTTTGGTGAACTCCCCCTTTAATTGCAAATTTTTATACAACACAACAAGATAAATAAAAAAAACAACAACATTATTTAGTACCTAGTAAATCCAGTATATTCAGAAAAACTAAATATTTATGCATACTATAAATGTATATATAAATAAATCAATACATAATTCTGGCCAAAATAAGTAGTATTTTCCAAAGTTCTATAAATTCCTTGAAAAAACTGAAATAATAGTGTGTATTGAGTGTATTAATCTTAATAAGCTCACCTTTATAACAGTCCAGTTTGGTTTCGAACACAGTGCAGATCTCGTCCTCTCTGCAGCCCTTGGCTTGACACACAGCGCCAGTCTTTGTACATTCGCAACTCTGTGCGCAGTCTTCAGTCACAAACATCTCCCCGAGCTGTGTGTAGAGTAACAAAGTCTTGTTTTAGCTTTCTGTGCAATTCATTTTACATCACCGCAGTCTTATACAGGCATCAAAAGACTCACCACGTGGTAGCGATTGAGATAAGTGCATCCACACTGGCTGTACGGCACACAGTCCTGGTCGCTCAGGGCGAAGCCAGCGTTACACTGACATCCCTCCACCAACTGCGTTTGCTCGCATTCGGATGGAGCTGCCAGATCGCCGCAGGACGCCGGGCAGGGAGTCATACTGGCGAAGTAGGTGCTGTTGGCTCCACACTGCAGACCTACAGGGGATCACAAACACACACGCAATCAGGACAGTACAGGGAATTGAGTTGCCAAGGTTAAGCCTGTAAATTATGTAAATGTAAACTATTCACTTGTTGTGATGTATAGAATGTCCGAGCCTCTACTTGATTGAATTGAGAAAACTCTCAATAGTCCACTGTTTAATCTACGGTGGCTACGAGAGCTTAAACTGTTTTACTCTTAAACAAATTTTCAAAACACATGCAAATAGTGAAATGCGCTGCAAATAGCGCAGACTACACTGTAAATGTGTCGGTGGACCACAAACAGGGATTAACCCGGCTGCTTCATGTTTAGAGTCAGTTGAGTTTTTTCACTTATTTTAATGTCCTGGTCATAACAGTTCCTTGATGTTTGTTATATATTTTAAGCCTAATAATCTGATGAACAGTGCAGTTAACATTAAATGTTAAACACTAAACTCACTTTTAGTGATCAACCGATAAATTTTCATTCAGCGTTATTTGCAGCCCATTTCTGTATTTGCTTGTGTTTTTAGACTTTGCGTGTGCATGTGCTTTATCAATATGATGAAGATGTTTTCGCAATTAGTTATGATTTTATATTTGCATGTTTTTTTTTTTGTTACTTGCAGCGCTTTTGAGCTCTCCTGACCACAGTGTGTTCAGTGGTGTTCACTACAGTTTCTAGACTTGCTGTATCCCAGATATCAATGTTTTAATTATTTATAAAAGATGAATCCCTGCCTGGGGCGACGCGGTGGCGCAGTGGGTAGCACAATCGCCTCACAGCAAGAAGGTCGCTGGTTCGAGCCTCTGCTGGGTTATTTGGCATTTCTGTGTGGAGTTTGCATGTTCTCCCCGTGTTCGCGTGGGTACCAAAGACATGTGGTACAGGTGAATTGGGTAAGCTAAATTGTCCGTAGTGTATGTGAATGAGCGTATGTGAATGAGTGTGTATGAATGTTTCCTAGTGATGGGTTGCGGCTGGAAGGGCATCCACTTCGTAAAACATATGCTGGATGAGTTAATGGTTCATTCCATTGTGGCGACCCCAGATTAATAATGGGACTAAGCCGAAAAGAAAATGAATGAATGAATAAATCCCTGCCTGACCATTTGAGACTAAGCATGGATTATAATCATGATTTTCAATAGTATTACAGTACACTGTGGGCGTACAGTATATTAGTACCAACTCTGTTTAATGCATAACCGGCTGTAGAAATGTGTAATGTGGTTGTGTGGGAGTGAAATATCATGAGCTTTGGTATGTGGATAGGATCATTGGAATGGTTTTGTTACAGAGAATCTAGTAATCTCACATAGCTATATTTTAATCATTCAAAGTCTTTTATGTTCACCAGTTCTATAAAAAAAATGTCCATACAGTAATATTACTTTTCTTAGTTCATATAAAGCTCTTCAAGAGTTCACACTTAGCTGATGATTGATTATAAAGCTTGTTTGGCATGCTGTTCTGGGAGAGAGCCCTGAGCTCATAGATCCTCGAGCCCGGGGCTCCCTCCCGTTTGCAAGGCGAGAGGGGAGTTTGAGCTCAGGTAGATCTCGAGAACTCCCCTGCTGTAGTAGCTAATGAACAGATAGTGATTGCTCTTAAGAGATAACTACTTACTAGGAGCATGTCTATGATGCCGATTTGGATTAGTCAATTAACTTAAGTTGCATGTTTTTGGACGGTGGGAGGAAACCGGGGAACCCGGTGGAAACCCACGTGAGCACGGGGAGAACGTGTAAACTCCACACAGAAACGTCGGCTGGCTTGGTAAAGACTAGAACCAGTGACGTTCTTGCTGTGAGGCAACAGTGCTAACCACTGGGCCACCGTGCCACCCATCTAGAAAAGGAGGAGTAGGGGTGGAAGGGGGGATTCTTCAAAACGAAGATGGCTGTGGTATGGAACTTAGAATATTTATAGTGGCTTAGAAATCGTCTGATTGGTGAATCATGAATTGGATAATGTGGGACCAGCCGCAGCAATCATAATCATGTGACCCTCTTGAAATTAGTTTATAAATAAACTTCACTTAGGGAAAAAAATTAAGAGATCACTTTTTTTACAAAGCTGCGTTTTATCCTATGATGGCAAATTAGCTTTTTCAACTCCAATTACCTCACTCTTCATTTGCATAATCTTTCAGAAATCATCCTGAAGTACTCATTTGGTATTCACAAGCACAAATGTATTTTTAGGATTATTTGATGCAGAGAAAGTATTATGCATGTGTAAATCACTCTAGACTGGAAGAATAATGTTTTGCTCATACCGCACTTGAGATCTTGTCTCCACTGCCCCAGTGTAACACCTTGGTCTTGACAGGCCCGAGCATAGACAGCGTAGTTTTCACAGCGGAGCACTTCATTGCCCTGCTCAGCACACAGGTCAAACACACAATCCCTGCAATGCACACAAACACACAAGATCATTAAAGACAGTGTATTGGTACCGTAAGCACAGTTTATCAAAATCTGACACAATGCAAATAGACACTGATACCCACTACTGAACTCACAAACAGACACAGACACACACACACACACACATTACTTACTCCTTGTAGATTTCTGGATCGATCACAGCATGACAGGCAGAGAAAGGACCCGCGGGGTCACTAAGAGCCCCACATTGTTTGTTTCCGTTCAGCTCCTCCAGCTGAGCGTTTGTGCAGCCTGTCGTCTCGAACCCTGAGTCTGGATCCTCCTCCACTTCACGCCTAACGATACAGAAGACAGGAGTTTTAAGCTTAGGATTATACCAGACCATTTCTGATGATTCATTATAGGTTAGTTTTTTTGACTAGAGAATTTGTTCAAGGCGCATTCATATTTATGTATTATACAATCTCATTATCTTTTGAATAAATATTTGTTCAGTCATTGATGTGATTGCCTTCATGTTTAATTTGGTAACTAAACACATCCATAAATGTTCATAGTTCACAACCATATTTTCGTAAGTAGAACTGGACAACAACAACGTTAACAATTTCCTTTAGCATCCACTGTAACTTACTGGCAGCAATTTGCCAGTGGCTTAATGTAAATCAATTACAGCAAAGATACTGTATTTACAATTCTAGCACTGTTTATCTTGCTTTATAGGTATTTTCAGTATTGTATATCTTTACTGTAAAATACACAGTAATTTTCACTATGCAACTTTTTAAATACAGTAACATACTGCATAACTGTCCTACAGTAAATTACATATCATATTACAGTACAATACTGTGTCATTCGCAAAAATCATTAACAGTGTAGTTGTCTGTCAATATGCCTGCTCAGTGCCACCTCGGCTGTAATACGGCAAGCCATTTTAACCTATAATCTATAAAGCACACTATCTATTTTTTAAAAACAGTAGCAAATCCATTAAGAACTGGTATTTTTGCTTGCTACCTGTGCTTATTCATTAGCTACTAGTGTTTATTATTTAGATAGTAGTACCTTTGTAAAAAAAAAAAAAAAAAAAGATTCATTGTTTATTTGAAAGTGAATAGCCGATGTCTAAATGACAGAACAATGAAACCCGTTACTAGTAACAACAGAACAGCTACTAGCCACTACCTAAATAAGTACTAGTATCTATTAAAAACAACTAAAGTGTAATACTTTGGTACTAGTATCTAATGAATAGCTACTAGCAATTAATAAAATAAGACTAGTATCTAAAAATAAGAACTAATATCTAATAACTAATAAGTTCAGAATGTTTAAAAAGATATAGTATTGAATGGCTAAGCACTTTTAACTAATAAAAAAGTACTAGTACTTAATGGGGAAAGATACAAGTATCTAAAAAAATAAGTAGGCATGCTACTGGCATGAGAGTGTTTTTTATAAATTAAATGGTCAAATGTATCCGCATTGCTTAGTGTATAGCATGTCATTTTGGACAAAGGTCGTACTTGTGTAGGTGCACCATCTTTGGCAGGGATGTGGTACGAACAGCCGCTGCGCTTCTGTCAGTTACTCTCCAGCTGTCTCCGAACACATTGAGGTCGCGGGTGACTGTGCCGTCTGGTTTGGTGTACTCATTATTGGTGCGTCCGTCATAATTACCACACAGACCGAGCACTCGAGTTCTGTATACACTTGGCAGAGTCACCACTTTAAGGCAGAGAAAGAGAGTTTGCGTCATGATCTGTTTTCTTAAAAATGCATGATAAATTGTGAATTTTGTGTTTTGGTCTTGTACCTCCTTGGGAACTTCCATCGAAACGCACAGTAAGGCCAAAGTCAGTTGTGAGCATCACATAGCGAGATTTTGTTTTGATGCTAACTCCATGTACAGGACTGTATGGTAGACCAACCTTCTCTTCATTAACCTGATGGAGGAAAACAGTATTTTAATAGTACTAGTATTATACTATTGTGTACCACAGAGAAAAGAGTCGCTATATGAACAAGCAATATGATAGTGTTTTGTGACCCTGAACCACAAATTTAATATAAAAACTGAATAAATAATATTTCCATTGATATGTGGATTGTTATGATAGGACAATATTTGGCTGAGAAACAGCTATTTTAAAAGCTGAGAGCTCAAATAAATCTAAATATTGAGAAAATCACCTTTAAATTAGTCAAATTAAGTACATAGCAAGACATATTACTAATCACATATTAAGTTTTGATATATTTACATTATGAAATTTACTAAATATGTTTATGTAAAATGATCTTTTGATTTTTATGTAAAATATCCTAATGACTTTTGGCAAACAAGGAAAATCTGTAATTTTGACCCATCCAATGTATTTTTAGCCACTGACAAAAATATGCCTGCGCAATATGTGGTCTAGGATCAAATATATGGATTGTATGTAATTACATGTTCATTGACTCTCTTACCAGCACTTTCTTATTCTGTTGCATGCGGACAGTAATGCCGTACACGTCGACAAAGACCTCGCGCAGGAGGGACACCCGACTGATGCCTCCCTGCCTCTGGTTTTTGCCACGAACCATAAAAGGAGTGAGGAAGCTGGGTAGATTGTTGTCTTGGCTCAGCACATAGGTGTACGCTCCCTGGTAGTGGTGATTGTATTTGTCAAATGTACGATAGTGAGGGTCTCCAGCAATTGTGCAGTCATCGAATTCTGTCAGAAGGAAAAGACGTTTTAGTTAGTTAGTTCTATATATACAGATATATGGATCAAATATATATTTTTAGTTCATAATTCATGCACACATATACAGATATACAAGAATTAAGCACAAAATTAAATTCTTAAACTCACTCTCGGGTTTGCAGTAACGGTCTCCATTGCTGTCAAGATCACAGATTGAGTTTTCATTGCATTCAAAGGCACTGCAGGTCAACAGTCCTCCCAGGCTGCACGAGCATTTCTGTGTGCAGCGGTCTGTTATCCAGGAGTCTCCCACCTGAAACATGTATCACCCTTTATTATAAAATATTGTGACATATAATGAAAGCATGGACAGCATTCTTTACAACATTCAAGGATGTTTGTATACTATTCATTTACAAAAATAAAATATGACTAGAAGAGGGAGAAAAGTTGAGCTGAACTGTAGAAAATCGTCCAAACTCTTCTTGTTTGGACATTTATATCTGGGATTTCTTATGCCATGTTAGAAGGTTGATTTGTTTGATCAAAAATAGAGTAAAAAGTATAATTCTGTGAAATATTGTTACAAAATTCTGTGAAATGTTATTATCCTTTTAAGAGTTATGAATCATAGGCAATTTTACTCATATTATCTTACTCCAGTTTTAATGTTTTGAATTTGACCAAGTATTATGTTGTATATTTTTACTGTATTTTGCTGCTGTTTTTTTCTTGGTTATCATTTGTTTAAAAATGATTACAGACTGTACAGACACATAATATATATATATAGGGTTAGGAAATCCTTTTAAATTAATTTAATATAATGATTTGGTGCTCCTGAAACATTACCAATTATTATCAATGCTTTGCAAAAATTAAGAAAAGCTGAGTTTTGGTTGGTTCCTAGCTGCAAACTTTACTCACATCATGATACTCTCCATTGCTGTCAACGCATCCACAGCTTGAGAGGGGAACGCACTTGCCATCACTTAGCACAAAACCTGCATTACACTGACAGCCTTCTACACAGCTATTGGGTGGTAATGGGCAGAAAATGGGGAAGAGGTCAGCACAAGTAGGAGGACATGGAGGTGTGCACTCAGAGTAGTGACTGTTGGGTGGGCACGGGAGAGCTGGAAACAAAAACGAAAGACGTTTTGAAACACAGGATCCAAATGGAAATTACTTTCTGACATATTCAGAGGCAATTTTCCTCCATTAAAATGTGCAGAAAAATCCATTAATATTTATATAATGCCTGGAGGTTATCAACTGAGAATCTCATAAATGCTTAATTTCATCTGCATCAAAGTTCGTCTCTTTTTCATTTTCACAAATGATTCTTCCTCCTGTCAGCCAACTCAGCATTACTTTACTTCTCTGTTTCTCTTCCACTTACGGCAGAAGGTGCTGTTCCTCCAGCTGATAGTGACTCCGACGCTGTGACAGGCCTGAGCGTAAGCCTCTATGTTATCGCAGAGTGTCGACTGCATGCCATTATATTCACACATATCATAGACGCAGTTCCCCAGGAAGGCCTCGGGAGGAATGAGAGAGTGACAGGGCTTGAAGCGATCAGACAGGATAGTCGAAGCGCACTGCGCCTTGTAGATTTCTTCTTCCTTTTCGTCGCAGTTTGGTTTGTCATCAGGTCGTGGATCAGGTTGGCAGCTGCGGATGGTGGAAGGAGACATGGATGAACACCAGTGCTGGGTAAGTTACTTCAAAAAAGTCATTAGAATCATAATCAGAAATTAATTACTAATTACATTATTATTAAACTTATATGTAAATTACCTTTCTAATTATTTTGTTTGAAAAGTAACCTAATTACTCAATAAATAATTTCATGTCTTGACTCAATACTACTTAAAATCCATATTTATAGGAATTGAACTTTAATCTTCAATTCTATAAATCTGAGTCAAACAGAAACTTTCAATTTTATACAAATAAATACTTAAATAAATGATGACACCATATTTCATACACACCATATATTGACAATATTTAATTTAGTTGTTTTTAGGCATGTGCAATTGTTGAACAAATCTAACATTCTAATTATATATGATTAATAAACTATATGAATAACAATATAATCTTTTTTTTCTTAAGCATGTGCAATCATCTTGATAATTTAATCTTCTTTGGTTAAAACTGAACTATTAGGCAAAATATGTTTGTATAACTAAAGATATAGAAAAAAATGCACAAAAGCACGCACATCAATCGAAATGGGTGCTCAGCCAAACAGCAAAAAGTGCATAAATATATTCAAAAAGGCGGCAACACCAAAGCCAATGCCAATTTATTAAATTAAAAAGGGTCACACAAAGCGTGTAACGTATGGAGCACACCGGCTCTCCATCAGACAGTCTACACAATTCATTTATGTTGTCCAAACACAAATTGATTGTTAACTTAATTGATTTTACAAATTTAAGTGGATTGAACATAAAACAATTAAGTTGTCCCAAAAAACTGCAATAATTTAACAGCTCATTTTAAATAAGTACTTTAAACAAGCAGCTAATTAATTTTTTTGAGTTTAGTTACTGATTATTGACTGATTAGTAACTGATTATTTTCAAATTCAATACATTTATAATTTTGCTATCTATTTAAGTTTGTTTAGTACTGAATTATAGAAGGGGGCGAAGAGAAACCGAATGAACTAACACTCACCCAGGATCACTGTCACCCTCTGCCTTCCAGCTGTCACCAAATTCAATGGAGTTATTCGCTGGTTTGCCGTTTGGCTTCAAGTTATCATCAGAGGAATCTCCGTTGTAGTTACCACACATCCCGCACACCTATAACAGAAAGGACAGGAAAAGCAAAAATCAAATCAAAGCTTGTGGAATCATTGAAACCTTCTGATTTATTCATTACACAAGATTATAGACCAGATTTACTAATTTGCTGTGCCAGATTAACACACTTTCTGTGTGAAAAAACTCTGTCAGGATTGACTGAAGACACGCAGTGAAAAATCAGCAGTGAAAAGGAGTGGACTTTATTTGTGTGGCTGTTCTAAGTGCATATTTGCACTGATTAGTACATCTGGTTGTATATTTACAACCAATATCAAGCAGGGAGATTCATACCTTGTTGAAGTAGTCTCCAGGCACTGTGATCTCAACATGGTGCACTCCATCAAACTTCACAATCAGGCCGAAGTCTGTGTCTAGTATTGTGTTCACTCCACTGGTGAACACTCGTGATTTGGCTACATTGATGTCATATGGGGTTTTTACCCTGCGTTCATCCAACTAGTCGAATAGATAAGAGTACAAGTAAGAGATTTAGCACAGTGATCAATGAATTCATACAGTTTGAAATATCTATTATACCATATGTGTGATCATCAACCACAAAACCAGTGTTGATTTTTTGAAACTGAAATTTATACATAGTCAATAAGCTTTGACATTGACATATGGTTTGTTAGGATAGAATAAATTTTCCAAGAGTTCAAAAAAATAGGCGTTTTAAGAAAACTGTCTTTAAAGTTATCCAGATTAGGCTCTTAGAAATATTTAGAAGTATTTACAGTAGGAAATTTACAAAATATCTTCATGGAACATCATTTTTACTTAACATTCTAATGATTTTTGGCATAAAAGGAAAATAAATAATTTTAAACTTTACAATGTTTTTTTTTGGCATTGCTAAAAATATATCCATGCAAAATTAAACAGTTTTTGTGGTCCAGGGTCAGAATGGTTTAATCAGAGGAAGACAAATGCAACATAGATCAAATTATTTCCTCATCTATTTTTCTGTGACTCTCACCAGAACTCTTCCACTCTTGCTGATGGTGATGTTGGCAGTGGGCAGGTAGACAGTCACAGAGCGAACATATGAAGCTTCTGGTTGGCCGCGCTCTTCGTTCTTGGCCACAATGGTGAAGGGTGTCACCATAGAGGTGTTGCACACCGCCACCAGTGTGTAAGTGCAGGTGCCCATGTAGGTGTGCATGATGCCATCGAAGGTGTAATAGTGAGGATCCCCAGCAATGTGGCAAATGCCCACTCCTGCAAAGAAGGTCAGTTAGCATGAATCCATTATAAAAATTGTTTAACACAGATAGAGTATAAAGAGAGAGATAAAGAGATATTAGTAATGCAATATCCACCATATCGATAGCAGCTGATAAATGTGTATTTGTTAATGTTTAATGCAAAGTTTTAATGTTAAGAAAACAGTATCGGGCCATAAATTTTGGATTTTTTCTGCTGGATGATCTATTTTAGATACCTTCATGACATGACATGTTGCACGCAGGTGCACATTTTAGTAGAGTTTATGCTAGAGGGAGGATTAGAAGCTGGCACTGTGGGACTTTTTCCATTGAGGAAAAAAAGATCTGGCTGCTTCTTTGCAATTTTCTGCAGTTACGGTTTGCATTTGTTTTTGTAATCAAGCTCAGAAAAATACACATCAAGGCCTACACGTCAATTATCAGATTGCAAATATAGAGTAATCTGTTATTTGTATTTTCATTTCAGTGCATCCCTAATACATAGACAGACAGACAAACAGATGCATGAACAGATACTGTAGATGGATTTATTATTAATGCAATTTGTACCTGTGTTCACACAGCCTAGTTCACCCTCATTGACTTTACATTCCTGAGCTGGACCACATTGCCACGCCTCGCATGTCACAGTATTGAAAGGTGAGCATGTGCAGCGCTCTGTGCAGTCATCTTTTGTAAACCAGCTGTCTCCAACCTGACGAAAAAAACAAAACATATGGATATGAATTATTAATTGAACTACACAGGGGTGTGTAGCTTAAACTAGAAGTCCTGTGCTGAATGTCCTGTAACAATGCTGTTTTTGTAATTACTTAAAAACTGAACTGAAAGCTCCATTCAGTTTCTCAAAGGTCAACTCACAGGCCTGTAGTTGTTGTTTTTGTCAGTGCAGCCGCACTCTCTGAAGGGTACACACTCATCTCCACTGAGGACAAAACCAGGGTCACACACACATCCCTCAACGCAGGGCTCAGTACAGGTGCTTTCGGATCCAGGGTCCTGACAGCTGGCTGGACATGCTGAACCACAGTGCTCATAGTGACTACCAACCGCACACTTAATTGCTGGAAGAAGCCAAAACAGAAGAGCGGTGTTATATAAACCATTGCAATGAGGGAAATGAAAGGATCAAAATAGAGGGAAAATAAAGAACGAAGCATGTGAAACTATGGGCGGATATGGAGAGACACATAACTGCAACTGTTTTAGCATGGCCATTTTCGGAACAAAAGAAAGACACAGCACTCATTGACGGCTCCCTAATTGAAGGGTGCACACTAAAAAGGCTGAGTCTTTAAAAGACCAGGATACAGTTAATGGCAGGTTTTAAGGCCTGTAGGTCTGGAACACTTACGACAGAAGGTGTTATTCCTCCAGTTAATTGGCACCCCAGCTTGAGCGCACAGGTCAGCGTAGCTTTGAATAGCTTGGCACAGTGCCACAGCGGCACCACCGGTGCCACACTGATCAAACACACAGTTCTCAAAGTAAGGATCGGGAGGCACCACTGCATGACAAGGCTTGAAGATTCCTGGGAAAAGAATGATGAATTTCTTTTAATAGTGCACAAAACAGATGTCATGTGTCATAAGAACAGCTCTGTAAAACAGCTCAATGCAATGAACAGATGTGCTGGAATAAAGGCATTTAACAGAGCAGAATGAGGATTTTTGGTTAATTTAACCTGAAAGGGGACCTATGATGCCTCTTTTTACAGGATGTAAAATAATCTGTGATGTCCCTAGAGTGTGTATTTGAGGTTTCAGCTCAAAATACCACACAAATATTTTTTATAACTCACTGAAACCAAATTTATCCAAATTTAGATTCAAATTGTGCTCTTTTCAAAAGCGGGCAGGACTACAAAAGCCTGTGCATCAGCATAGTGGCAGATTTAAAACAGGACAAAATCTGAAAATGTCAAAAAAAAAAGTGGTTCAGAAGAAGGTAGTCTATGGAGACTCTGGTTTTAATTTGTGCATCCTAAAACTCCACATTTATAATATATTTTATATATTTCGACAATAGCCTTCCCTCATGCCAGATGAAAATATTCTCATTATGATAAAGCCCTTGAAATGTTTTATGTTTTTGTTCAGTGAGCTCATCATTAAGTGTTATGAACGGTATGGTTCACACTATGTTGTGTCTCACCATTGGGGTCGGTGATCATCCCACAGCTAGTAGGTTTCTGAGCTTCACTTTGGATCTTATCGTCACATTCAATGTCTCCTCCACCATGAGTACAACTGTGCCAGACAGAAACAGGCATGAATGATTAAAGCTTAGATGACAGAAAGTGCATGCATTTTTAGCAACAAAAAAAGAGCATGTGCTTTCACTTACTCTGGTCTGTCATCAGGCACCTGCCAACTCTCCCCAAGCTCATTGGTGTTGTCTGTGGGCTTCCCATCTAACTTGATGTTGTCATCATTAGGATTACCATTAAAGTTTCCTGTAATATAGTAATTAGGATTTAACACACCAAAATATTAAGATTAAATTGATACAATTTCTTTATAATTTTTAGCTAGTGGGATAACTGAATTTGCTATCTTTACCACAAAGTCCACATAGCAGCCCGTTGTAGGAAGAAGGCAAGGTGACATCTGCATGATGATTTCCATCAAAGCGGACACGCAGCCCAAAGCTGGTCTCAAGCACCACAAATTTGCCACTCATGAAGATCTTAATGCCATTTGAAAGTGTGACAGGCACAGTGACCTGAACTCCATTCACCTGTAGGACGAAGGTAAGCAAATAAATGCACTGCTCTTCTAATCCCCTCTAATCTGTTAATTAGGCTTCACAAATCCCCGGAAATATCTCTCACCTGTACTTTGCGGCCCTTGCCCAAAATGACTGTTGTGTTGTGGACATTGACGATAACAGATCTTACGTAAGACACTTTTTTATTATTGTCCCTGTGCTCGTTTTGTGTCTCCACAGAGAAGTATGGCATGCCGGAGGTCTCATTACAGGGCTTGGTGAGAGTGTAGGAGCAGGCACCCATGAAGTGATGCACTTTATCATCAAAGGTGGTATAATGAGGGTCACCAGAAACCGAGCAAATGCCTGAACCTAAAAGAGGAAGAGTTTAAAAACGAGAAATGTCTTGACATAATTGTGCAGAACTGTTTTGGCGTATGTGAAAAAAAATGTGTGTTACATCAACTGTATGTGTGAAACAGCTTTTTTTTACCAAGTGGTTTGCAGATATAGTCTCCATCTTGAAGTTGGCAGCTCTCAGTAGGAAGACAGCTGGTGTCATAACACTTAATCGATCCTCCTCCCTCACAAGTGCACTTCTGCTTACAGCCCTCCAGATACCAGCTCTCATCAACCTAAATATGACCACAATTATATGAATGTCAAAAACTGTCATTTCATTTGTTCTATTTTTCAAAGACCTAGAAAAACCTGCACTGAGTTCCATAGTAGATATAGAGTAGGATATATATTTTAATTTAAGTCAAAGATTCGATTCATTTGAATCAGTTCAACAAAATAAATTCATTACACCAATAGGTGGCGACAAGTGCTTTGTTGTTTTGTGTAACAATAACAGTGATGGTTAATTAGGCTGAAATGTATTCGGAATTGTTATTTAGTTTAATTGTCTAGCGCTATCCAAAATTAAGCCTGGCCATTGGCTTCTGGGTATGTTTTCCCCTCAGGTGTTATGGAGGGCTACACAACGAATAAAGCGCATAAAGGTGAGGATAAACTCTGAATAATTACGACGAGATAACCGTGTCTTAACCATACGTAAGAAACACA
Organism: Danio choprae; assembly: GCA_903798125.1. Lineage (NCBI taxonomy): Eukaryota > Metazoa > Chordata > Actinopteri > Cypriniformes > Danionidae > Danio > Danio choprae. The sequence continues at coordinate 15,477,113 of CAIGQW010053631.1, forward strand.
AGAAAAAAAGCAGCTAAATAAAACGATCAACTTAAAAAGCAATATGTTTAATTGATTCACGCCGCGGTGGACTGCTGGGAGACCGACATTTTTCTCAAACAGAATAATGCATAGACATACTGTGTTCACGATCGACAGAAATGCGTGAGGTAATAGAAACGTGTATTTTTTAATAAGTAAGTCACTGAGTAAAAATATTAGTAGGCCTAGTTAATATATCAACTTCATATTTAGTATTTAATTTATCTGTATATGTGGCTATTTTATAATACATTCAATTGTATGTATTTATCAAACTTCTACTAATCATCTTGTGTTTGGTAGTTTTATGGAAGTTTTAAATTTTAAAAACTTCTACAGAGCAAGAGACCAATGGGTCGGCCCTGGTGTTAAACTCACTGGATGGTAGGAGCCTGAAGAGTCCACACAGCCACAGTCTTTAACAGGAACACATTTATTGTCACTGAGGATGAAGCCGGGGTCACATTCACATCCCTCTACACACTTT
>CAIGQW010053631.1:15477880-15488509 GCA_903798125.1 Danio choprae
TGTGTTGTTGGTTTAGGTGTAGTGGGCTGGGGTGTAGATGGTTTTGGAGTTGATGGACTCTGTGTTGTTGGTTTAGGTGTAGTGGGTTGTGGTGGGGATGGCTTAGGTGTTGTTGGGGTTACTAAAATAAAACATGAAACCAATCAATAAACCACTGCTCTCCCTTTGAATTATGTATTATATGACAACCAGTGTATCTAGATTATGTGACTTACCCATACAAGTGGTAATGCAGACACTATCTATTGCGATATCTGTCTTCTCTGTTTCACCATAAATCCCTACAATTACGAACTGAAATGAAATATGAATTATAGTGTAAACATGCATCTTTTGACAACATTTATGAAAAATGTACTTTATTATTTTTTGGTCATTGTCAAAGCTCAAACATCATTTGCAAATAATAGAATACAACTGACCTGCACTGTACCAGGTGTTCCAGTGTAGCGAACACTTGCGAGTTTCCAGCTTTGACCTTGGTTTCCTTTGAGGCTGAAAATGGGGACTCCAAGTGCCCCACCTAAAACATAATATTGTCCTTTGAACTTACAGACTTTTAACCTTAACCTCAAAGAACACCTATAAATCCAAGACTTGAATCTTACCAGCTGTGACTGCGTGGACATTAAGCTCCATGTTGGCAGCACTGCCGTACATGTAATAATGGAAGTCCAGCTGTAGGCAACCAGAGATTGATGTCGAAGGGCTCCAGAGCTGAGCAGATTCCCCTTCGATACTAAAGCTGGAGTCCATTAACAGGTACGACCCCACTGAAAACAGTTTGACAAAATAGTGGCTGTTAAAACTACTCAAAGCAGTTCTAAAATCATTATCCAGATCGAAGGACAGGGTGAAATGCTGGACTCACATCCTGGTTTGGAGAAGTCATCATCAGGACCAGTGCCTGGTGTATCGGTCTGTCCATTCCAGTGCTCCCAACCAAAGATTGCATCATCAGATACCTCATTTGTCCAGCCACAGAAGGAATTATCCTCATCAAAATCACACCCAGCAGTACAGCCTGTATGAAAACAAATGCAACATTATATACAAAATCATTCTAATATGAATTGTGTGTCTTTGTAAGGTAGAATAAATTACCAGCACAGGCTCCCTCTGTGATCACAATGTTATCCAGTGCAGTATCAGAAAATGCAGACACCCCACGCATTGCTTGAAACACGATCTAAAAGCCAAAAATGACATTAAAACTGACTGTTGGAGTCACTAAACTTATTCTGTAACCCCAAACTTCTAAATCAGTGTTGTCTGGGGTTTCAGGAACATTGACCATAATACTTTGACAGCTTTGAAGGCAGTGTACACAGACATGAGTCATGATTTACAGGACGTTAAACATACAGTATGCATTTAATGTTTAAAAAGGTAAAGCTTTGCACTTACCTGAGCAGTCTGTCCAGCTGGTATGGGCACTGTGATGGAAGCTCCAAGCCATGACGGGCTCTGTATGCCAATTTTTTGCCACAGTTGTTCCTCAGAGCCAGGACGTTTGGCCAGCACAGTCAGAGTGTTAGTATGATCAGCACCATACATGAAGTAGACGAACTGTACACAGATCTCTGCAGGTCCATTTGTTATGGTTGGGCCGAGAAGGCGTACTTTCTGTCCATTTATATTGTTGTCAGCCTCATGGTATATGTAATACCCAGCTATGGCAGAGAATTGTTTGGTTTACCAATTAATGAGAGAATAGAAAAGTAGTAAAAAGTGTTCACATAAGTTACCTGAAATCATTATGCTGCGTGTCTTTGGACAGTGAATGTGTATTTTGAATGTGATTTGTTGGTTTGGCACTCATACTCACTTCCATCCGGATAGTCTCCGTTAGGTCCAGTGCCTTGGCTTGGAGTTGTTCCATAATGTCGTATCCAGTCACCATTATCTGCTGTGTCTTGTTGGAAGTTGCAGAAAGGGTCTTCATTATTGTTGAAGTCGCAGGAGGCCAGCACTGTTTGAAAGACAGATATTTCATGAGATGTTTCCAGTTGTCTAGAATTGATTATACTAAGAATTCTATTTGATTATATATTACATATTTAAAAGTAGTCCTAAAATGAGGAATAAGTAAAAGCTTCAAGTGGTATAATTATCCTGTGTTACATGCCATAAATGTTCTTTATGTTTATAATGTGTTAGTAATGTACATGGACCTTAGATATGCTTTATGGGGGCCTACTGTACTCCACCCATTTACAACCAGTTTCCATGTCATTTGGTAATCATACATGTTCTCGCTCGATTGCATGCATGTGCGAACATTTTGTGCTGCGCAAAGCTTTTTATTTTTGCAACAGTTCAAAGTCTCTGCACAATATTCTTTAGAATAAATGGACTTGATCAAATTCTTTGCAGTTTTGTATGTTAAGATAATAATTGGATGAATACAATAATTATATTGTAGTGATTTATTTATAATAAATATTTTCATATTAAAATATATGAATATCTTGAATATTAAAAAAAGAATTTAAAAAAATGAAGTCAGAAAATGTTGCAATGCTGTGAATTCCCTAGTTTATCGCTTATATTTTATTTACTTACCAGCATCTCTCTCTGTCACGTCATGTCTATAAAAACACAAAAATAAAATTAAGAAATGTTTTATTTCCTTGTAAAAGATTTGAATAGCTGCAAAGTCATTCAATCATTTCTTATCTACAAAGACATAAAAGTAGAGTAATTCATTTACATAATAGCAGTCATCGCTGTGGCATTTATCCGCTGTTTCCATCATAATGATCAGATTATCGCAGTGTGAGATCAAAGTTGCTTTTTTAAATTAGATGTTAAATGTTTAATTACATTTAAATAAAACGTGTACAGAAGGAACTATTATGCCTTGGCAATTCATCAGTGTTGTGAATGTAATTGAGAAACAGCAAAACTTTTTCTAATTTAAGTAATTGTTTACTTAACTTAAGTTACACAAGTTATTATGGTATTCAGTACTGGATGAATCATAAACTTGGTATAGATAGATTAATATTTATATTATGAATGCGTTTGCATATAATCGAAATTTGCATATAATAGAAATAGAATGGAATAGAATATGCACATTCTTCAGATAGTACATACAGTACATCAGATAATTGACTCAATCTGATTCTTAATAGAAGATTGAAATCCATATTACTGTTCAAATACGATGCCAAATTACTGATTAAATTAGGAGCATCTCACCTGTGTTTGTTGTCTTCAGCGGTAAAGCAACCCGTTATCCATATTAAAACTAGTATTAACTCCAGACGTCCCATGTCTGGATTAAAGGATGGTGTTAGGTTGACTAAGACATAGGTGAGAACGCTGCGTGAGTTTATAAAGGGTCGGTTGCGTGGTCAGTTAGGCTGGGCTTTTGGAGGTGTGTATCAGGTTTTATCACTTTCATGAATATTATTTTACATGGCTTATTGCAAAACCAGTTTTAGTGAATCAGTAACTGTTTGTGATAGGACCAGGGTGTGTTCCCCGTGTTAGATCTTATGGGCGGGAACATTTATCAGAAGATGCAGTGAAGTTCAGCACATACAGTACATAGACCTTTGGTTTCAACTCTCATAGCAGGAATCCCCCATGTGTTTTATCACTGTTTTGTACAGTCAGTTTTTAAGTATTCTTGACAACACTGGGAGTTCATTGCTGACATCATTAAGCATCGTTCATGAAATAGTCATATTTAGTAATAGAAAATAGTGATATATAGATCGAAAATATTGATATGAAAACAAAAATGAATGATAATTACATTTTGGGAGAATTAACAGTTGCAAGGGGATGTCTATATATATATATACACACATATGTAGTTTGTTTTTCGTTATATAAAATGTATGCACATAAAATTAGAGATTTTTTGAACTATACAGCCATATTTGTTTATTATATACAATAGATGGATTGATTTGTATTGAATTGAAAGCACTCTTTGCTTTCAATTGAAAGTGCGATTGATAGCACCACAAATACAGTGAGAAAACAGACCTGGAAATGTTATTTGCGTTGCACAGCTTGTTTGTTGCCATTTGTGCTTGTCTCGTTGAGACCATTAATTTACTTAATTTATAATTAATTTTGCCCATTAAGTCACACTCTTCTGCTTCCTTGTTTGGCAGCCCTAATAGTAAGTAATTTTGTACTTAGTTCATTCAAGTTGAGTTATTAATGTGTATGTGACATTGTTTTAAAGAGCTTTACAAAAAAACTATAATGGCTCAACCCTGTAACTCAGCGCTGAGCAGCTTTATGGAAGGGCAACATACTGTATATATACAGTATCAGTGGTATAAGTTATACACTGTTTGAGCTCTATCCTGTTATATTTACTATTTTAACAGTTATATCAGTGTCACATTAAGTGAAAAGGCTCAGTACTTATAATGATATAAGTATATAAGAATATTTCTGATATCATATAATAATAATATCTTGTACACTGTAAATGTTTTAAATTTGGGTTGTCTTATTCTAAGCTCACTCCTTAACTTAATCCTTCAGCTTAGTCCCTGATTTCACAGGGGTCGCCACAGTGGAATGAACCATCAATTACTCTGGCATATGTTTTATGCAGTGGATGCCCTTCCTTATTCTAAGCTAATATTACAAATATCAATACAAAAACAAACTGCTTTCTTCTTTCAATTTGGGGCCATAGAGTAAATTCCCATTCTCTATGTTACATCGCTAGTTGCATACAATTCTGATTGAGTCGTTTTTATCACTAGTATTTTATTTATCTTTACTTTGACCATTCTAACTAGCCATAACATATCACATAAAACAAATGAAATAGTTTTATGGTATATGTTATGGCTAATAACATATAATATGTTATATGTTATGGCAGTTAAAACTAAAAATGTTAATCTTTATTTTAATGGTCCCATTTTGTTGATTTTAAGTTACACTGTATGCTAACTACTTCTTATTATTAGATCATTAGTATACTGTATAGTTAGGGTTAGTGTAAGTTGACATACTTTCAAATTTCTTATAGTCAAAAGAATATCCGTTGGTTGAGCAGCATCAGCAGATATTAAACAGATAGACTACTAATACCCTAATGAGAATTAGTTGGCATGTAGTTCCAATGTAACTTATCTACAAAAGACACTAGATACCAATAAATAAGCATTAGTATAACTAGTATTGGGCCTCACAGTGGCGCAGTGGGTAGCACGTTCGCCTCACAGCAAGAAGGTGGTTCGCTGGTTCGAGCCTTGGCTGGGTCAGTTGGCGTTTCTGTGTGGAGTTTGCATGTTTTCCCTGTGTTGGCGTGGGTTTCCTCCGGGTGCTCCGGTTTCCCCCACAAGTCCAAAGACATGCGGTATAGGTGAATTGGGTAAGCTAAATTGTCCGTAGTGCATGAGTGTGAATGGGTGTGTATGGATGTTTCCCAGAGATGGGTTGCAGCTGGAAGGGCATCCACTGCGTAAAACATATGCTGGATAAGTTGGCGGTTCATTCCGCTGTGGCGACCCCAGATTAATAAAGGGACTAAGCCGAAATGAAAATGAATGAATGAATGAATAACTAGTATTTATTAAATAGGTACTAGCATTTAATTAATTAATATTTAAGAAGTAATACTAAATTACTAACTACTAGTATATAAAAAATATTTAGTAGTCTTGTTTGAAATGCATGCAAGTCAAAAATGAATGGTTGAAATCTGAGTGGCAGATTTCTATTGTAGTCAATGGCAAAAAGTGGAATTTGCTAGAAGCAATATTCATTCATTCATTCATTTTCTTTTCGGCTTAGTCCCTTTATTAATCTGGGGTCGCCACAGCGGAATGAACCGCCAACTTATCCAGCATATGCTTTACGCAGCGGATGCCCTTCCAGCTGCAACCCATCACTGGGAAACATCCATACACACTCATTCACACACATACACTACGGACACTTTAGCTTACCCAATTCACCTGTACCGCATGTTTTTGGACTGTGGGGGAAACCGGAGCACCCGGAAACCCACGCAAACACGGGAAAAACATGCAAACTCCACACAGAAATGCCAACTGACCCAGCCTGGGCTCGAACCAGCAACCTTCTTGCTGTGAGGCGATTGCGCTACCCACTGCACCACCATGCTGCCCTCTAGGAGCAATAATATTATTAAAATAATCACTATCCATTTAATTGCTCCCAGTCTCTATAAATGAGTACTACTACCTAAAGAGGAACTATCTAAGTACTAGTATTTTATAAGTACTAAGGTATTAGAGTAAGTAGCTAAGGAGTCATTAGCTCAAAAATAATTACTAATAGAATGAAAATAGATGCTGTTATGTTTTATATTAAATATTAGAATCAAAATAAAACGGATCTATTCAGCTTCAGTTATTCAGTTTTTCAGTCTTCAAGCAAGTTATCAACTAACAAAAGCTAAATTTTCAACTGAGATAATGACTCTTATCTTGGGTATTATTCCTGGTGCTAAATGAATGTTAATCTGTGGGAATCACACTTATGTCGCTGAGATTCCACCCTGTTCTCTGATAACGTGTGTGTTTATGATGCCTGTAAAAAGAGGCGCCCTGAGAACGATGATCCGAATCAGGTCCAGCCCATCAATGTAAGCCACTAAAGTGTGAAGAAAGAGGAAAATTAAGCTAAATTTACCATAAAAGATCCCCTTTTTCTTCACATACTTCATTATCGCGATCCATTTGTTGGAATGGCTCACCCAGATATCAGATACTAAAGGACTGTTGTGATTAGTACGCCATGAACAAACATCATAATGATTTGTATAATGTTTAACAAATCTGACTGTGCTTACTGATCCGCATTATATAATGTGCCTTAATGACTTTATTGTAAAGTTTACTGAATCTCCCGTGTACATACTGGAGCCTTCAGATAAAAAGTATAGTTCGTCTTTTTCAACAGTTAAATATAGAAATGTGTGCTTGAAGAAACTGGAATTAATAAGGGGATTTAGTTTGGCTTAAGGATGTTTGTTCTTCCCAAGTTTCATAATGTGAAATGTTTTGCAACTGAAACCTTTGCATCTGTTTGCTTAGTGATGCATCATTTTAACCCAAATGTCTTGAAAATTAACGGATTAACATACAAGGAAGGACATTGATATAATATACAATTATTTATGCATACATGAGCTTGATTTGACTGACATTGTGCAACATTCATCATGAAACATAAAGGGATAGTTCACTCAAAAAATTCAATTCTGTCATCATTTACTCACTCTTCACTTTGATTATCTTCCTTCTGTTGAGAAGATATTTTGAAAAATAGTTGTGGCTGGCACCCATTGACTTCCATAGTAATCTTTCTCCTACTTTCCTACCTGTTAACAACCAACATTCTTCAAAATATCTTCTTTTGGGTTCAACAGAAGAAGGAAATTCATAAAGTTTTAAAACCACCTGAGCGAGATGACGAGGTCTTTTTCATTTTTAGGTGAACTATAGCTTTAATCTTCTGGATTATTGTTCATTTACAGATTGGAAATTAATGATTATTGTGCAGTGTCTACAGTAAATGTCATGGCTGCTGAAAAATCTAATTTGTGTTTTTTTATAACAAATTATTGCAGCCTTACTGGGCATTGCAAACATTTAATATCCCTTTCAAGTTCCTGTTGGCCTGTGTATGTAAAAACTAACATTAATCAAGATATTACATGCTTAGAAAAGTGGGTAACGCTATTAATTAACGACAATTCCCACTATTAGCTACTGGCTTATTACCTGCTTACTATTAAATATTGGCTGTTTATTAGTACTTAAAAAATATTATCTTATTCCACATCCCTAATCTTACCCAATACCTAAACACAACTACTGCTTTGATTTGTTAATACCAAGAATTGTACCTTAAAATAAAGTGTGATGAAAAAGCATTGTAATATGAAGAATTTGGTGTATAATAACTGTAGATTACTGTAGACTAACTCAAATTCCTTGGCCATGCAGATATACATCTTTACCTGTTTCTTTATATTGATACATTCGATCCCTACATGTGCTTATACAGCTGTAAAGGACATTTTATTTTTATTGCCTATAACATAAGTTGCTTGATCCTAGGAAACTACAGCGATAAGCGAGTTTAAACCTTTGTCCCATGGTATACTGTGGTAGATTGTAGTCTTCTGAGTCATGACTGCACCAAAGCCTTCTCACTGTTGCTATTGATCAACACATGATTTAATCATGACCTTTACGCACAATACCTCTTCATATTCCGACTCATACTGTATGAACACAGACACAACCTACACTTTAATCTGCTTTCTCATGGAGATCCTCCTTTTATTCCTTATTATAAGTATGTCCATGTGCTTTCTGGTATATAAAAATAAATGAATGCATATATTGTCATAGCTAAGAACTGCCTCCCACGTGGAAAATTTTAGCCTTTTACTAATGTGTTTTGGCAATAATTGACGTCATAAAAACGATGTTGCAACATTTTAATTAAATACAAATTGTATGTATAATATTAAGTTATTTTATTATATTAATAAAAAAGTATAAAAAAATAATTGTGGTGTAATGGCTTAATTTCCCTATATGATAATTAGAAAGTATTTATAGCGCTTCACTTTTTCCACATTTTTTTATGTTACAGACTTATTCCAAAATAGATTAAATTAATTTATTTTCTCAACATTCTCCACACAATACTCCATAATGACAATGTGAAAAAAGATTTTTTGAAATTGTGTAAATTTATTAAAAATAAAAAGCCTGAAAAATCACATGTACATCTACAGTGAAGCATGGTGGTGGCAGCATCATGGTGTGGGGATGTTTTTTAGCAGCTGAAACTGGAAGACTAGTTAGGATAGAGGGAAAGATGAATGCAGAAATGTACAGAGACATCCTGAATGAAAACCTGCTTCAGAGTGTTCTTGAACTCAGACTGGGGCGATGGTTCATCTACCAGCAGGACAATGACCCAAAGCACACCGCCAAAATATCAATGGAGTGGCTTCACAACAACTTGGTGAATGTCCTTGAGTGGCCGATCCAGAACCCAGATCTAAATCCTATTGAACATCTCTGGAGAGATCTGAAAAGGGCTGTACACCGTCGCTTCCCATCCAACCTGATAGAGCTTGAGAGGTACTGCAAAGAGGAATGGGCAAAAATTCCCAAGGACAGGTGTGCCAAGCTTGTGGCATCATATTCAACAAGACTTGAGGCTGTAATTGCTGCCAAAGGTGCATCAACAAAGCATTGAGCAAAGGCTGTGAATACTTATGTACATGTGATTTTTCAGGCTTTTTATTTTTAATAAATTTGCAACAATTTCAAAAAATCTTTTTTCACATTGTCATTATAGGGTATTGTGTGTAGAAGTTTGAGGAAATAAATGAATTTAATCCATTTTGGAATAAGGCTGTAACATAAAAAAATGTGGAAATGAAAATGTGGCACCTCGCATGTAGACAAGAATTTCTTTCATGTTGAGTTTGAAAAGACAGTTTATTAAAGATTTGCCTCAGTTTATTGCATCACGCTCAGTGTGAAAGGGCCTTAATAATGAAACCCCCCTACGCTGATGTAGACAGGTGGTGCTGAGGAAAGAGGGATGCTAAATTCTCAATGCACACACAATACAGGAGTCAGATCTTACAGAAAAGAAATGAGGATATGTACTGTACAGTAAGCGGAACAGAAGAGTTTCATGTCTGAATTGAATTTAAACATTCATTCATTCATTTTCTTTTCGGCTTAGTCCCTTTATTAATCTGGGGTCGCCACAGCGGAATGAACCACCAACTTATCCAGCGTATGTTTTACACAGCGGATGCCCTTCCAGCTGCAACCCATTACTGGAAAACATCCATACACACTCATTCACACACATACACTACGGACAATTTAGCTTAGCGGTACGCATGTCTTTGGACTGTGGGGGAAACCGGAGCACACGGAGGAAACCCATGCAAACACGGGGAGAACACGCAAACTCCACACAGAAATCCCAACTGACCCAGCCGAGGCTGGAACCAGCGACCTTCTTGCTGTGAGGCGAATGTGCTACCCTCTACGCCACCGTGCTGCCCCGAATTTAAACATCAACCAGTAAATTCTAGTATATTCATATGACATTGTTTTCTAAAGTATATGCTTAATTTTCTCAAATTCAAATGAGTAAACCTTTACAGCTTTGCTTAAGTTTATTAATTCCTACAATATGCATAACTTTTAAGATCCTGCGATTGCATCAGATCTGTACTGGGAACTGTTTTAAATTCTGAGCTTATTTCTGTTTGTTCAGTATTAGGGTGGAATGGTGGATTATGTATTTGCTGAAAAGAACCTTATAAATCCAGATTTATATGAGCAGGTATGTTCGTTGAGCTTTCTCAGCAGTCGTAAGACACACCTGAATATCTTTGGTCAGAAGTCTGCATAAAATTCAGCATTTACTATTTAGAGCATTTTATTGTTTTCCTAATACTCCAAACACATGGGAGACACCACACTGGTGGCAGTAAGGATTAATTTTGCTCCATGTTTGAGATCTAATTTAGTTTTTTTCTTGAAACAAAAAAGAAAAAGAAGACTGTTATATAAAATTAGATATTAATTATTAAACATCTATATTAGATTATAACATTTT
>CAIGQW010053631.1:15510727-15537983 GCA_903798125.1 Danio choprae
CACACACACACACACACACACACACACACACACACACACACACACACTAATATTCCTAACATCCCAGCAAATTCAGCTCAAGATCAGACCGTTTAAAGCTCAGAGCGATAACAGACAACTCAAGTTTATGACAGTAAAGTCAAATCACTTTTATTGTCAATATGTTTTTTTAGAATTAGAAAATAATTTGACAGTAAGGCATGTTTGAATGGGATGCATCTACTCTCTAAAAACATAGCAGCAAGGTTTGAATAGTTGCAACTGAACAAACCATAAGACTTCTAGAACAAAAAAATCAATCATGGTGATGGTGTTGCAATAAACCAGTCAAAGCCCAGACCTCATCCTGACGGGAATGCTGTGCAGAAACAGATGCCCACAAACCTCAAGAAACTAGAACAACACTTTAAAGAAGAGTGAGAAATAAAAATCATACAATATGACCTGAGAATAATTTTAACTTCAAATAATAATTGCTGATAAAAGTGCATCTACCGGCAGCTTTATCATACTGTGACCCATGGTCTCTCAATCTTAGCTTCCATTATTTTTTTAAATAAACTATTGTTGTATGTTGTGTTCATGAGTTTTTATTTTCCAAATGTTAAGACCTACAAAGGACCAGATAATGTTTTATTATGTCCTGATCAGGAAAAAAATGGAACTTAGTAGACCTTATTCTTCACGTACATATAAATGACATTTTTATCCACGATAAAATACAGCTCGTTATACTGCTTGCTGTTTCAAACTGATATTTTCTTATTATATTATTCCACTTTTAATGTATAGTCATGAACACACTTGTTTGTAGAGCAGGTAGTTTGACCGTTTTCTGCCATTTATTATTCCTAGTCATTTCTCCCATAGGCAACTGAACTGGAAGATCTAAAACAATCACAAAACCGAGCACACTTCCACATTAAGGTCAATAGGGTGTTCTAACTTTTTCACATGACTGTGTGTTTGTGTGCCTGTGTGTTGTCACCAATTTTGATCTCATGGGGACATTGTTTTCACATAAATTGCATAGAATGAAGTATTTAAAAAATGGAAAAAATCTGAATGTTTCCTGTGAGGGTTGGGTTGAGGGGTAGGGGGATAAAATATACAGTCTCTGTAGTATATAAATCTTTACATTAATAGAAAGTCCCCATAATGACAGCTGTACAAGTGCGTGTGTGCGTGTGCATGTGCGTGTGTGTGCGCATGCCTGCGTGCGTGTGCACATTTTTCCCATTAGCCCAAAATCTTAAAATTGACAGGTGCATAAAAACATTGACATTTTGCCTGCAGTATCTCACCTTCAAAGGATAACGATGCCATACAATTGTAAATCATGCTAAGCTTATATATAAAGAAATTATAAAACACACATTTAAAGTTCCCCACAGTTTCTGTGTCATATCTACACATACTTGGGGCATTGAGTAAAACATGCCTGCTTAACATTTCTCAACTGAAAAACATCAAGCATATCTATTTCAAAATACTCAGTCATACGAAAAAATTCCACCCTTCCCATCAGCAACACCCATCGCACATCCACAGAAACATGCAGTTTCTTGTAAACGTTAAAGGGTTCAACCATGTCCTATTTGATGGCTCAACTTTCCTTTTTGCCGCCACAAGCTCTCAAGGTTTGGGCTGTTTTAGTAGACCTTGATATCTAAAATTGTTGTGGCTCATGGAGCTCAAGGGTGAGACACAGGACATGTTTTTGTTTAATGCAATGCTCGCTCCTCATTGGTCATATCCTGTACCTTATCTATTTGGCAAGAGTTTTGTTCTTCAGATGCAGTCACTTTTCAGAAATAAAACTTGTTGAGATCATTTACGCTAAATTATTAAATATCAGGGAAGTTGTGGTTAATCTGTGGTTAATCTAGTGCTATGATGGCACACTCAATTTTTGTGTCTGTATTAGTTCATGTATTGTAGCTTTAAAGCGATAGTTCACTCAAAAATGAAAATTCTGTCATCATCTACTCACCCTTGCTTGTTTTGTTGAACACCAAAGATAACTGAAGAATGTTGGAAACTGGTAACCATTGTTTTCCTATGAATGTCAGTGGGTAAAGGTTTCCAACGTTCTTCAGTATATCTTCTTCTGTGTTCAACAAAACAAAAACTGGTCAAGGGTAAATAAACAATTACATAATTTAAATTTTTTGGTGAATTATCCCTTAATTTTTTTATCCCTAAAAAAAAAGAATAAAATAAAATAAATTATATATATGTACATCCGGAAAGTATTAATAACGCTTCACTTTTTCCACATTTTTTATGTTACAGCCTTATTCCAAAATAGATTAAATTCATTGATTTCCTCAAAATCCTACACACAATACCCCATAATTCAATTCAAGTTTATTTATATAGCGCTTTTTACAATGTAGATTGTGTCAAAGCAGCTTAACAAGTTCTAGTAAAGTCCAGATTTCAGAGTTTAGTTCAGTTCAGTGTGGTTTAAGTTTCACTGCTAAAAGTTCAATACTGAAGAGCAAATCCACAAGTCTCAATCCGAGCAGGCCAGTGGCAACAGTGGCGAGGAAAAAACTTCACCAATTGACGAAGTGAAGGAAAAAAAAACCTTGAGAGAAACCAGGCTATGTTAGGCGCGATCATTTTCTTCTGGCCAAGAGGAAATTTCCTTGTAGGCGCCGGGGCTGGAGAAGCTGGACATCTATCGTGGAAGCTGCAGGTGAGAATGTGAAAAAAGATTTTTTGAAATTGTTGCAAATTTTCCTAAAAGATCACATATTTTAAGTATTGAAGACGTCATGTTTTTTCCTGGGAATAATATTTCTAAAGGAGCTGTTGACATGGAAATAAACCACATTTTGGTTAAAAACCCAAACAATAAAACATAAAAATAAAACAAAAGAAATCTGAAAAATTTGTTATGTATAATAACAATGGAATGATACAAGATGAAAGCACTGAACTACTCAAATGCATTTAATACTTTATACAAGGCTTTTTTGGTGATGGCAGCTTAAAAACACCTCTCATATGGAGAATGAAGTCAAAATCTTGATGGTTCTGTGGGTCTCATCTATAAAATCTGATCTTTATTTTGCATCTTCTATTGGATTCAAGTCAGGTGATTGGCTAGGCCATTCTACAGCTTGATTTTCTTTCTCTTAAAGCATTTGAGTTTCCTTGGTTGTGCTTTTGATCATTGTGTTGCTGAAATGTCCACACTGGTTTCATCTTCATCATCCTGGGAATGTAGATGTTGGACTGAATCAGCTCAAATAAATTTACAATGATGAAGGGCAGAGAGTTGCTGAATAACTACTGAGAGATTTCAGCTGCTGTCTGGGCTTTCACTGCCTTTCTACACCTACCTTTTTTCATGTGTTCAATACCTTTTCCGTGTGTCATTTAATTTTATTATGCATAACGTAATTTGTAAACTAATTAGATTAGTTTTCTTTGCATATATGGACTTCTTTGGTTGTTACCAACATCCAGGGAAAATTTCAAGTCAACAGCACCTTTAGAAATAGTTTTTTTTTTTTTGAGAATGAACTATAACACTATTTTATCAGTAATAAGAAATAAAAAAGGGACAAACACTTTCTGTTCTCTTTTCTATTTTATGTTATATATAAAAATATTTGTTTTAATATATAGAGTTACTTAGATGTTAGGACTTACAGTCCTTTTTAAAACCTATACTGAACATTTAATTGATGAATTGACTTTCACTTTCTTTGCGGAGTGTAAAGTCATGATCTGTCAAGGTGTAAATCATCACTTTCTTTGTGGCATGGTGCTCTGGGGTCAGGGAATACCCCATGTTCCACTTACACAGCATTCTTTGACATTCTACTTTCTACTTACTCACTCACTCACTCAGCTCTTTCCACTTACTCATGTGCTTATGATCAGAAAGGAGAACTCCAGAGAAGCAGACTGTTAACTTTGACCCTTCTTAAACCCATCTAGCTGGTTGTCATAATATATTGATATGATAGTATAGTTTATATACACTCACCACTTTATTACAGTACATATATCTTGCTAGAACCAAGTCAGACCCCCGTTTTACTTTAGAAATCCAATAAGGTAATTTAAATTTAGATACATTTTGAAAATGTTCTCCACACATTACACCACCTGAAACCTTAAGGCAGGATATATTCATGATTTCATGTCGTTTACACCGAATTCTGACCCTACCATCCAAACGTCACATCAGAAATAGAGACTCACCCGAGCAGGCAACCGTTTTCCATGCTTCTGTTGTCTAGTTTATTGCGCTTGTCTAAATTGTAGGCTCAGTTGTCTATTGTTAGCTGACAAAAGTGTAACCAGTGTTTTTCTGCTGTTGTAGCTCATCTGCTTCAAGGTTTGTCAGGTTGTGAATTCAGACATCAAGCATTAGACCTTGATTGTAGTTTTTTTTTTCCATTTACTGTTGTCTTTCCATTACCTCGAACCAGTCTGACCAATGCATTTTGACCTCTGGCACCAACAAGGTGTTTTCATTTAAATGTTTTCTGTCTAGTTCTGTGTAAAAACCATTCCAGTATATCAGCAGTTATATAGTGGAATAGCAGTGAAATAATCAGAACAGCCTATTCAGGGTCCCTTAAATACCATTTCTTCCTTCTTCTAATTATCGGCTTGAACTTCAGAAGATCTTCTTCAACTAATTGCATTGAGTTGCTCCCATGTGATTGGCTGATTGGTTATTTACAAGATACTAACAATACATATTAATGAGTGGTACAAAAGGTGACCCAATAAAGAGACGCATGAGTGTATATTAGATAGTGGTATGTTCAAGTCAGAAAGATCATAATAGCTTAATGCATATGAAAGCCACCACAGGCAAAACTATTATGAAACCGGGAAATTAGTGATTTTCTGGAGGGCCCGAGTTTTAGAAATGGTGACATGTCTTCTGAGGCAATGGGTGAGCAACTGTAGTAAATTTGTTGAAATTAATTTACGCAGTTATGATAAAATAAGAGGATACAGTTAACATTTTGTCACGTGGTTCCCTTTTTTACCGGTCATTAGTGTGAGTCCTTGTATATTATTCCTGTGTTCCCTAGTGTCTGTGTCCAGTCTTAATCGTCATCCCTGTCATTGTCCTTACCTGATCTTACCTTACCTTATCTGATGTTCTGATGTGCTTCCTAGAAGACTTTGTGTAAGTGCTTTCCCTTTAATAAATGTTCGAAAATTTCCTCCTTCATGTGCTCCTCGTTTCTCATCACTGCAATTCTTTGACAGAAGTACCTTTATTGAATAAAAACAGCATAAACAAAAACACCATATTACATTTTGTAAAACAAGTTAAAACATTAAATTTAATGTATAAAGTGTGCATTATCTGTATTATATTTATGTACCTAACATAATAATTCTGACTTGCCAATTACAAATACATAACACATTCTTTATTCATAAATCTTATTGGGCTCCTTAAAGAATCAATTTGCTAATAAAAAAGAGAAGCAATGATGTCATAAAGGCCATAAATTTAGGGTTGTTTGCAATGTTTAACAAGAGTGAAAAAGAGGTGATGAGGGATAGAAATACAGTGTATTTAATAAATGCAAATTTTGCTTATTAAAAAAAACCAGTAGACATAAACTGAACTCAAAAGATGGAGCAAAAGCACATCTGGAGAACATTTCACTTTCGTAATTCCTCGTTTGTTATCACATCAGCACTTATTTAGTCTAGAATAGATAAATCCACATGAACTGGTTTACAGACAGCCTTATTCAGCATGGCTGGCATTTTCCATGGGCACTGCATAAAAATCTGATCAGTGTTGTTCACATGAGCTATCAGAAGTTTGTGCAATGCAGATATATATATAAACTGTAAGAATCCTCCCAAGAGTAGACATAAGTTCATTATCTGTTTTTCGTTTTTCAACTCATTAGCAAAGTCGATATTTGATCAGCACATAAGAAGTATACTCCTCAATGGCTCTAATAAAGTGATTTCATGTTTCTGAAGACGTGCTGGTTTTAATTTCGAGATTTCTACGATTTCTCCATCTCTCCGCAAAAGATGCTCCCACATGTGTAGTGTTTCCAGCAGGGCCATCTCAACCACATCTGCTGTCCGTCACCCACTCTTCACTTTGAGTTTATCATTGATTAGTCATGAAGACCACAAACAAAAGCTTCAATATTTATTTTCACTCTGCTTGTTTTAACTCCCTGACAACAGACTAAAACAAGGCTGTGGTTTAAGCAAAGGTCAGATGAGAAGGTCAGGGTGAGAAAAGACATACAGTATACCCACCCATAAGTTTGGTTTGCACATTGTTTGATAGAACAGATTTAATGTTATGTTTAATATTCTGGAATGTTTGAAATTGTCACATTTTGAGACAAATATAAATTACTTTCATCCTATGACACTTTTAAGCACAGCCTTTAATCTGACCTTTATCTCGTTTCTATGTGTGTCTGTACTGGTTTTGGGGGTGTATTTAGGACAGTTTGTATAATTACATCGGTACAACCTATTACAATGTTGAGGTGGTTTATGAGGACATGCCTTGTGTCCTTGTAATTTAAAACTGTTAGAATCATTAAAAATTTGTAACCGGTTTCCTGCGAGTGTTGGGTTTAGTGGTAGGGTTAGGGTAAGGCGATATAATATGTGTTTAGAGTATACATTATGCCAGTGTTTCTCAACCACATTCCTGAAGGACCAACCAACACTACATGTTTTGGATGTCTCCTTTGTCTGTCACACCCATTACAGGTTTATCACTGTGCTAATGAGCTGATGGTCTGAATCAGGTGTGTTTGGTTAAGGAGACATGAACTGCATCTGAAATCGCATACTTCCATACTATATAGTACGCTAAAAACAGTATGTGAGCCGAGTATTATGTCCGAATTCATAGAGTTCGGAAAACAGTATGTGAGAAGTACAAGTTTATAAAGTTTCCGGCAAGTTTATAAAGTTCGATTCCATGCGATCCCATGATGCACCGCGAGAAAATTCATGAATGGGAGTGAAGCGATGCAACTGACGCAGGTCACGTGATGATGACAAAATGCGGGATGTAGTACGTCCGAGTAGTACGTTTAAATTTAAATGCAGTACCTACTGAGTAGTAGGCGATTTCGGATGCAGCCATGGAAATTGTGCAGAGCTGGTGGTCCTCCAGGAACATAGTTGAGAAACACTGCATTATGCCAATAGACGTGGACGTCATAAACTACCACAACAATGTGTGTGTTTATGTGATTTTGTGACTTAGGGACTTAGGTACAACGACATAGATATGGCACAGGTATTACAAGAAGGTGGTGAATTATGGGGACATTGCTGATGTTCTCATTTCTCAAAAAGCTTATAAATCACACAGAAAGTGTTTTTTCTGCGTGCGTGAGAGACTGGAAATTGTCATATTATTTACATTTTGTTCTACAGACTGGTAAAAAAGAGACCACTTGAAAGGTTTCTCTGCATTAGATTTGTATTTGAATAAAATGTCAATATTTGTTTTATTCTGTAATGGTGAAATGAAAATGCTGTCATTAAAAGTCATTCAATTATTAATTACGTTTTTTGTTTTGTTTTTAACAGAAAATGGTAATTGTTGCCAATTGTTTGAAATAATGAAAATTAGGGCCATTCCACCAAATATTGATTTCTTAACTCTTCTGAAGCAGATACATACATCAGGTTGGTTGAATTCAGTTTTAGGGAAAGAGAAAGAGATCCATGAAACAAACACACATTAGTCTGTTTGTGATAACAGATGTTGCAACCAAATGCAGGAAATACCACCACTTTTATTGATGGTAGTGAATTAGAGATAGATTTCTGTCAAAAGGAGACCACTGCAAACCTTTCCTTTTCACACAAACTTATATGTGCCAAAGCAACACAAAGAAAACACAAAGAAAATGTTAATGAGAATAACACATCATTCTGCGGGTATTATTTTTATGTTTAATTAAAACAATTGCTAGACTCATTTTGCTTTTTTCGGGGCCAGAAGCTGGAGTATTTGGATATTGCATAAGAAATTGTCCAAATTGTACAAAATGTGGTTTTGTTTTGTTCCTTTCCCAAATGTTTCTTGGATGGTTGCCTGTGGTTACAGTGAAACTGAGCTAACCGAGCTCTCATGCTTATTCAGTGGGAAATGGAGTTTTCCAAAATGGATTTTCCATTCACAGGTTTACTGGAGGCGAGACTCTGTTGACAGGGCAACATGACACATGTTGAGGGAGTTAAAGTTACAGTAACACATCTGTATTATGTCACTGTTGAGGTACCAATAAAATTATCCATGACAGTACTAATTGTAGTTTTTATGTAGGCCGTTAAAGAGGATGACTGTAAATCCTAAAGACATCAAGCATGTAAATGCATAAAGGCAGAGAGACGAGGTACATTTAACAATGCATTTAACTGACATGAAAACGAAAAACATCTGTGAACTCGATTAAAGCATGACACAATGTTTACAGTGTATACAAACTTTATGGCCTATGAATTTTCATTTTGACACTTCATTGTCTGGTCCCTTTAAAGCTCTCGCCTTTACAGTTCGTTGCTAAGCAGACACATGTTGTATTCCATTAAAGCAGTTGGTAAGTACTTTAACATTCCCTAAATAAATTACCTCTTTTCACTGTTTTTAAGGCACGTTTCTTTGCAGACACATTTGTCAGAATTCCCTGAGCATGTTTGGTCTTGATGATAAAGCTCATGGGCTCAACATGACTTGAAAGTTGTAGAAGTTATTTCATTATCATTTTTTCCATGTCTCCTCTCCTTTTGTCCCCATCCGCCAAACTATTCCTTATGCTCAGAGAATGTGGCCTTTCTTTATGAGTGTGTGTGAAGGAATGTGTGTTTGGAAGAGCCATGTATGGTCATGTGATGTGTCATTTTTCCTAAAGGTGAGTCAGGGGTTTGCTCTAATGTTCTTAATTGCTTCAGATGAAGACTCTATTTTTATAGTGAGGCTGCTTGCTGTACTGTGTGATAATAAGATGGATTAGGTCAACTTTTATTTTTGGCACACACACAGATGTCAGAGCATCCAGTCAGTAAAATTCATTTAGGTGTGTGCTTGCTTACACATCTTTTGTTCTTGACAATTATTGTATAGCTATAATTAATTGCTGTTATTCTCAAATTATGTGATTCTCAAATTAAGTGAATTACAAAAACAATTGCTAGCTTTTAAAATAACAATGATGTACATCTATTTTATTTGATTTATTCAGTTATTTACTATGATCTATAATCTATCTATCTATCTATCTATCTATCTTATTATATTTTAGTGCACAAAACTATTAATATACACAAATACAACTGGATATAAGGGCTTCATTGACAGTGTTGGATAGTTACGTTTTAAAGTAAAACATTACAATCTTAGGTCACGTTTTTTAAAGTAACTAAATGTGTAACTTGTTTTTCTTAAAGGAAAGTAACGTGAAAGTATATTTTAAAAGATTAAGATTTACCCAACACTGTTCATTAAACAAACGCTTTACAAAGTTTTAATGACTGAACGAGGTGCTATGACTGCTGTCTCTGTCAGACTAAACGTATGACTTAACTGTTTAACAGTCCCGTAAAAAGGAAAGCAGAGGCAGACAGGGAAAGAGACGCCGTTGAAAAATGGTGTTTTTGTTTGTCTGTGTGAAAAGCGGAGAGCGGGAATGAAAAGCAGACAAAATGACATCATAACTTCCGCTAGTGCGCGCGTCTGAGGGGGAGGAATCGAGTTAAATCCCTTTAAATAGAGACCGAGCTCCTGACAGACACTCAGAACAGCTCTAGGCTTCCACTGTATTGGAGGATCACAGTAACGGCTTACATCTACAGAGAAACTACAGAAGTAAAGCATCTTTAAGGTAACTTTGTGTTCTTGTTTGTCTCATTTCATAAAAGGGCTTTAATTGTATGCAGTCGATGTATGCGTCAAATTTTTCTAGTTGTACAGTTTGGGTAGCACTTACTTCTATAGTGATCGATTAAGTGGAGACATTTTGTTTTGCTCGGAGTTTAAAAAGCAATTGGATAAGATATGTGAAACTTTATTTGCCTAATATTTAATGGTCTGACCTGTATACTTTACAGAAATTTACTTTAAAATTGGGCTATCCCCACGTAAAAAAAAAAAAAGAAAATTTACTCAAGTGGTTTCATACCTAATGAATTTTATTTTACAATTGAACACAAAAGAAGATATTTTGAAGCATGTTGAAAACCTGTAACCATTGACTGCCATATTTGGAAAGTCAATAGTCACAGGTTTGCAGCATTTTTCAAAATATAATACGGGTTTAACAGAAGAAAGAAACTCAAATTTTGAACAAGTGAATGGTGAGTAAATGATGATAAAATGTTTAGCTATGGGTGAACTGTCACTATAAGTGTTTAAAGTCAAAGTTTATGTGCCATAGTAGTCTTTACATAAACACATCAGATATGAGTCAAGACAAACAGACTGCATGGTATTGCGTTTGAGTGGTTGGTGTTATGTCTTGCACATGAGGGAGAATTTTCACAAGGGAAAGTAAAGAGCTTGTTCTCTTTTTGGAGGAGGTTGAAACATTTTTTGTCTTCAAGAACACACCCACAAATATACAATTATCGCTGACATCTCTCTCCGTCTTTTTCAATAGATTTTCAGAATGCAGAGCCTGGGTGTGCTACTGATCTTTGCCCTTTGCGCATCAAGCTTGTGCAACGTTATCCAGGACAAACAGACAGATTTTGGGCTGCAGGTGTTTTCTGAAGCCATCCAGTCTGCTCCAGATCGAAATCTGGCTCTTTCTCCCTTTGGCATCGCCTCGGTGCTGGGAATGGCTCAGATGGGTGCCTATGGCACTACTCTAAAACTGCTCGCCTCCAAGATGGGCTACTCTCTGCAAGGTAGATAAATTATAGCGACTTTCAAATAAAACAAAAATATCATGTTATTAATTAAAAATGTATTTCTAATGTAATATGTAAATGTTGCTTTTGCAAATGTTGACAGAAAGAGGAATGCCCAAGTTGCAGAGGCTTCTTCAGAGAGATCTGGCCAGTGAAGACGGAGTGGAAGTGGCCAGCGGGGTCATGGTTGACCGGAAGATCATCTTGGAGAAGGTCTTTAGGCGCAGCTTGAACAAAGCCTTCCAGAGCGTCCCACACCAGATAGACTTCAGCCAGCCAGAGATGGCCAGGCAGGTGATCAACTCCTGGACGTCTGACCACACTGGTGGTGCGTATGCTATTTTGACTAAACTGCCTTTGATATTCTTAATTTGTTCATCTCTTTGGATAAAAAATGATTACATGGAAATATAAGCTCACCATACGCTAAGATGCTAAACTTGTCTGTTGTTTTCATTTTCCTAGGAATGATTTCGGAGTTCCTCCCATCTGGAGTGCTGAGTGAATTGACTCGGTTAGTCCTCCTGAATGCCCTGCACTTCCACGGGGTCTGGAAGACACCATTTGACCCCAGAAATACTCGAGAGCAGCTCTTCCACACAGTCAATGGCAGTGCTGTATCTGTTCCTATGATGACAACCACTCAAAAATTCAACTATGGTGAGTATCATAGAAATTAATTGGTGGGTTAATGAGAAAACAAGAGTTTTAGTGGTTATTTACAAAGTTGTTGTTTTTAGGTGAGTTCGTGACTAAGGACGGCGTGGACTATGATGTCATTGAGATGCCTTATGAGGGGGAGTCGATAAGTATGCTTCTGGTGACACCATTTGAGAAGGACGTGCCTCTGTCTGCCTTGACCAAAGAGCTGGGCAGCAGCAGGATCCACCAGTGGAGAAAAGAAATGAGAAAGATTAACAAACAGCTGTCTATTCCAAGGTAACCAACTGTGACCTATTTCTGTAAGCTTTGGATTTTTCTGTTGTGATGATGAACATGTAAAACTTAGCCTAACATACGTTATATTTTCAGGTTCTCCATGGATACTGAAATTGATCTGAAGTCCACACTGAGCAGGATGGGTCTTGGAGACATTTTCAGCCAGAGTAGAGCTGATTTCTCTCGCATTACTAGTGAGTATTGAGCATTGTTTGGGAACATTTGAAGCTGTTTAGTTAATATTAGGGCTGCACGATATTGGGAAAAAAATTATATTTAGGGATTTGGATTTTCTACTATTTATATTGCGATATTTTGCCAGGTTACTTGAATAGCTCTACTTGGAAAGTATTAATCATTTTATATTGATTGGGATGATTTTGCAGGGGATCTCCAAATGTAGTGCAGAGCAAAAATACAAATTAAGGAGTCTAACAGTATTTAGGCATAGAAATAAAATGATCCAATGTACAATAAATCTGTATAGCCTTTATTGTATAAATAATTAAATACAGTTCATCTTTGTTAAAGCTACAAAAGTAATAATTCCTTGTGCCCAAATGCTCTAAACTTGCTTAAAATGCACACACAGTCACAGGTCTTAAAAATACGTGCAGTTTAAAAACTTTCACTGTATTATTGTTGAACTGTAATGACTCCACAATCCTCATGTGTTCTAAACTGTGGCTGGTGTGGCTATTGCAGACACACACCTTGTGATATCAATGCTAAAACTATATATTATGCAGCCCTAGCTAATATGTTGGATTAATCTAATAATTTCTCTCTCTTTTTCCTCCACTTAGCTGAGGAACCTTTATGTGTATCCAAGGTCCTTCAGAGAGTAAAACTTGAAGTGAATGAAGAAGGAACTAAAGGCTCATCTGCCACAGGTACAAACACTAAATTGCAACAGAGATTTAGAGGCATTAGAAATATTAATCACTCTATTAGTTACACCAAAATGCATCTGTTACATTTTTTCCTGTGTTTTCACAGCGGCCGTCATCTACTCCCGTATGGCTGTGGAGGAAATCACACTGGACCGGCCGTTCTACTTCCTCATTCAACACAAACCCACTGGTCAGTTGTGCTTCATTTCATGTGTTTCTACTTACAATTTCATCTTGATGTATTTTGTGGATAAATACCAGTGTACATTTTATTTGTTTGCTTGTGGCTTCCTCATTCCTTATATCCCCTGGTTAAATTCACAGGTGCGTTGCTCTTTAGCGGTCAACTCACCCAGCCTCAGGAATACTAAAAGACCAAGGTTGTGTCAGAAGTAACCATACAAGCAGATGAACCGAGGAGATGTGTCTGCACACAACTTACTACTGAAGACAAGAAGTCTCTTTTAAAAATGAAGTTGGAGAATGCTGAACCTTCTGTATCTGCTATTTCAGCATAGCTTGGAGTGCCAAATGTGTGTGTATATATAAGGTTATTCATTATGTATTCTCTGCTAAGGTGGAGGAAAGACGTAGACTATAAAAAAAGAAAACAAATAATGACCATTTAAGGCATATATCTGAAACATCAAGGATAAATGAACATGAAAATGAAGCCTCAGTAGAAAGGTTCTACATGCACTAACAGTTTGAAGAGTGAATTAATGTTTATTGTGCTTATATATTTTTGTAAAGTTGTATTTATATTAATTTATTGTCGAAGGTCATATTTTCTTAAAGACTGTTTATTAAAAAAAAAGTATAATAAAAGTGACCCTATGCGACCACAAAGTGCTTTTGTGTTATTTATCCTCATTCATTCATTTTCATTTTGGCTTAGTCCCTTTATTAATCTGGGGTCGCCACAGCAGAATGAACCGCCAACTTATCCAGCATATGTTTTACGCAGCAGATGCCCTTCCAGCTGCAACCCATCTCTGGGAAACATCCACACACACCCATTCACACTCACACACTACGGACAATTTAGTCTACCCAATTCACCTGTACTGCATGTCTTTGGACTTGTGGGGGAAACCGGAGCACCCGGAGGAAACCCACACCAACACCAACACAGGGAGAACAAGCAAACTCCACACAGAAACGCCAACTGATCCAGCCGAGGCTCGAACCAGCGACCTTCTTGCTGTGAGGCGAACGTGCTACCCACTGCGCCACTGTGAGGCTCCTTGTGTTATTTATTAATAGGATAAGCCACCGGATTTTTTTAAATTAATATTTACTCCCCCTTAAGTGGTTCCAGACCTTTTATGAGCTTCCTCCTTCTGTTGAGCCTAATAGAAGTTATTTTAAAGTAAGCTGAAAGCTTGTAACCATTGAATTCCATAGGAAAAACAAATACTATGTAAGTCAATGATCACAGGTTTCTGGCTTTCTTCAAAATATAATTGTGTATGTTCAACAGCTAAGAAAGAATCTCAAACAGGTTTGGATCAAGTGGAGTGAATAAATGACAGAATTTTCAGGTTTGGGTGAACTATCCCTTTAAATGGCTTTGAGTTGGCGACATCTTGTGTTCAAAGCTTGGCAACGGTAGAGTCAAATACATTACAGCCCTATTCAGATGCATGAATTGCGTAGGCAGACCACTGGACTAACAGTTTCAGATAAATTCATGGTTAGCACGAGCTGAAAGGTGTTTTTGCAGTACAAATAGCGTTGTGAGGTCACCTGCCGTTATTTTTGTGACTGTGAATGAGCAGCAGGAGTGTGGATTATACTTTAACATACACAGATTAAACTTATTTGACTCAGCCTATCTCCGTTGCTATGGCAACCTGAATCAGCCCCCTGTTTTGTCATGGCAACAACATCTGAATATCTTGGCCTTATGTCAGAGAAGAGGAAAACTGTTTTCACAAGATAGACAGTAAAGCTGATTAATTACTTTGCGAATGTAACACATGAAGCGTTTGCTATTTATTGTTGGAAGCAGAAATCAGTTTCTGTTTTAAGGCAGTACGAGGACTTTCAGCAAGACAGCTTGCGGAGGCAGGAATACGCAAAGCGCATGCGCGCCGCGGTTGGTGGAGATGACGCCACCTGACCGCTCTCTTGTGACGGGAAGTCCGGCTCATTTCGGTGAGTCGGTTCTTCCAAACAGTTCCTTTCAAGAAACTGATTCAATAGTTTTTTACTTCATGCTATGATCAACTGTGTAGAAGCATACTATAAAACTTTGTCCACATACACTGCTGTTTATTATGACACTACTGATTATGGCAAACCATTACACATTTAATATAGTCATTCATTTAATAGCCTAGAATACAACAATTTTCATATTTTTTGCAGTTTAATATTTTTTTGCCGCCTGACTAGTAAATATTTTGTACTAATAATTCATTAGCAAGCTACAACTTTTTGATAGCATAATATTATAGTAGGCCTACCAATTTTATTAGATACACTTATCTATTAAATCGATTATTCTTTATTAAATTAGTATTTATTCATTAGATGATATGCTCTTCTTTTATTAGTGTTATTTGACACTCATGCCCATTTAATAGAATAAATAAAATATTTTAAAAATATATATTACTAGTGACATTTAGAATGTGAACTTATACCTTAAAGTTCTTATACCTTATAAACTTAAACTAAACTTGGTAACTGCTGAATAAGTAGGCTACTAATGTAATAGATAGTAGCCTAATAGATACTAGTACAGATTATAAATTACATTTTAAAAACGGCTTAACTGCTATAGCTGTTAATTTTGATTTTAGTATCAATTGCTCGTTCTCAATCCAAAAATTCGTGAACGAATCGGTTCAATGAAAAAGATCCGATTCAAAAGAACAAGTCGTCCGCGAATCGGACAGCGCTTCTCCGGTCTGCTTCAATGGGGCTCTGATACTACGAGCAGTCAATTAGAAATGTACTGATATTTATCCTGCGGCATTTACCAAAAAGCGGTTTGCTGTTCACAGACATTACCCGACTGCTCTCAACAAGCCGTCGAAATGGTAAGTTACACTTTTACAGCGACATTAATGTGCACTTTTCAAGACAGAGCTAGCTAGCTAAAGCTAAGTTTGTATAGTCAGCCACCTGGACATCTCAAACCTGTTTGAAGATTCACATCTCACCTGTCGGGCCTCTGGTAACCCAAACTCTCGGGTTGGACGCATTGTGTGGTTTATATCTCTCACCATGAATCATGAAACGTTAGATTATACAACGTCTGTTCACTACCGGTCAGTTTGACAGCTGGATTTTGACGTGTTAATTTGACCCTGTTTATTTATAAGCTGAACGCTTTATTCACTTCTCACCGTCCATACGGAGTATTTCCTTCATATTTCATCGGATTTGAACTGATACAGCATTAAAGTTGTCTTTTGACTCTTATTTCGACCCGGAAACGGTTATCTAGTTGCTCCTGATGAACTGTGAGTCACAAAATATTAGCATTTAACCCCACATTGTTTATTTCATTGCGGTTTTCGTCGTCATTGTCTCAGAATTATTCATTTATAGAACAATTGCACAGCGCATTTCCTCTGTTTAATCAGTTAAGCATGGAAGGAAATGCTGCTCTGAGAGATAATATCCAACACATCATACAACATCAATGTCAACTAACTGAAGAAAAGACTAATGTGATGTTATATAACAGTTTTTGTTTCCCATAATTCTTTCCTTAATAAGCCAGGAAAGTTTTCTTTAGGTAAA
The DNA here is from genome assembly GCA_903798125.1 of Danio choprae. Taxonomy (NCBI): domain Eukaryota; kingdom Metazoa; phylum Chordata; class Actinopteri; order Cypriniformes; family Danionidae; genus Danio; species Danio choprae. The sequence continues at coordinate 15,527,227 of CAIGQW010053631.1, forward strand.
TAGAACGTTCCCTCTACATTAAGAGAACGTTCTTTGGAGGTTCTCATTGGGTTGTTACACAAACCCCCCCCTGCAACATTCTCAGAACGTTAGTTTATCATTAAACAAAAACTTAGAGAATGTTTCCAGAAAAAATGTATTTAATTCACAAAAATTATACAAATATGAACCATTTGTAAAGAGTTCTGTTCAGGTCTGTGTAACAAGAGTATAATAAATGAGAATTATCTTTAATGTAATTAATTTCTGTGTTTGAGATTTGCACTTAATTATAAATGAAATAAAATAAATATCCACTCATTTAGACAACATAGTGCATGCTGCATCTGCATGAGACTGATGTTAAGTGTGAATTTACTGCAGGTTTTTAAAATCACAATATTCAAACATGATTTTAACAGTAATTAAGATACTTCATAAATGTAAGCGTCGTCAGCGCCAGTAGCCTAATGGTTAAGTGTGCTGACATATTGCACCATGGTGCTCACGGTAGCCCAAGTTCGATTCCCGGCTTGAGGTTCTTTGCCGACCCTTCCCCTCTCTCTACTCCCAATACTTTCCTGTCTGTAACCTCCACTATCCTATACAAATTAAAGGTGAAAAAACCCTAAAAATTAATTATAAAAAAAAAAATACATGTAAGCGTTTTAACTTTACTACATACGAATAAATTAATACTAACAATCAGAATTTTTACCATGGTTTACATGAAACCGCTCCAACCCCTATTGCATGTAATATTCATGACCTGAGTTTAATGTTACTGTGGTATCTCTCTAAGACAGCATTTATTTCTCCACATAAGACCTTTTGTTTTTCCCTTTTTCCATATGGCTCTAGAAAAACAGCAGAAAGCATTCATCGCTGTAAGTAAAGATGCATAGTTTAGAAGTAGGCACTGATTGTCTGTTGTGTAGATTTCTGTGTTTATTATTAACAGTAGAATCTCACCAATGTGCACATCTAACGGTTAATCTACTAACAAGAATACTGATCAACTACCATGCACAGTTTTAGCAAACGTATGTCAAATTGTAACTTGCTTTGACTGCTAAATATTGACTTGAAACCAGGAACACTTCTTTTTTTATAGCATTGAAGTAGACCGTCTCTCCTTCCCTCAGGAGGTTACTATTCTCGTCTTTGGCCTCGATTAAATTTTTTCCGTCTTTTTTTAAGTCTTTCTTTTTTTGGATATGAAGCGGCTCTTGTACATCCGAGCCTTTGACTGCCAGGTGCACCATTTTTAGATCATTTCTATGTAGGCTGACAAATTCTGGCACAGAGTAAGTCCTTAATTTAGCAAGCTGGTAAAAATGCTCCACAATTAAATTAATGAGTGCTTTAGAGAGTAGTGCTCTATGTGATAGTCTTGTGGTTTTTAATCATAGTTGTGTGATATGAAATGTGAGTGGATTGAGCTGAATGTGTTGAATATGTGGGCCGTGTCTGCAGAGAACAGATGCAGTGCTCTTCAGCTGTGCTCTTAAATATTTAACACATCTCAAATGTATAGGCCTGCTCACTTTCTAATTTTGTAATGATGGATGACGTTCAAGTTCTTTTAGGAAAAAAAGAGTGGGTTTTAGGGTTGTAATGTGTTTAAAAGGGTAAGGTGAAGTGTATATTTGTGTTATTTAAAAACAAAATAAGTTTGATTAATCATGTTGGGCTTTGGCAAAGCTACACTATTACATATATTCTCTAAATTAATGTTAGCATAAAACGTCCATGCACATTGGTTATCAGTAGACATTTTAAATTCAGAATAGTATAAGTCACACTGCAGCTGTATTATCTAAAACAAGGTGGTTTTATTAGAGGGATAGTTCACTCAAAAATGGAATGCTCATCCTCTACTTGTACCAAATTAGTTTTAGTTGGGGTTTTTTTCCTATAAAAAAGAAGATATTTTGAAGAATGTTTAATTCTGTAACCATTGACTTTCATAATATGAAAAATAAATTCGATAGAAGTGAATGATTGCCAATTTCTAAAATTTAAAAAAATATATATCTTTTGTGTTCAATAGGAAAAAACCTCAGACTGGTTTGGAACATCCCTTTAATATATTACAGTATTGTTTAATAAAATTATTAATGGAAATTAGATGAAACAATTGAGTTACATTAGATGAGATGAACGTATAAGGTATCTGTTATAGCGGAGTACAGTATATAATTTTAAATATGACATGCATATGTGCAATATCTCATTTTTTATTGTTGTAATTATAATTTTTTATTTGCCTTAAAATTGTATATGAAACTAAATAAAAAATAAAAGAGAGGATTACAGATATTTTTATGGCTGCTAAACAAAAAAAAACATTTTAATTGTTATAAATAATAACTGAATATTTAAAAAGTCAAATAATGTTTTAGTTATGTTTAGAAATATAAATAACAATAAAATATAAAAACATTTAACATTTACATATTTAATGAATAAATCTAAAGGTCAAAATAAAGACTAAATGTTAATTTCGCTATATGCTGGTGCCATTTTATTAGTTTTTGTTGTATATATTTTAATATTGCTAATTGTTTTTATTTTAGTTTCTGTTCTGATTCAGAGATTTTAACTGATTAAAAAAAACTAAAACATGATGTACAATTCCCCCCAAAAATCCTAAAATTAAAATGACAAGAGCTTACAACAGTCTTAAAAAAATTAAGAAAAGAAATAAAAATAAGAGCTATTTCCCACAGAGTGGTTTATTTATTTAATGACTGAGAAAGTAACATGTTTTTTTTCTTTCTGCGCTCCTTTCCTGTACGTCTCTCACTCTGTGCTTCTCTGCAGATGCGCTTTATGCTTCTGTTCAGCCGGCAGGGGAAGCTGCGCCTCCAGAAATGGTACACAGCGACAGCTGAACGTGATAAGAAAAAGATGGTCCGAGAGCTCATGCAGGTGGTGCTGGCCAGAAAACCCAAAATGTGCAGCTTCCTGGAATGGAGAGATCTGAAGATAGTCTACAAGAGGTAGAAAACCACACACGCGCATTTGCTGACAGAAATGTTCATTGCAAATGTGTCTCAACTGTTCTCTCCGTCTCACATAAAAACAAGGTTGTCTAAAATAAAAGCTGCAGGTTTAAAAATGGTACACTCACAATACACCTTTTCTTGCTCTGTCTCTCTCTTTCTCTCTCTTGCTCGCCTGTTTCTTTTAAAACTCTGTAACTGTAGTGAAGCGTACATCAAATTATTGTAGTGACGCATTAAATGAGCGATGACTCATTTAATGCGTCAGTGTTGAGCAGTGGAATTGTTTGAAACATCAAAATACATTTTCTATCGAGTTACCTACGCATATTCACACTCATTTGACTTGATTCAATAGTACCCTCTTTTGAACTTGTTGCATAATAATCTGACCTTTTATAAGCGTTTAAAACAAGAAACTGCAGATGAATAAGGTAAAACAATGAACCTTCAGTCGTTTATATTACTAAGGAATTAACCTTTTTTTCCATCAAGTCATCTATTGTTTAAATTTGCAAACGAGGCATTACTTAATTATAACACATGCTCATTTGCATGCGTTTCTAGCAAAAAAATAAATCTGAATACTGAAATAAGGTTCAGAAATCTTCTTTTGTTTTTGACAGTTTTTACATTTTTGAAACCTCTTTATTCATAAATCAGAAAATACTTAGCTGTATTCAGAATTAATACTTTCAATGTTGTATGTATATAAGGTATGTATGAACATATCGCCCAGTAAACACCTTTGGAATATCGATATAAATGAATGAATGAATCGAAAATTTACGTAGGTCCTTCAGAAGTTGATATTTATGGCTCAGTGCAGGAGAAAAATATACATGTTGTAATTGAAATCTTACACAAATTGATAAATTACTAGAAAATAAACATCTGAAAAGTGTATCTTGGATGTTTTCTTTACAGTAGAATGAAAATGCACTGTATGAAAGGCCAAAAAGCCCCAAAACGTTTTTGTCTGCAGTGTCTCGCTATAATAGTCACTGCACTGATCAAAAGAGATGTTTATTATCTCCACAAGGGGGCACTAAAGTAAAGCACTCCTGTCCTTGGTTGCGTGTGGTGCTTGTTTGTGTTTTTCACATCTGCACTCCATCTGATATGCTCTTGGTTTGCCCTCTGCATAATGTCACTGAGGTTTGATTAAGAGTTCAAAACTGCTTCATTGTGACATTTCTGCAGTTGTGCATTCATGTCGGGTCTTGTTCTGTTTTTTTCCTGGTCATTTTTTCACACACACACAAAGGGACTGTGTAGAGTAGACCATCTCAGAGGTAGTGAAGCAACATGCATTGATCCATTTACTTTCATTTCATTGTTGTCAGCATTCAGCATGTCGACTCCCCAGGCATCCAAGCGGCACCTGCTGTGTGTTATTGCTTTCAGCCATCACTTCTTGGGCTTCTCTATTTGTATCTGTACTATATTGTGTTATGTCACTATTTCAGATTTTATACTACATAATTATTGTGGTTAAAAAACTCCATATAATGATCACGATATTTCTAAAATATTTATCAAATTGTGATATCAGTCCAGTATTGTTATAGTTTACTAAACTAAAGTTATAGTCGACTAACCACAAAAACTAATTTAAAAATAAACATTACCTAAAAAAAGAAGAAATGTATAAATTACAAAACGTATTTATTAAGTCTGACTTAACTATAACAATATGTATTGCATCAAATGTTAAATGAAAATGACAAAAGCATGACAAAATTACCAAAACATTTAGATAAATAAATCGAAAAAGATATAAACTAAATAAAACTCTAGAAAAAGAGGTACTTATTGATACTGAAATAACCTTTTAGTTCATCGTTTTGCTTTATTTCCTTTTTTGCCAATGATTCACAACATTAAGAGTAAAAGGGGCACAATTACACTTAACAGAGAAGACTGAAATGCGAATCGATTTTAGCTTAGCACAAAGTATGACAGTTTATTAGAATAACAACAATTTCTCCATACTTGTGTAAAAGCATCAATCAAGTTGTTAAAATGACTTCTGAATGTTTGTTCTTATTGCGCCTTATTAGTTATAAAAGCTGTGTTGATTAGTATTGTATTATAAATCCATTTCTCCAGGATTTTGCTGGAACTTTTTAAAATCTATATATTTGCAGCCCAAAATGACAGACTTTCTGAGGGATTTCTCAAACTTATGTCATTATTTGCTTCATTTTCTGTGTTTTGCTTAGAACAAAAAAGACACATAATTTGTCAGTGTCCATTTTTAATCTCAAACTATTAGACTTCCAAAATCCTGGAGAGACTGATAAATATGTATTATCTTTAAAAAATGCCAAAGATAAGAACTCAGTAAAACCTTATACACACAAAAAAGTACTTACACAATTAATTAGACATGTATGACAACTGATAAATATAAAACATGATTTAGTTGTGAGTAATTACTATAGTTACTTGATGCTGAAATAACACTGTTATTCATGTTTTATTTTGTTTTATAATTTTTTTTATTCACTTTGTTCTAGCCATGAAGATAGCCTTGTTGATAACATCAAGTTGAACTGCTTTTCTTTACTTTAAGCTCATGTGCTTGCCTTGTATTCATCTAATATTTTATTTTATCCATCTTTCAGTTAACAAAACCCAATAACCCTGGTTCGAGTTCTTGCTTTTGTAAATGGGTTTTGTTTACACGATTGTCTGTATATACACTCTTCTGCTGGATGTATTATAGGTAACCAATTTGTGTGTGTGTGTTTATGTAGGTATGCCAGTCTATATTTCTGCTGTGCGGTGGAGGAGCAGGACAATGAGCTGATTACCCTGGAGGTCATCCATCGCTTTGTGGAGCTGCTGGATAAGTACTTTGGCAGTGTGAGTCACTCGTCGCCACCACCCCTCTTTCATCTGGCCTCTCTCTTTCTCTCCTCCTTTCTCGCTTTTTCATAACTCACATCACAGCAACCCAAAACCTGTGAAATGCTCTGTACTTTCCCATCCTTTTTTGGCTTTTTCGTCCATCCCCACCTCTGCATTTTGTCCTCCACTATTCGTTTTTTTCCCTTTGTAAATGTCAATTGGTGCCTTTTATCTTCCTCTACATTGATATTATTTACTGCTGTGCCCATGGCTTTTTAGTTTTGATTACCCGACTACCATTTATTAAGGGTAATTCACTTGAGCATCATGAAATGTCACAATTTTTGATGGAGTGCAGTAGTGTTCCTCTTTGAAATTTTGAACATGGAACTATTTTTTTTTTTTGCTGTTACAGTTAGTTATGTTTTTCTGGAAATGTGCATGCATTGATGATTAGTTCAGTCTTTTAGTTGCAGTACTGACTTATTTACTTTCTTAACTTTTTAATCTTTTCATATACACTGCTTTTCAAAAGTTTGTGATCGGTAAGATTTTTTTTTATAGAAAGGAACCCTGTATGATAAGATATGTATTGCTTAGTATAACGCAAATGGTGTCTCTTTCTGAAAAATGTATTAGAAAACCCATTAATGATTTACAATAATAAAAAGAATCCACATTCATTTTGGACTATGGGGGCTCAATTATATAACTGCGCAGTGCATTTTGTTAATAACATCAAATGGTTGCACTTTATGAGCTACTGGCATACCTGTGGCTATTTTTACCACAACATGAGCACAACAACAACAACAGAAAAAAAAAATGATTTGGTGCCAAGGCTTTTGGCTATAATTCTCAGTTGAAGGGCGATAAGAGAAGCAGTGCAAGTCTTTACTGGCATTGATTTGTTTTCAACAATAGGCCTAAACATCCCCAGATATCAAGTGAAGTTCATGTGGAGAAAGGGCAGAGACAAGAAGCGCTGAATGTCATTTGGGAAGGCACGTCAACACAACTTTAACATCAATCTGTTTTTCTGCATCGTAACTGGAGAACATCATACACACATTGACTGTAGTAAAACTGACCATTCATTAGGTCTCTCCACAAATAAGCTCAAACTTTCTTCCTCAGTGGCTGTGGCGTCGTGACAAGCAGCAGGTTTTCATCCGGCCAGGCTGCATCCGGCCAGCAGCAGGTTTTCATCCGGCCAGGATTGTATCTAGTGTTTCTTGACTATGCCGTTTTTCAGCATGGATTTCATTTGATATCCGGGGGCTTTCAGATTATTTATTGGGGGGGGGGGGAAATCAAGGGTAAGGCATATTGTTTAAGCATACTTTCCACAGGTGTACTAAAGGCTGATGTGAAGAGAACAAAGATGATGGTCTTCGGGATTTTTTAATTTATCCACAGTCATCTTCCCGATCTTTTGTCCTGTTGCTATTCCGAGGAAAACAGTGAAGGCATATCTTGTTGCTCTTTGACTGAAAATTACAACCAAAAGCAGCACAAAGTGTAATTGTTGCAGTATTTTATTTCGAGTTGTTATAGTCATAACAGGAATGGGCAATAGTAGTATATCATCTAGTGGAAAAATGTTATGTCATTGATGTAGAATGCACTGCACACCTATAATAATGGTTTTAGTCCAAAATTAGTTTTAAACAACATAAATCTTTTATGGTTTTCCACTACATATTTTAGACATGACTTGCATTACATTAAATCTTGAGCTTGGCTCACACCATGCAATTTTTAATAATTATATATAATTGTAGATTGCCTGACTACACAAACAAGATCATAATGTCAGACTGAACGACAATCAAGATGTGCCAAACTTGCACATGCAAGAAAAATCACCCGGAGTTTGACACCATCCATGCGTGACACATTCACTAACTAGCATTCGGAAATGTTACCTCACAGCTAACATAAACAATCTGTAGCAGCAAATTTGCACACAACACGCCTTAATAACAAAACCAGAAAAAAAACACCTGTCGTAACGGACGTCACACTGTAGGAAAGTGTAAAAAATATATATATATATATATTCTGACACTGCAAATTTGAGCCATTAAAAGGCTGTTGAACATGTCAAACCAACAATCAAAGACCACAGGTTTAATCTTAAGATTCCAGAAATCTTTTGGGATTTCTCAAGACATGGCTGAAATAACACAATTTGAGAAGAGCCTTACAAGCAGTGCCATAGCAAGTCAGTGAAGAATGGTATAAACAGAGGTCAGAGCCAGCTCCAAATGGGTGGGACTTGAGCTTCAAGTGAGCTGTACAATTCTCCTGGAGCTTTCATTTATTTAATGTCTTGTACGTGACACGAAATCCAACCTATTGTGTTTTATGAATGACTACACCTAAGATAAGATATTTCTTAAATTTTCTATGTAGTAATATAAGCTTATTCCTATTCTAGAAACTATAAAATTGGCTCAGTTAGGATATTTATGTGATGGATTCATAACAGAAGTGTTACCAGATTCTATAGATACAAGACTGGGTCTCATCTCTCTCTCTCTCTCTCTCTCTCTCTGTGTGTGTGTGTGTGTGTGTGTCATTCCCAATGTAGGTTTGTGAGCTTGACATCATTTTTAACTTTGAGAAGGCTTACTTTATACTGGATGAGTTTCTTATGGGGGGAGAAATTCAGGACACATCCAAGAAGAGTGTACTCAAGGCCATCGAGCAGGCCGACCTGCTACAAGAGGTGGGTGTGTGTGTGTGCGCGCGTGCATGATCTTTGCTTGGGAAATGTCCAAAAAATGTAACTTTAAATTCTATTTCTGTGGCTCTGTATTCATTTATATACTCCAGCTCCTCTGGGCATAGTGCATTGCAAGCTGCCAAGTTAAGTAATCACTGCATTGTGTAATGTGCTCTGTGAGAATCCCTTAACGGAAACCCTCGTTTCTTTTCTCGGGACAGGAGGATGAGTCACCCAGGAGCGTCCTAGAAGAGATGGGACTGGCCTAGTACTAGTTTCCATTGCAGTCGTGACAGATGGTAAATTTTGGTACTACTGCAACACACGAATAGGAGTTTGCAAATGGGTCCAAATGGGTGGGAGGTGAAAAGGTGGGTAGGTGGGGAAAACTTTGGTACTACTGAGATCAGCATGTGATTGTATTTCAATTCCAACCGTTTTTTTTTTGTCTTTTACATTTTTAATATGTCTGCTTAGCTGGGATCTCCTCTTTCTGTTGAAAGAGAGTTGCAGATAGACACACAAATTTAGCAATCAGAAAACTATTAAAAAAAAGAAAAAAAAAAAGGAGTTGAGCCTTCTCAACAACAGGTCATGCAATCTCAGCTTTTATGTTTATTTCAAAGAATGATTTATTGTTACATTGAATAAGTGACCTGCTTTGGAAAAGCTACCTGCTGTAGTAGATGACCTTAAAATTGAATCTTCCTAAATGCCATTACAATACATCTACTGTAGCTGCTCAGGAAACTATGATATTGACCATCCAGCCATGTTTATTTGTGTGAGATGCAAATATTTGTACTTTAAATTAAGTGCTATCGCAGCATATGGACCATAAGTAACTCTTCTAATGTTTTTTTTTTTTTCTAATGGATCGATTTTAAGAATATATTCACCAGACAGGTGGAATATTAAGTAGACCTTTTTAAATGGCTTCAATATTAAATGGGCTATATTGCGTGCTCTGTTTCTTCAGTTTTGTCCCTCGAGCCACAGTAGTGAATGTGTATCTTACTTCGAGAACAGATTAACAACACACAAAATAGCACTGAAGTCACTAAAAATCCTGCTTTTCCAAAGACGTGTTTCTGATTGTAAGCGTGGATTTGGAGTTGTAATAAATAAGCGAGTATTTGTAGCTTGTTTCGGAAAAACAAAAGAGGGCTTTGATATTAAGTGTGATGCATTTACATAGCTTTTTAAACGTGGTGTGAAATAAGGGAATATTTTAAGATGAACTGTGTTTCTTTCCTTTTTTAAAAACCTGATTCATTCAGCATGAGGGCATGTTTCTACCTGTGTAAGATCTGTCAGGTAACCAAAACAGAATTACGTGTGAATGTAATTTTATATATAATAAAACACAATTTTAGCCTAAACCTTCAAGTACAATGACTTTTTCTTCTTCCTGATTTCGTTTTTCATTTTACCTTTATTCAGCTTATGTTCATGAATGTGACAAAGGGATAGTTCACCCCCAAATTAAAAATGTCTAAACCTTTATTAGTTTCCTTTTCCTGTTGAACACAAAAGAAGATATTTTGAAGAATGGTACAAACCTGTAACCATTGACTTCCACAGTAAAGACAAATACTACAGAAGTCAATGGTTACAGGTTTTCAACATTTTTGTTTAACAGAAGAAAGAAACTCCTACAGGTTTGAAACACGTTAATGATTTTTCTTTGAACTATCCATTTAACAGCAGTTGATAATGGAAACTTGTGGAGAATTTCTTCCAACATGTTTGCTTGCTCTTCTACATCTGTCATGGTGTGACCTCCGTTCATATAATGTTTGCATCCTCGAACAAAAAAGACGGATGGTTTGTCAGGAATGTATTATTATTGGTGCATGCGTGTGGAGCAAAGATAAAGACTGCTGAAGAGAGAAAATGAGAGCGAGCAGGCGAGAGAGAGCGAGATTGAGTATGTAAGTGGATGAGTCACCAGTCGGTGGTTTGTGACAGTGGCGCAGTGAAGCTGACTGCACCACCATTGTGGCAAAGAAACAGGCAATGAAGGAGCCAAGGAAAAGTAGATAAAGAGATTTCAAGCGAAGACGCAACATGTCTATAATGACAACAGATGGGCTTTTAGAAAGGGGGGGGGGGTGAAATCAGTGATAATTAACAAATAGAAGCCACCAAACTGCAGTTTTCAGTTTCATGTGAGCTTATAA
>CAIGQW010053631.1:15538083-15568115 GCA_903798125.1 Danio choprae
GTCCCCTTTTTTTTTTTTTTTTTTTTCACGTCATCTGTCATTCTCTGAGTGTCTTGTATGTATGTATGTATGTTTGTGTTAAGGGTTTGTGAAAACAGACTTTTGCCTGTTGTGTTTTCCACCGCCATCGATTCGCAGGTGTCAAACGATTTGACCCGCAGTGTGATTGCAGCCCTCCCTCCTTTGTCTAAATATGAGCTCAGCTGCTGGCCAGAGCATCTTCCTTTATCTCCTCTCAGTGAAGATGGACAGCAGACAGTTTCTAAGGACACGGTCATGTCTTTCAGCTTTTTTTTTTTTTTTTTTTTGCCCTCCTATCAATTGTATTTCTGCAGCACTTAGTGACTAATTGTGTATCCTGTGGTTTTTCATGCAAATGCAATGAGACTTTATCTTTTTAATGGATTTATATTGTACATTTACAAGTCCACTAATGGGTTTTTTTTTCATAGTATGCATACAGCATTTATGTAGTGCTTGAAATTAAATATTTTTTCAGAAATATTGGATTAATCTAGGTTGGGCACTTCTTTCTTTTTTTTTCTCAGGAAAATAAAAATGGTTATTTAAAAGTTAGCTTTGCGCGATGTATATTTGGTGTGTACTGTATATGTTTAGGCATTTAAGAAATTGTGATCTTAAAAAAACAAGAAGAAAAAAAAGAATACATTGTAGTTTTATATTCATTTATTTATTCATTCATTTTCCTTCGGCTTTGTCACTTTATTTATCAGTGGTGACCACAGCAGAATAAACCGCCAACTATTCCAGCATATGTTTTATGTAGCGGATGCCCTTCCAGCCACAACCCAGTACTGGGAAACACTCATACCCTCTTGCATTCACACACATACACTATGGCCAGTTTAGCTTATTCAATTCACCTATAGCACATGTCTTTGGACTGTGGGGGAAACCGGATCAGCCGAAGGAAACCCACACAAACATGGGGAGAACATGCAAACTCTACACAGAAATGCCAACTGGCCCAGCTGGGGCTCGAACCAGCGACCTTCTTGCTGTTTTGGACAACTATTTTTTTACTCACTAAATTGTTTGGTGGTAAGTCAAATAGTACATGTGTGGATTAATGGATAAATTAAGTATATCCTGTTAAAGGAATATTCTGGTTCCAGATCAAGTCAAGCTTGAATTAATTTGTGGCATAATGTTAATATTCCCTTGATCTTGAAATAGATGCTTTCTGACTTTTATAATGAACATATTAGCCTTAATGGTTATCTAAGCTAGTTTTCTTCAAAACAATAATACATTTAGAAAATATGTGTATTTAAAACATACAGTCTCTCACTTCATTGAATAGCGTTCACCGATTGTAAATGACCTCGCATTACACTTTAGCTTCTCATAAGATTTTACTTTGCCAATCAAATGCTTTCTAATCTGAAGGTTATTGGCTATTTTGGGGGAGGAGCGGTTTCATTTTTCCTGTTTTGTGTTTCTGTTTCAGAAATTGTCAGCCAATTAATTAATGCTGTGTCTTTCAAGGCACTTCACGTACTGTATAACAGTCTCGAAATACTTAAAGCAAAAAAAAGATTCTCCTTCAAGAGTAAAAAGAATATATAATACAGTACCTGACAATGTTTACTGTTGGTGAACATCCCGAGTACACTGTTGAGAACACCGTTTATATGGATATGTGAATATTCGAAAACGTTTAGACATTTTTATGTCAATAAAAAAAATAAGCTTAATGTACAACTAAAAATATAGGGATGAATAGACAGCAGATTAGAAGGCATGCAACCGTTTGCACAAGCTCAGCCATTTGGCACTCGTGTATTCATGTCACATTAACTTGTATAACTTTGAATAGTAGATGACTTTAAAGCAAGCAAGCACTGTATTTTTAATATCATAAACAATTTTGGAAAGGTTTGTTAAAGGGATAGTTCACACAAACATGAAAATTAACTTACCATTTATTCACTCTTGTGTGGTTTCAAACTTTTGTGAGTTTTTTTACTTTGTTAAACACAAAATTAGGTACTTTAAAGAATGCTGGAAACCTGTAACCATTGACTACCATTATAGGAAAACATGCTATGGAAGTCAATGGTTACCAGCTTCCAGCATTCTTCAATATATCGTCCTTTGTGTTCAACAGAAGAAAGAAAGTCAAACAGGTTTGGAACAAGTGAAGAGTGAGTAAATGATGACAGAAATGTCAGTATTAGTTGAACTATCTTTTTAAGCTCTTTGGAACTCCTTGAACCTTATTTTGGCCTGATTTTTGCTTTTTGACCAATTTGTTTTGGGATTTGTAAATTGGGCTTCTAAGAACCTCTGTGTGTCCTCAGGAGAAAGAAGTTAAAATTATGAGTAATCAACATTATTAGTGCCATCGATTGAGACTCACTTGTACTGAACCCTGAGTATTCTGCGATCGTTTGGCTGTAGTATTCACAAGATAATGGAAATTACAGAAACTGAAAGCCAACAAAAAAGAAAAACTCATTCTCAAAATAGCCTTTGCGGCAAATGCATTTCTGCAGTGTGTCATTTCATGAGTAAGTCATTATGATTGCAAAGTTAATCAAACTTGTCTTTAAGATTACCTAAAACAATGTTTAGCTTCTGTGGAACACATTTTATGACACTGAGTATAATACGCCAGTCTCACACTGATGGTTTGATGGATGACTACCCTTATTTCTCCTCTGTACGTGTCTTTTTGCATTGATCTGGCACCAGCACATCTCCAGTGGAGGCTGAGTTTCTGCCAAGTGCCTCTGCATGCGCTCTCTCTCTCTCTCTCTTCCACCCATCATAATTGCCTGGCCTTTCTGCCTACCTCATAATGAATTTTTAATGTCATGTTTTTACTTCTTCCCCATTATCCTTATGGACGGTAACTCTGTCTCCCATAAAGAGTGAGTCTCACCCTCTCTTTACCTTTATAAAGCCTACTCCCATAAGATTTAGGTTAACCCGTGAGACCTTTTGCCCTATAGTATCTTTGAGTGGTCTTTTCAGTAATACATTGTGTTGTAATTTAGTCTTATTGTGTTTTGGACTTGCCCTTTCAGTGATGCAGGGTCAGGACATTTCTTCACTTTTTCTTTTTTTTTTTCTTCCTCCCTTCGAATGATTTCCAGCTGATCTTTGGACAGCATTTACAGTCAAACCCACCCTAGAGCTTCCCACCTCCGTAATGAAATGTGAAGAGCGCTTCAGGCCAGCACGCTGATGGACTTGGCAGCGATTGTTTTTAGCGGAGGCGGAACATATGGGCTTTACCGTGGGTTTTCCCATTATGCTGATCTCTCTCTTTTTTTTTTTCCTGCATTGGGGGTGTTGGGTTTTGAGTCATAGAGAATGTTGGACAGATTCGATATTTGATCAGGAGAACAAAGTGCATTTTCATACCTCTGTTTTCCAGGCAAGCCTTCAGGGCAAAGATTTTTGTCATTTTCTGTGTATGCAGGTGTCACAGGAAAGCAGTGACGAGTCCACATGCCTTTTTTTCTAGCATTTGTCTGTCTTCAAAATTAGCTGTTTGTGCACAATTGGATTCAACACAAATGGTTAGATGTTTCTGTTTTTGTTTAATTGAATCGGGTGGCATTATGGAGTCTGTTCGACTGAATTTGTCAATTACTCTTCCCAGTGGCTGTGCCTGAGTAAGTGAATATGACAAAGGATTGTCGGTGTGTGTTGGAGGTTCTGCAGTAGAGCGAGTATGACTCACCTCTCAACCATGTGACTCATGAATCATTGCTCCTCCGTGGGCTGCGCACTCCTTATCAACCTCTCCGTCGCCCCATTCTCTCCATTTCTCTTTCTCTCTGCCACCCCCACACTTTCTTCATTAACATTATTATTGACTACCTCTCGCCACTTGTTTGCCGTTTCTTTATTCCAAACCTTTCTGCTGCTGATTGCAATTTCACTGGACATTTCATTGGACTGTCATTTTCTTTGTCTTGTTTCCAGTTGTGATTCTGTTTCCCTAATTTTCTGTCATTATTGCATGAACATTCTCTTTTTATTGATTTTTTTTTCTTCTTTTTTTTCTATGAAGTTGTAGCTGTCATTGCGTTTAGTTTTTGTTTTTTTTCAGTGCTGTCTCATCTAGTAGCAACTGAAAATCTCTTTGGGCGTGAAGTGATTAAGGGTAGATTTACATAAGAATGATGTACTTAATACTTCAGAACATTTTGGAGAGCAACATCGTCAAAGCAATCCTCATTCACACTGACCTGCTAAAGGGATTGAAAATGCTGCATTATAAATGTAGGAACCAGGTCCTGTAGTCCACTGTGGATGCAATATTGTGGTCAGATGTGGAAATTCATTGGGCATGCGAATTCTCACAGTGCGTTATGGGTATTTTTTTTTAGCTGTTGAGTGTACATCGGTTTCACACTTGTTATCGTGATGCATTGTGGGATTGATTGAGTGCACTCCAGAACATCCACTATGGTTTTGGCACCACTACTCTACTCTAAATGGCTACTCTCTAAAATAGTGCAGTATTTAAGAGTATAGTGGTGATTTTGGATTGAGCCCATGTTACTTAGTAAGTCTCTTTTGTATAGTAAGTCCTGATTTTATCTTCTTCATGCTTTATATCACTGTCACTGGGGCTGCAACTTATTGGACATAGAAATGTGTTTTTCTATATCCAACAAGCGCCAAATTCCACTATTAACTACTGGCTAATTACCTGCCCATTATCAAAGTCCCTTTAAAGCAAGTCATTTCACTCAACGGCCGTTTTTGAAATACCTCTTAGGCAGTATGCTCAGGCATTCTGTTTGATTGGCAAAACATCAATTTCTCCAAAACCTGTTTGCCAAGCTTATGATTAAATTTCATATTTGGAGTCACCAATAAAATGACAAAACAAATCTCTTAAGTTTTGTTTCAAAACGTTTAAATCACACAAAATCTGCATTTTATTTTTCACATTGCCCAATTTAATGTGCATACACACTTGAAGGAAACGAGATCACGACACCTACCTCTGCTGTTTCTGTTTACATGTAACACATCATCATTCTCTAAATAATGACTCGGCTGATCGTTGCTTGTTTTCCGAAGTAATTCGTAATTTGGTCTTGATGGAAAAACTCAATACAAAACGACAGCAACCTCTTTGTTTACAAAGGTTTTACAAAGTTTGTGGGTGCTCCAGTAGTTGCTGTCATGTGATATGCCTTTTCATACAAATCACAAAACCAGAGAACATTTGTTTTCAGGTGCAGTTGGTTCGTTTAAAAGTAGAGCTTTATGTGGATCTCTTTCTCATGTCTGGAAAGCAAGTATTCGCTGAGTTTCCAGTGCTTTTGGTGACCTCAGAGTGTTCATAACAACTGCAGTAACTGTCGTAAAAGCAAACGTCTGGTCTGAGCCCCTTACCTGGAGAATCAACAGCTCATAGCAATCAATGATTGGCTTCTTTACTAGAAGGTGGGACTTAATTTGCCATATTGACTGTCAAACGTTTCCCCATTCAAAACTATACACGAGACATGTCTTGTGTATTTTATAGGCTTTGCTATTATAAAGATATTGTAAGTCTGGTGGCCTTTACATGCATGTCCTGACCCTCTGCAGTCACTTGAAAGTTGAATAAAATGCATTATCATTCATTCTGATGCATCACCTTTCAATAATACACCTTTCCTCTTCTTCTTCAGAATCAGTGTATACATTTATGGCTGAATTTATCCAATATTGCAGCATCTGTTATTGCTGCTTCAGGTGAAAGTGGAGCAGGTCCAAGCTTGTGCAATTGAATTGAGGTGAGGATCAATTCATGTGTCAGTGTATAATAAGTGAAGTTTATTTATAAACTAATTTCGAGAGGAGCACGTGCTTATGATTGACCGCAGCTGGTCCCGATTTAGCTAATGCACAATCCTCCAATCAGACGATTCCTAAATCGCTATAAATAACCAAAGTATCTCACCTTAGCTATCTTCGTCCCGAAGAATCCCCCCTTCCACCCCTACTCCCCCTTTTCCTCGACTGGGCGGCACGGAGGCTCGGTGTTTAGCACCGTCACCTCACAGCAAATGCTTGGCTCAAATCTCACCCGGCCAAGCAACATTGCTGCGTGGAGTTTGCATGTTCTCCCCGTGTCTGCGTGGGTTTTCCCCGGGTTCTCCGGTTTCCTCCCACAAGCCAAAAACGTGCAACATAAGTAAATTGACCAAAACCAAATCGACACCATAGACGAGCTATCAATCAGCTAAATTTCTCTCCATAAGTATTCATAATTACATTAACAAGCGGGGGAGTTATCGAGACCTACCTGAGCTCAAACTCCCCTCTCGCCCCGCAACGGGAGGGAGCCCCGGGCTCGAGGACCTCATGAGCTCAGGGCTCTCTCCCGGGACAGCATGCCAAACTCGCTTTTACATTCAATCATCAGCTAAGTGTGAACTCTTGAAATGAGGTAAAGGTGAAGAGTTATATTCAGAAAACCGTATGATATGACTCAAGCCTCAGTTGTTGTTGTTTTTTTATATATATATAAACCAGGTCTTCTGTGTTTGTTTATTACTCATGAACTGAACAGAAGAAATAAACAATAGAGGTTTTGCAAGTCAAAGAAGGTGGAGCCTCAGAGACACACCCACGTATTATGTAACCACCATAGACAAATGGAAGTGTTTGTCAAGTGGAGCCAGTATCTCTGTTTGGTTCACTTTGACGAGAACCATTTTCATCTTGGCCTGACTTTGAAAATAGTCACAGTTTTGTTCATTGGTTTGACTGCCAAATAATGCAATAAGTTATGCAATGCTGCTTCTGAGGTAAATGTATTCTCTCTTTTTTATTTTCTTGAAAGTGAGCCACAAATAAATTATTCTGTGTATGTACTCATGTGAGGGGTGGCATGGTGGCACAGTGGGTAGCAATGTCACCTCACAGCAAGAAGGTTGCTGGTTCGAGCTTTCGGCCGGGTCAGTTGGCATTTCTGTGTGGAGTTTGCATGTTTTCCCTGTGTTTGCGTGGGTTTCCTTCGGTGCTCTGGTTTCCCCCACATGTCCAAAGACATGCGCTATAGGTGAATTGGGTGTATGGATGTTTCCCAGTGATTGGTTGCAGCTGGAAAAAACAAATGCTGGATAAGTTGGCAGTTCATTCCGCTGTGGTCACCCCTGATGAATAAAGGGACTAAGCCGAAAAGAGTGGACTGAATGGATTTCCTGAGTTTTATGTGGCATTTAGTTATAGATGAGATATTTTAATGATGTATTCAGTTGATGCACATATTCAAAAAATGTTTGGAATCTTATGCACTTCAGGAAGTTATACATTTTCTTTGAATATACATTTTAATGTCCTCTACCCGAAATTGCCCCATATACCCTCATACACTGTTTCCTATATTAATCCACTAATATGGTCCACTTAAAAGAGTGAATGAAAACGAGTGCATGAATTCGAGCACTGAGTGCACTGGAAGGGATGCCACTTTGTTTGTACTTTTTTGGTTAATACATTTTTCAGATGTATTAGAACTTCTTGGTCAGACACTGTGATAGTTATTTAGTATTTGATGAGCTGTCTATTAAAAATGAATCAAAGAATTTTTTTGATTTTGTCATGTGTACAAATGTTAATTTAACAATTAAATAATTATTTGTTTAGAAACTTTAGAAATCCCAATAGGATTCCACTGTGGATGCAATATTGTGGTCAGATGTGGAAATTCATTGGGCATGCGAATTCTCACAGTGCGTTATGGGTATTTTTTTAGCTGTTGAGTGTACATCGGTTGCACACTTGTTATTGTGATGCATTGTGGGATTGATTGAGTGCACTCCAGAACATCCACTATGGTTTTGGCACCACTACTCTACTCTAAATGGCTACTCTCTAAAATAGTGCAGTATTTAAGAGTATAGTGGTGATTTTGGATTGAGCCCATGTTACTTACTCTGACTATAGTAAGTCTCTTTTGTATAGTAAGTCCTGATTTCATCTTCTTCATGCTGTATATCACTCTCACTGGGGCTGCAACTTGTTGAATATAGAAATGTGTTATTTCTCAAAGGAACTCAAAGCATGTTCATAAGTATAAGACTGAAATATGGGACTGTCCTGGGAAAATGGATGTCTGGTCACCCCATTTAAAGATTTGTGTTTTTGCCTATACACTTAAAGTTAAAGGGTTAGAACTTCGGTCATTATTCACTCTTCCTTCACTTGTTCAAAACCTTACAGTTTTTCAGCTTTCTTCAAAATATCTTCTTTTGTGTTCAACAGAGGAAAGAAACAAAGGAAAGGTTTTTAACCACTTGAGGATGACTAAATGGCGAGTAAAGTTTCATTTTGGGGTGAACTATCCCTTTAATGTCGTTTTGGACACACTTTTGGGGCATTTGACACCATCTATAAAAATTCTTCATAGGGAGTCAACTCATTTAGATCTGAACCAACATGAGTGTGAGCAAATGATGGCAGATTTAGTTGTTGTTTTTTTTCATTGAACTATCAATTCAACTTTATTTAGATGAATGAAGCCTAGCTGCAAACCATGTGTCATGTGGTGTGTGAGCGGGGCATCTCTCCCTTGAACAACTTTCCTTGCTGAAAGTCTTTGATTGCACACAGCAATCCTGGTGGGACTACTAATGTGCTCAGTCTCATTAATCGAGACCCTTGCCCTGCTCGCTTTCTTGTTACACATTTCCCTTCGTAATCCTTTTCAACAGTAAATCTGTCCTCTGGCTCTTTTTTAATGTCCTTTTGTCTCTTAATAATATCTGTGTGTGTACATACTTGTCTGTATTTGCTCACGTACCGCATATCAAAGCTAAGAGAAAATTTGACCTGGCGTGCAATTAGGGAGATGTTATATGGCATTGATTGGCTCCGTGGCTCACACAGTTTGCTGGGTTAATTGCTGATCAAATGAGCTCATTAGAGAGATCATCTTTGACGGATTTTCACACTGAGATGCATCATGCTTTTGATGGTGCAGTCTGATCTCTTAGTATTGTTTTGATGCAAGTACTTGGTGGAGCTTTGGATAAAGGTCAACTAAAACTCAGTTACAGTTTGTGCTATTAAATTATATAAATTGTATATTAAGTATAAAATTAATAATTATTAATACAATTTATAATTAACAAAATATTTTAATTAATTTAATTACTTTTTTATAAGTTTATTAAATAAAAAACGAATAATTAAACATAATCAAGTATAGCGTTTTATATATAAATTATATAAATGAACATATACGATGCCTCGGCTGGGTCAGTTGGCCTTTCTGTGTGGAGTTTGCATGTTCTCCCTGTGTTGGCGTGGGTTTCCTCCGGGTGCTCCGGTTTCCCCCACAAGTCCAAAGACATGCGGTACAGGTGAATTGGGTAAGCTAAATTGTCCGTAGTGTGAATGAGTGTGAATGGGCGTGTATGGATGTTTCCCAGAGATGGGTTGCAGCTGGAAGGGCATCCGCTGCGTAAAACATATGCTGGATAAGTTGGCGGTTCATTCCGCTGTGGCGACCCCAGATTAATAAAGGGACTAAGCCGAAATGAAAATGAATGAACATATACGATGTTGTTAAATTGTGAGATGTGTGCAAATGTATGAGATGTGTGCAAATCTCATCAACCATGTTCTTTCCAAGAAGAAATTAAAAAAGCAATCTTAATAAAAAATAGTCAAGTTTATTTATTTCTCTCTGTGTAGCAAAACTAGTCATCAACATGCGGTTATTTACATCCAGCAAACGCATGTTTATTATGTTACGTACAATATACATCTAGAAAGGACATAAACATTTTTTTTCCTCACACAAGACTCAACGGCATTTTATGTGGATACACTAGTCATTCATCTTTTTTTTTTTTGTATTATTTTTCAATGCTTGTAATGTCTTCAAAGAAGCAACACATTTTAGATGCAAGTTTACAGTAACGTGCAGAAACTTTACTCCCTCACTGGTTCAGCCCACCATCCATTTGTTTTGTTTCCGAGCATCCATTTGTCCATCTTTCAAATAATTTTAAGAAAATTATAACTGTGTATGCCTCCCCCTTCCTTTTAAATATTCAGTCTTTTTCAGATTGACAAGTGCCACTTTGGTACTTTCAGGCATCTCATTTGGGCCAGTTTCAGCCAGTTTGATCTTTCTTTTTGTATTTAATAAATATTGATGCTGAGTAGATCTAGATAACTGTAATCATTTAACATAATAGATTGTCTATGCTATTTTGATCGAGCTCTCATTGGCCCAGTGATTGATTTTGTTAAGATGTAATTGACATAGAGGCAAAGTTACTCTTAAATAATCCATTAACATCCGACACATTTAAAAACACAAACATGACTTTTTTTTAAATAATGTTTACACATTTTTTTTTATTTGTAAAACATGTTGATAGGCTGACCGCTGCTTTCCAACTGTATATAATAAAGTTTATGAGTTTGAGAACAAACCTCAAACCAGTCTGACAAAATGCTGCTCATCTGAAAGGGGGAAGAGAGTGTTTTAAGGCAATTAAAAGTAGTATTCAAAACATCTTCTATGAAATAATAAATTTGTCTCTTTAGAAATCGTTGGAATGTATGAATGTCCTTTGCACCAACTTCTTTTTTTTTTTTGAGTAAAAAACAATGGTATAAACACATTGAAGGAAAAAATTCAAATGCAGACAGCGATAAGAAACTAATTCTATGTACAAGACTTAGAGTGTGTCCTCTTTGTTTCACAAGGGAACGCACAAATGGTAAATGCTCAAGCAGAATACTCTGAGGTACAAGTAAGACTTAATACATTTGGTGTACAGAATAAATAAAATGAATATTTCCACCATTATGGCACTGTGATGGTTTATCATCTCTGATTTAATCTGTTTTCACGTTCTATTAAAGGTGCAGTTAGAATTTTTTTGCTATCCCTCTACATTTTGATCAACAATATTGATCACTGGGATCTGAAATGTCCATAACATAAAAAACTAAAATAATAAAGAAATTAAATAAGATTTAGTGGAGATGCTTCCAAAATAATGAAAAGTCTTTCAAGACAACATCTTGAATGTCTTTGTATGGGATGAAAACATGGTGTTTCATGCTTTCGGGTATCTGCTCCTTCATAAAGGCCTTCTGGGGGTCTGCAGAACTTGAGTTGGGTATATGAGCACCCTTTCCTCTCACCACTCCAGTGGCTTTGCTGATCTTTCTGTCTCTCCAGGGGGAGGATGGTGGAAGTTGTGATTTAAGATGGACATGAAGATCCTGAATGTTCTTAAGGGTAAACTTTGGATCTGACTCGAATAAATGAGTGTGAAGGAACTTCTTTCAGCAGAAGAAACCAGAACTTGATAAGTTGGCCATGAACAGTCTTTAAGTTGTTCTTTCTTCTTTCACTTTCTTCTCCTCCTCCTCTTCCTCTTCATCGCTCTGTTTTTTCCACCAGTTTGCTTACTGAAACATCTGGGGATGTTTCATGAAGACCCTCTCGATGAAGTTCTCCAGCTCCTCTTCACTGTCCTGTGGAGGCTGCCTCAGCGGACTGTAGTAATCATCCTCCCTGGTGACTACAGCAGCTCGGGCTGGGTAATAAAAGGACGGCCAACGACGTGGAGGTGACCGGGGTTTAGGCATGGGTACAGCTTTGAAAGTCCGAGGGTGAGGGAAGTAGAGGTTCCTCTGGAAGGCAGGTTGGACTCTTTGGCGAGGCTGCGTCCAAGGACGGGACTTCCGTCTGGGGGAGTAATCAAAGTCATAGTCCAGTGAGTTTCCCAGGACATCATTGAGTGAGAAAGAGGGCTTGGAATAGTAGCGGGATTTGGGTTTTGGAGGTGGGATGTAGATGGGGTAATAGCCTCTGTAGGGTTTTTGATAGAAGTTGGAAGGGTAGGTACGAAAGGGCCACTGCTGCCTCGCCCACATGTCTTGCTTGCTGGGCTTGACCGAGGCCCTGTCTTTGAACCAGGATTTCAATGGGTTGGTGTTTGGTTGAGAAGGCTTCGAGGGAGGAGGTTTACGTAACACTGTTGAAGGTGGAGCGGGGGCTGGAGGCGACACAAGAGGATGTTGCCATGGCAGATTTTCAGGAGCATCTTTTTTCTTCTTCTTCTCCACATCGTTAATGATGTCCACCACATCGTCTGCTGGAAGATGCAGTTTGCTGGAGATCTCAATCAACTTATCAATAGTCTGTGGGTCAATGTCCTCATCATCATCATCATTAGTGTCCTCATCAGAGCGCTTATCTTCAGCACCATTGTTGTCTTGGTACTTTTTCTTGTCCTGTTTCACAATGTACTTCAGGAGCATGTCAGATGCAATATCTGCAAGCTTCTCCTCCTCTGCTTTGGCTCTTTGAGCCTCTGCTGCTTGTCTGCGTACCTCCTCTTGCTCAGCTTTGGCCCGTGTTTCTTCTTCTTCAGGGCTTAGCTGTTCTTCATCCTCCTGATCTTCCTCATCCTCTTCCTCTGGGTCAGCAAGGTTATTACTAAAGTCATCCATGAAGTTGCCTCCTCTTTGTAAGGGCTGAACTCTGTTTTTCTCTTGTTCAAGCTGCCACTTTAACTTCTTCTTAGACAAGGCTAGGTCATTGCCTTTAGCTTTAGGCTTGATCTCATTGTTCATGAGGCCATTGCGGTCCAGGTAATCAAAATACTCCCCGCGGCTCTCCCTCTGTCTAGTGTCCCGCTCTCTCTTAGTGGCTGTGCTGTAGCTCTGAAACTCCTCCAGCATAGTTTCCAGATTCTTCACCTCCTCTGGACTCAGCTGCTCTTCGTCCTCCTCTGCTTTTCCTCTCTCCGGCTCCTGCCTCTCCTCCTCCTTAATCACGTCCTCTTGTGTGGCCTCCTCCTGCGGAGCCACCTGCTCCTTAATGGGTACCGTCTGGCTGGTGGTGCGGCTTGTCACTTTCTCCGTCATTCTTTCCTCCTCTTCAGCCCTTTTTTTCTCCTCTTCCTCTCTTTCTTTCTCATCATTTCCTTGCGCAGCTGCCATGACCAGTTCCAGTTCTTTGTGACCATCTCTGTCTCTGTCTGCACCCTGAAGATCCCTTTCCTTTTCCACTTCAGTTCCCTTATTTTCTTGTTCACTCATCTTTTCTTTCTGGGGTTGGTTTAGTGCCCCGAGAAGAACTGCTGCTAGGGTTTTAGGATCCACGTCTTTAAAAAGCTCATCATCTTCTCCATTTTCATCATGTGGCATGCCCTGCTCCTCGGCTGATTGAGTATATTGAGCCTGTTGCTGAGCAGAGGAGGCAGCTGCATAGTTTTCACTTACTGTGTTTCTGTCTGTTTTCACTGGACTGAAGGCTGCAGGCTTGACGGTGAGACTGAAAAACATGAACAGGATAATGATGGGGATATTTGAAGTTTGTTGGCACCAGGTCATGACCGCGCACATGTGTGAACCTGAAAGACAAAAGATGTTCATAATTCATCAAAGATCATAGATAGCTCAAGATGCGAACAAAATTATTGCTTTTAAATAAATGGCATAAAGCATGTGTTCTTAATATATTTATGTCAAAATAATGCTAGATTAAATTGAATACAGTCATGTGCATCACATGTCAGTCCACTGCATTACACCTCAAGATGAAGATTATTCTGCTGTAAGATGGTGGATACATTTTGAGAGTCACTTCTTTGCCAACTGCCTGAATGCAACACTCTCTGTATATTAAATATAAATTTGTATGAATGACACCAGAAAACATGTAATGACCTAATTGCTTTTCCATATAATGGAAACTAACGTTAAAGTATACACTTAAGCAATTTCCATATCAAGTGAGGGTTGTTTTCTATTCTAAAGAGATCAGTTACCAAGTTATATTTATATTTTGCACAGAAATTGTTTAATCATTTGAGGGAGCATCTTTTGTTAAGCTTTAATTGTGTTGTGTTAAAATTGGTGTTTCATTGCCTGCTGCTTAGCTGATTTTGCAAAGGCGTTCTAATTGGCTCTGCGGCTTGAGCTGGTGCGGTTCGTGAGGGCTCTGGAGCGCTTTGTGCATGTGATTGCTCGCACACGCGGCGCAGTGCTAATAAGGTATAGAAGGAAAAACGCCTTAGCAGGGAGCCTTTCCGATGTGTGGGAGGTTAATGAGTAAGCAATACAAAGACGATCAGAGAATTTCAGTATGACCATGAAAAGCAAGTTTGAGCTCCAAAATCTCTCACAAATGTGAATAAAATACTGCGTTTTAAAACATTGGGAGGACAAAAACCTTTAACATAAAATGTCAATTTTAGATCACTTTCATTTTGTAATGAAACTGAGATACGTCAGCTTAAAGCTTGATCACGACACAGATGTTTATGGTTTAATCTGCTCATGTCCACTAGTCGTTGCACCAGAAAACACTGCAGCAGTCGTCAGATATGAGCCCAGTGGCTTGCAATGCAAGATTCACGCATCTAAAGTTTGACATCAGTCATAACACAGCAGGAACTCTCATTAGTTTTGCAACATGCGCATTTTTGTTTATTTATTTAACATATGCAGTAGTTTGAATCTCTTCATATTTGAATCCATCCACTTTTACAGTCTAAGTAGAATCGTGTCTCCACGTTGCAACCGCAGCTCTAACAGTAAAACCCTCTTCCACTGCCTCCAATGACAGAGCACTCTAGGGAGGTCTCATCAACAAAGCACGTAAGTAATCCGGCTGTAAGCAGCCTTGTCCTCAAGTAGGCCTATAATCTTTTGCTTTAAAACGGCTCTATTAGATTTAAGATTTAAATAGAGCCTTACTGCGTCTCCTGTCACAAATTAAACCCAATCAGCCACGTTTCAAAGACACAAAAACAGATGATGAACGTTCATCTGGTCAAATTGATTTCAACATTTCTCCTGTCCATGTGGGCAGCTACTTATAAGTCTATGTAAAAGCGGCAGAAGTCAAATTGGACTCCAACAGGTAAAAGTCAAAGCAAAACAGCATGTCTCTCGTGCGCGTGTGTGATTGGACTCGACGTTGTTATTTTGGGTATCTGATGCTATGGTGATGAGAAAGATGATGAAAGCATGTGCAAGGGCGTGGTAATAATCATGAGAGCTGTGCTATTGATCATAACAGTCACCTTTATCATAAAATGTAAAAAAGTCACCATTACAGTAACTGGTATCCCTAAAAGTAGTTTTAATAGGTTGCATTAGTTCCTTCGCCAATTATGCAGCAATACAGATGAGTCTAAATGTTACACTTTTACTTTCTAGTTTTCTAAATATTTTTTTATGTCCCGTATTTACGGATTTTTTTTACGCCAAATCCAGACTTTTTATTCTAGTGTAAGCCAATGTTCAATACTCCTTTTTAAATGTAGAATTCTCCTTTCCACATTATAATATACTCTTACTTTCATGCACTTTAAGCTAGTTCTGCTGCTGTTACTATAAAAAGAAAACCGGGACTTACCGGGAATCCTGTCAGTGGCAGCGCAGTCCGACGCACGTATTGTGTCTTCTCCAAACTTGGTGTGTAAGTTGAGTAAATCTCGTGATTTACGTGTAAGAAATCCGCTTCAGCAACGCATGCTTTGTCTGAACGTTGCTGTTTTGTTTGTACAGTGATATCGTTTGTGTGTGCCGTATGGTTGGCTTTTCTAGCACGGCGCTATGGGGATATTTTCAGCACCACGGTCAGCTCTCCGTGTTTTTATTTCGGCCCCACTGCGCCCACGTGACCGCACGTCATTCTGCTCATTGACGTCACCCTCTCCATTGATAAGAATTTTCGTACTGATCGAACCCCGAGTCTTCGCTACGCTGCAGTGCCCAGATGAATGGAAGGAAACGGGATGAATGAAATAGTACTTTTTTCCGCCGAATAGGGGGCTAGACAACAAGGGGAGCGCGAGACCGATCCCTCCAGATGCAGCTGCACGCTGACAGCGCAACACAAAGGAACCAACAATCCTCATCACGATGTGCATTGCCTCACTTACTTACGTATAAATGCAATTACGCCATACAATTCATAAAGAAAACAGCTGGCGCTTCAATAGTCAGTGCATGGCGCAAAAGCAAGCCCGAATGCACATTATGCATGTTTTAATTGGGATGTATTGCTTTAGGGAGTAACATGTGGCTCTTCCGCATCCCGATCGTTACATGCTACAGGATGTTTTGATCAATGTATTGTCATCACCAATTAAAGCTACTGCCACTGTTTTTATTTCCTCTACAACTCCAAATGGACAATACACATTTACACTGCATTTTACTGCATGGGACCTATGTTGTCGAGTATCTTAACGCAATTAAATATTAATGGTAATATACAAAGAAACGACATGTTATGGTGTTACCTTTCGAAAATATTTTATACTGCAACAGAAGGGTTTAATGCACGACGACTATAACATATCTGATGTAAAAAAAACAAATATGGCGTTCCATATTTAATGCACATTTCATTCATAAATGTCAGAGCAGCTGCAGCAGTAATTTCATTTATCGGTACAGTAATGCTTGCGTTAATGACTGGCTTAAACAGTGAAGCCTTTGTGCTGATAGTTAAGTAAACTTCTTATTCTGTAAATGCAGTGAACGAGGACAGGTCAGAGAAAGTATTCCACGTTGACAAAGTTCTTGACAAAAGCGATTTTAAAACTTTCTGCATAATTGTTGTGCACCCTCATTGTGTTTTTCTTCTTTTTCTTCTTCTTTTTGAGATGTTAAGACTTGCAATCACTATTTACTTTTATACTTTTCAACCATTTTGTCATGCAAATGAAGTTTTTGTGACTAATATTGTAGGTAGGCTACCTCAAATCCCAACACTTTTTCTTAAAACAAGCTCACACTGGGTAAAGTAAGCTAAATGATAAAACTTTGGCCGTCGATTTTAAATAAAATGAGTAAAAAATAAGAACGAGGTAATGCAATTTCTTTTTCTATTTTTCCCATAGTAAGTGTACAGAAATACTGTGACTTTTTTTCCTTTAAATTGAAAATCGTGCGAATAGAGAACTAATGAAACTGGTTTACATGGCTAGTGATCTAGCCAACAGGCTGGGAATCTACATGCAATTGCAGGTACATGCCGCAAATCTGTGCGCGCTGAACAGGCAATTAGTGCACTTATTCACGTACTGAAGGAACTTGGAAAGCCATAATTTCAGAAACTGTACAGTAAAATCAGTCCAAGCTTTCTCTTTATTGAACTTTTTCCTCCATTTCCTAAAACCTGTAACCGGAGTTTGCAAATTCATTCACAAAAAAACAAAAAAGAACCGCAGGACCATCCTGGCTTGGATGAAAGCTTTTCATCACCTTCATTTTTCTTCATTAAGATGGGTTCTTTCAGCTCACTATAGTGCGATAGCTAAGGGCCATTACTTTAAACGTGCTTAAACCTCCCTTCGTTTACTTGTGTAATTAGAGAACTGCTTACAAACCGATCTGAAATTTTACTGCCATTTTTACCTCCCTGCATTGCTCATTTAATACAGAATATAGGCTATATTTTGCAGAGTAGCATTTTACAGTGACTTGGCATGTTTTGGTTTCGAGCAGATCGTGACGAGACGATGATGACGAGCGTTATCATGTAGCTTAATGAAAGTTAAGAGAATCCTGCCATGGGGATTCTTTCAGAGTGTCAATGATGTTAAACGTGAACGAATTGGATTAGCATAGTGAAAAGGAGCTGACAGTGTCTTTGCATGGCTGTCGGAGAAGATAGTGTTTCTGCAGCCAACTGTCTGTTTACGTTCACTTCACCCAGGGGACGTCGACTGAAGAGAAGAGGGCTCCTTTCTGCCTCTGAGAATTAACAGCACTCTTTTGACAAATGACCTGTCCCACGATCATCTCTTGACGCCGAGAGAGAAATTCTTCCACCTCCATCATTTGCGCGCGGTGTTGCCTGCGCGCGTGGCGGGATGGGGAAACGCCGCGTTGGCGTTGAGAGTGCGCGGGCGGCGGCGGTGCAACTGATCGTTTGTTCTCCCGGCTCTGACTGGGAGTTAATGAGGCGGCATCCACCGTATCTCGGTCTTCCCCAGATGGATCTCTCTCAGCAAGCATAATTTCAGCATCCAAAGCCTTCCAAGGGCGCTTCTTACAAATTAATCCATTTATAATCGATTCCGACAACTAACCGTGGGAGGGATGCCCTTAGATTGGATGTGTGACAGAGGCTTCCTGCCCACGCGTACGTGCAAACAAAGCGCGTCGAGTCTTGCCTAACACAAAGAACTATCCAAACAGAGTTCCCCTGTCAGTCTGACAGCATGCGAGCAGCACTTCCCCATTTCAGAGGGCCTTCAACTTGTAACCTTTGCGTAAATCTTATAACATGGCAGTCGGAGTTGTAATAAATAGCGAGTAGCGGAAACTAAATCCTGTCACATTAATTAACACAATAGCCTATACATCCCTATCCCTGCAAATATCAATATAGATTAATTGTGCAACCCATGCAGTCCAAAATAAAGCAGAGCTATAATAATAAAACTAAAATCTGTGGTAAACCACTGTATATTATAAATGTATACAGTGTTAATACAATAATGATTTAAAGTATCTTCAATTCTTTATTATACAGACTAAAACCCATACTGGGCCAATTAATGCTTATCACAAACTGCTTTTCCACAAGCAGAGAAACATACTAATTTATAGAGGGGGCTCACAACTACTTAACACTATAACACACAACACTACAGTAATGCAATATTAAAAAGTATCACCTATAGATGTAACATAAAACTGAAATGTACATAACTGGTGAGGGGGGAAAAGAACCAGAGTAATGTAAGAAAAAAAAAAGAAAAAGCAAAAGGTATCATGTAAGCAATTCTGGGAAAGTCAGTTTACGTTTATACACTGAAAACTTACTGTTAACTAAAAGATTGTAATAATAAATTTTTTTTAATGCCATTTAAATAACACCCATTATTTTACAGTGTAGTGACCACTGGCAATATGAAAAAAGATGGGTTAATTCACCCAAAAGCAAAAAGTGTCATCGTTTTGTCACCTTCATTTTGTTCCAAACTCATGTCTTTGCTCATCCTCTGAGCACAATAAAAGCTTATCAACAAAATCTGAAAGAATTTGACAAAGTATGATGACATTACAAACAAGGTTGGTTTTTGGGGAAGGTCAAATGTGCTGTGTGACCTCATTGGTTCTTATGCGTCAAGCAAGCATGCTTTAGATTGGTGACCACATCCGAATGCTTTATGCGTTGTTTACTGATCAGTGTTCATGGGTGAATAAAAGCTTAAATCAAATCTGTTAATTCAAGTAATGCATGCATATCTTTAAGAACAATTTCGAAATATCATCATAAATTTGAATGGAAATGTTCTCAATGTTTTTGTTTAGAGAGACATGAAGGCAAATAAAGTAAATTACTATTTTTCAAACTGAAGTAAATTGTATTAAGCAAAATTAAGTCGCACTCATCTTGTTCCAAACAGTTGTTGTCAAAAGTCTGTTGAAAGCACCTGTTATAGTTGTGATATTTCTCTTAATATTATCAGTTATATGATGATAATCTAGTCATAATCTAAAGCCAGTTGCTGAGGTAGTCCAGGCATGTCATCAACAAAGCTATGTGATGGTTTTAATGTGTGCGCTTTGCAGATGTTTGAACAGTTATGTGCGGCCATGGGAATAAATAATTTAGCAGAGTTGGGGAAAAAAACTGCCAATAAAGTGAGCAGAGCAGATCCATTTATGGTTCTATTTATGGACCAGTCCACATCACTGGTGGGACTTGCATATATGCAGAAGTACATTATCTTTTCAGATTGCTAATGAACTAATAGCAGTAAAGCCCACATTAAATGTTCTTTAAAATGACGTAATGATTTTTCCAATACACATATGGATAGTCCTCTGAAAGTGTCAATGTGATACATCAATGAGTCTTTAAGACTGCCAATTTACTACCATATGGATATAATACAATCTATACTATGCCAAACTTGCAGAGCTCTTTTAAAAGATTCATTCATTACAAATTAGTGCAAACTGTAAACCTTATGATGACTAAAACTTTAGAAAGTCAGAGTATGTTTTAAAAAAATCCTCATTCTGTCAAAGAGACTTTTCCCAGCCTTAATTTGATCATATAAATGAATGTGTTTGAACCGGCTTGTGTAACTGGTTTAAGACAGGGCAAGATGCCACAGGGGAGGGAGTGAGATTTGCTTTCTGTACATTTTACAGCAGCTCAGCATAGCATAGTCTTTGTGCTACAGTTACAACTTGTTATTGGTGTTCATCATACATCGTAAAAATGCTGAGATCGATTTGTGCTGAGAAACATGAAGGAATTAAGTAAACTTATTCGTTTTTACAAGTGAAAGAGGATTGGACATAAAACAATTAAGTTGTCCCAAAAAACCGTGAAGAATTGTGTTGTTGCCGCTCATTTTAAATAAGCAGTTTGAACAAACACCAGATGTCATTTTTTAAGTGTAAGTGAACAGCTGAAGTCATTTCACAGTGTATTTTCATTTGAATCCCTCACAAAAATATAATTTCACACTAAATTGACAATGCTTCTATCTTGTATATGGACTATAAAATGATGGCATACACAAGAAAAATACTGTTATGTCCAAAATATCGCACTTTGCACTCACCTGTCATTGAAGTCTGGACGCCATAATTAAAACACATACATAATTAATTAGTGTAATTATTTTTATGTACAATACATAATTAAAGCTTGGATTATTAAAAAAAACTGAATAAAATAGTGCACAGATATGGGAAAATGGATGCACAGTGAGTTTTTTTCATGTATTATTGCTTTTATATGGCCATTGTGTTGACAGTTTGTAACAAACTTTAAAAACAAAACTTTCTGCATTGTCTGTGAAAGCCTGACTTAGAAGACATTTAAAAATGTGATGGTTGTGATATTAGTGCACGCTTCCAAGAGCCTGTTTTTTGTTCTATGACACACGAAATTAGTCCTTATACAATTATCAAAATAGTGTGTCATCCAAAAAAGTTATTAATTTAAGTTTCGTTAATTTATTATATCCAAAAACAAGTGTGCAGCCTTAAATCTTATTTATAATCAAACTATCATAACAGAATTGCATGCACAACATTTGTTTTTCTCACCACTGTCTTTTATTCCCTTATTTTTTGTTGCGTTTGTATTGTTCTTGAAATGTGTAACAAATTTACATATTCATCTAAATGGCACTCCTATCATGGACATAGTGTGGATGTTAATTATCGTCATGTCTTTGTATTTTCAATATATTTTTCATTTTATGCATTAAAACTACCAGAAAGAGCTAGCTTGAGTATATCTCCGGGCATTGAATCATGTTCGGTGTCTTAATTTGGGTAATAAATCTGGTTCATGATGTCTACTTAAAATGTCCTTTGAAAAAGGCAAACAACTGGTCACTTGAGGAAATAATGTCAACAAATGTCAGAGTTTCCATTCTAACATAGTTTGCGCAAAAAGGAAATGTATTGTAAGTTGTAAGAGCAGCCGACTATAGTATTGGTAACCTAGTAACCAACTGTAAACAAAGCAAGCATAATGGAGACAGCTCATTAGTCATGTGGGCGTAATATTCGCTGTCAGAGTTTATTCCGTAAAAGCATTTTCATCTCCCATTATTTGCACTAACCCTTTTTTATTTTTGCCAAAACCACCTCAAACAAGCACAAAAACAAACCGAATTAAAGGAGTTTGATTCGAAGTGTGATGTTTTCATCACACGTTCTCATGCAAAATGTCATAATGCATATTAACACAGGATGATGGACTCCCAGCTATTGCTTTGTTAAAATGTGCAGATGTGCAGAGTTTAGATATTATCTGCTACTTGTCTTTAAAATGCAAGCCACTTGAAACCAACCAGCAGATTAAATGTCAGAGTGCAAAATCACAACCTGACGTGATTTATAAGCGTGATGAATGGTATACATGCCATTACTGTTCAAAGATCAAAAACATGGCTTACAGAATCACTTTGGACACGTCTGGGGTTCCGGCGCACCATTTGAATATTCTTTCACCACAGATGATTTGAAAGCTAGAACCAGATAGAGACTGAACCACACAAAGGCAGCTATCGTGGTGGGAAAGAACATGCTAAATGATTCATTTTTTCTCCCTGTTGAGGCCAAGTGCCCTTTTTAGTGTCACAGATATTGATACATATCCTATGGCTCTACAGCAAAGCAGTACGTATTGCAAGCCAATATAAACACTGGGTATCTTAACGATATTTGAAGTACTGAAACACAGCAACAGAGATCAAATATGATCGTTTTGATCAACTTTGTAATTATATTTGACTTTTGCATCAGGATTGAAGTGAACTGATATAATTATTTCAGTAGTAGCCTGTTTCAGTAGCTGCCACTGCTGTTTTGATATTTGAAGCTTAAAAATCGTGCACTTATCTTAATGAAACACTCTCTTTGTTTTAGCTTTGATTTCTAAGCCTCTGAGGCCACTTTCATCACCTTCGCGTTTAGTTATAGATTGCATAAAAGGTGGACGTTATCTCACCATTTTTAAAGCTGTTTTCACATTAGCTGTACTACACAAACATGAAGTCTATTGACTTTTATTCTGGGCTTTATCCCTGTAAGATTAGCTGGCTTTATCTGAGGTGCACGTTTTTAGCATTGATTGAAAAACTGATGCGTTGTGAATGTAAATAGAGGGGGGAAAAAAGGAGGGGCCTGAAATTGAAAGTGTTCTGGGAGAGGAGAATGATGAAAAGGAAAGAAGGGGCTCTGTGGGCTGTGACGGAAGCACAGAGATGAGATGAATGAAAAGTGAAGTGTAATTCAGTGAAAAAGATAAATAATGCAGACAGGGCCAAATTTATATAGACGCTCGCTCTCAATTCTCATGCTCATGCACAAATGCACCGATTTGGAAACGTTTTTATGGGCGCTCAGTGAATCTTCAATGTACTTAAAGCCAGTATGAAATTATAATTCACCCTGTCGATGTTCTAAATGCACTATGTTTAGCAGTTCATCCAAGGGCTTAATTTTCTAAGAATATTTTTTTTCTTGTAATGACTCTCATAATTGACCTTGGAGTGAAAGCGACTCTCTGGTTTTAAGCGGGACAAATCTAGTGCACCCAGGACAGCCACCATATTGAAGAGTCATTCCAAACCAAAGGGTTCAAAACAGGACACTTTAAAGACCCTTTTCAGAATGAAGCATTTCAAAAGGTTTAATTTCTGATGCAGATACCACAAAATGACATGAAGTGCATTTTATCGAATATATTTCAAGGAATAGTACATTAGACGAACCCTTCAGAATGAAACATCACCTTTCCATTATCTCTAGCATCACACCTGAGGAGTGTTCCAACAGAGAGCAATTTGGGAGTTATGTAAAAAAGAAGAAGTGCAGATTGTATGAGTGTGTGGATTTGATTTGAACTATGCGTGTACTGAAAATTTTGCAACTGTATTGTATTTTATAACTTTGTGGGTAGACTGTATGCAACCACTTGAGGTGATGTATTCTAATCAAATAATATGAGGTGAAAACTTTTATCCTTAATAAAAATTTTTGGTCACACTTTTTATTTAAGGTACAATTACTGCTATTAATAAGACTTTTAGCTCAATAAACCACTAATTTGCTTCTTATTAATAGTTAGTAGAGCGGCACAGTGGCTCAATGGTTAGCACTGTTGCCTCACAGCAAGAAGGTTGCTGGTTCAAGTCACTGCTGGTCCAGTTGGCGTTTCTGTGTAGAATTTGCATGTTCTCCCCGTGATTGCATGGGCTTCTTCCGGGTGCTCAACAGGTGAATTGGGTAAACAAAATTGTCCATAGTGTATGAGTGTGTGTGTGTGAATGTAAGAATGTGTGGGTGTTTGGGTTATGGCTGAAAGGACGTCCTCTGTGTAAAACATATGCCTGAATAGTTGCCGGTTCTTTCTGCTGTGGCGACCCCTGATAAATAAGGGACTAAGCCAAAGGAAAATGAATGACTGAATAATAGTTAGTAGGGTAATAGTTGAGTTTAAGTATTGGGTAGGATTAGGGTTGTAGAATAAATTCATCCATTATAAGTACTAATAAACAGTTCCTATCTTAATAATAGGCAGGAAATAAGCCAATAGTGGGAATTAATACTTAAGCTAAAGTGTTATCGAATAAATATTGGTGATAATTAGCTCTAGAAAATCTATGTTTTGACTGCCAAATGTCTTGTGTGCATACTTTCCTACATTTTAACTTTATGTTTGCGGTTACATGTCAGTTAATTGCCCAGCCCTAGCTCCAATAATTAGATTGCCCATATTCTTGTGCATCACGAACCATTGAAATGAGTACCCAGCCTAATTCAGTGTTTATCTCTAACGCATTACTGTTGGAGGTTTGTTACATATTAAAAGAACATTTTTTTCGCTACATTTTTGTGACTTTAAAAATAAAGGTGTTTATTAGCATGTGTAGTTTCACAAAGAATCTTAAATATCCATTTAATCTATTTTTCGAAAAGGTTCATTATAGTTAAAAGTTTTTTCCAATTATATGTTCTTCACCTTATGAAATAAAAATATACTTTAAGAACTGCTCATCAAAAAGCTTCTTTTTCAAAATTTCCTCTAATGAAATCAAGTCAAGTTACATTTATTTAAATAACACTTCATACAATACAGAGAGCTTTAAAGCAGCTTCACAGTAATTAACATGAGAATACAAGTCAATGACATTCAAATTCATTTCAACAGCACTAAGTCAGTTCTGTGTTGTCTCAGAAATGGGCAATGTTGAAAAAATTGTTAATAAAATTGTCAGAGAAAATCCAGCTTACTTCAATATTTGTTCAATAATGTCAGTGGAGCCAAAGTGACCAGTAAACAGTAAACAGTATCCCTGGAAACAGAATGAATGATCAGCTAAAATTCAATATAAGTTATGAAACATTATATCAGAATGTTCTTTGGACATTCAAAATTATTTCTTTTTTACATGTTTTAAAAACTGGATGTGCAAACATTATTAGAAGATTCCATTATAAAAGCATCTCCAGCATTATGATTTTTAATGTTCCCTAAACACATTGTAACATTTAAAAAATGTTTGAAGAATGTCCAACTAGAACATTTTAAATAAACATGAATAGTTAACATTTTGTGCTATTATTCAAAGGAGGTTCTAAAATAACACTGAATGAATGTTCTGGTAAAGACACATTAGCCTATATTCTGAGAACATTCTCTTTTATCTAGGATAATAAAAAAAACTCTTATAGAAAGTCTATTAGCCAGATGGAATAAAATAGTCAAATTCTGCTTTTGAACAAATTATGCTAACACAAAAAATCTGCAATGTAAATACGCATTAGTCTAATGCCCCCATGCCTCGCTTTTTCTCTACCTCTCTCTTTTTCTGTGGTTTTGTTGTAGAGCTGATGTTATTGGACCTGACGATTTACCGCCTTGTTTGGAACTGGACATTCACCCACACACATTCACCCCCCCACTGCACACGTGTGGGCGATGTGAGAGAAAGAGATAGAGAGAGCGAGGGGCCACTGCGGTTCCTACGACTGTCTACACAGTTTTTCAGTGTCATCTCACAAGCTCTTTCGCACACATGAACTTACTCGCACCATAAGACAATCCACACAACTTTCATATTCATGGAATTTTTATTCATTAAATCAGTAATGATTAATGGGAATCGTGCAGCCATGTGCTTGATCTCGCCATTACCTTTAGCCTCCAGATGGTGTGTCATCTGTTGATAGCGCAGCCATGCACATACTTCTCACCCTGCGCTTTGCCACATCAACCGATAAAAGGATATCGGTGAGTCGCACTGAGCTGTGAGGAAGGGTCAGGTTTATACAATGCTGGGTAAATACGCTTCGCCCCCCTCTGAATTGTCAATATGAAAGACCTGCTGGAGTCGGCAGGGGATCCGCAGTCCATAACAGGGCTTGTCAGTACAACGGGACTCCCTCTGGCTGTTGCATTGAGGCAGGGAAAATGTTTCACAGGCCAATGAACCGCCATCAGACATGTGTACAAATGTAAAAATAGAGCCCACTGTACTGTGATAAAGGGATAGCTCACCTATTTTTTTATTTACAAAGCCATCCAAGATGTAAATAAATAAAAAAATGGGTGAGCTATTCCTTTTTCACAGTACAGTGGGCTCTATTTTTACATTTGTACACATGTCTGTTGGCGGTTCATTCTGCTGTGGCGACCTCAGATTAATAAAGGGACTAAACTGAAAAGAAAATGAATGAATGAATAAATGAATGAATGAATGAATGAACACGTCTGATGCCAAACCAGGGATAGTTCACCCATTTTTTTAAATTTTATTTACACAGCCATCCAAGATGTAAGTAAATTCATTCTTAAACATTTAAAGAAGACTTTTAGCTAAATCCTTGTGATTCATAAAAATCAAGTCAACAGCTACTGACACTTTAAGAGTCTAACAACTTATACAAGCAAACCAAAATTAATACTTGTGGCCCTTTATGATACATTGAGGTCTAACGAAGCGAAACTGAACATTATTTTAAAATGTATTATCTTTATTACGGCAGCCTCTGCAAACAGTCTTGAGCATGTTTATTTTGCATTGCATAGTGTTGTTGCTTTTTATAGATTACTGCAGTAGTAATTACTTATCCATGCACATCATTATATGCCCTCACAATCTTTAATCGAAATAACCTTCTCACTCTCTCTCTCTTGCACCAACATCTCTTCTCTGATGATGTTTTATGTGTGGCGTCAGGACAGGACAACCTGTCGATCACATGAGGCTGACCAATAGCAAACCTCAAGCATCCAAAACAAATCCGAGTGGACATTAGGACAGTTAGGTACCACTCTACTTTTTTTTGTTTTAAAAAGCTGTTTCACTTCAATGTACATCACAATACACTGTTAGAGGCAAAGTTACTAGAAGTGTTTTTTTTCAGTGATGCCACAGAAGAACTGCTTTTAAATATCATTTATATTAAAATCTACAGGACTTTTTTTTTTCAATGAAAAGGTTCAGTGTGAGGTTCTTCATAGAACCATTAGGGGCTTTCTCAACGGAGGATCTTTTACAGTTCCTAGACTATTGCTGGGAGTACCCTCTTTTTGATGCATTCGCACTCCTGGAACCTGGAACATTTCATGTTTTGGGAACTC
This sequence comes from Danio choprae, assembly GCA_903798125.1. NCBI lineage: Eukaryota > Metazoa > Chordata > Actinopteri > Cypriniformes > Danionidae > Danio > Danio choprae. Next base: position 15,565,205 of record CAIGQW010053631.1, read on the forward strand.
TAATTACTGGAACTAAATTAGTTTCTATTAAGAGAAGGGTCTAATCCAGCACAATACAAACTACAGTGATCTAAACATATAGTGGTTTGGCGAATGTACGCCATATGAAATACCAGCACTGTATTTTAAATTATTATAAGGCATTCATATTCAAAAAGCTAATGTTTGCCTCATGTACTTCACACCTTTGTCTACTATATTGTTTTCTTTTCTCAGCTTTGATGATATGTAACACTACAAGTTGTCATAGTTGACTGAGTTTCAGTTACATAACTTATGCTTCTGTCTCCTTTACCAGAAAACACATGACCCACAATGAAAACAGCTTCAATTACAGCTTTCTCTATCAGTTGTTTATTGCCCTCCATTTTCTGGGGGGAAAATTAGTTCTCTGAGAACTGGGCCTGGTGGTTCCGGTCACTACCTTACAGATGCCAATAAAGAACCTTATTTTTAAGGTCACACCCACATGGATTTAGGTCAATCTACAAAAGTTTTGGCCTTTCATCCACACAACAATGGTGTTGTTGGTGTCCTTTTTAAGAATGGGAAAATCTCAACATTGGCCATTGCATAGTCGTATATAAAGGCAAAACGCCACTTTTTGGAAAATATGCCATCACAGTACCACATGACCAGAAGAAGGCTGAAGCATGTAACAACCGGTGAAAACAACAATAGCGGTATAGAGCAGTAATAAGCTGTATGGTATACATACATGTATAAATGTGTGGGGGGGTGGGGAGTTGGGGGTGTTTCCACTTCCAATTTATGCCAACTTTAAAGACCAGGCCAAACTACAGTACTGGTTTTGTTTTTCGGTATATATTTTTGTTTTACAGACTATGTTTGTTAACATTTTATTGCTGTTTTTGTTATTATTATTAACACAAGTTGATATGATCGCTGTCTGATACATTCATTGGGTCTGCTTTAAATGGCTTCATGACATTAAGTATTTTCTTACAGCTCTGTCAAACATTCATTTTTACAATCATTTCTGGCTGGCAACAGAATACCTTTACATTTTAACACTAAAACCAGGAATTTTCAGTAAAGCTTCTTTGAAACGATATGAAAAGCGCCACAAAAATTATCTGAACGTTTGAGGAAGCATGCAAAGACAAAAAAGCAGAACGATAAATAAAATGAGTCTTTAACGATACAGCGAATGCTAAAGTGAGTGAAAGGACAACAGAGGAAAAGGACAAGGGGGGGAAAAGCGAGAGCGAAAGGAATGAATGAGAAGGAGAGCTGGAGGAAGGAGGGGTGCGGCTCCCCGGGGGCTGCATGACTCACTCTCCTGCTGCTGGCTCGTGCGTCACTGGCGCGGTGCTGGAGGTGGAGATAGTGGAGAGGTCTGTGCATTTAATTACGGCCTGCCAATTTATACGCACTGTAGTGATACGCGCGCACACACGCACACGCATGAACAGATGTGCAGATTGACAGAAAAAGGTCAAACATACTTCTCTCTCTTTTTTTTTGGAACATTAAAACAGACGCTGGCCATATTGAGAAACGCACTGCACTGCCAGTGAACAAATAAGCTCGCGTTTGAACAAATGCTTCTTGTTTGCGCTTGACTTAATGAAAGAATGCTTGTTCACAAACGGGTCCAGATTTAATTATTTCTTCTAGCTAGCCGTAATTTGTTAATATGGACAACTGAAGCGTTGGAGAGCACGACATGAGTGAATAATGAAACGAGAGATGTGCTACTCTGTTTTATAGAAGCATATTGAACAACAAGACATGCCTTTTTGTTGACTTGAATGACTTGCTAGAAGGCGGTGCTCTGGTGGAAGGTGGAGGCGTGGTGTGGAGGGGAGGATGGGTGGTCTGTGATTTTTATCTGCTCCTTCTCATCAGGTCACTATGTGGACAGATGTAGCCCCAAAACAAATCATTACCGATGAGGAGAGGTGAGCATGTCCTCAGTGGGGCCTGTGTGTGTGCGACCTGAAAAATGAGGCAATGATTTATATCTGCTGTCTAGTTGATGTTTTGCTAATTGACCCTTATGGCAAAATAAATATATATTCATGAATTTTTAATTCAGAGAATATATGTTTATTTAAAAACATGTATGAATAAATTGAAATGTATATGAATCGTTTTAATGCTTTTTAATATGTATTTGCAGTGTCCAAAATAAATCCCTTCTATTTGTTGACCATTCATATACAGTCAAGACTGAAATTAGTCATACCCCATGAGGGATGAATAATTTTGGGCTTGACTGTATATTTAAAAATAATAATAAAATACTGTCTGATTTAATAGAAAATAACTACCGTACAAACTTTTGAGGTAAGTATTTATTTAAATAATTTTATTCTGCATTAAATTAATTTTATTACATTTATCATAGGTGACTTTCATGATTCAAAATGATCAACATTTTATCAATGTTCTTTTTAACTCACTATTGTAAAAATATATCAATAAGTCATCTTTATCTTAATTTATTCTATTTTTTGACTGATTTAAATGGTTTAGTTCGTATTAGAATAGTATAGTTTATACTTTATCATCATGTAAGTTGAAAAGGTAAAGTTAACTTGATTCAACTTAAAATTTAGCATCAAACGAGTTATTTATTTTAATACATTTAAAAAATATATAATTTTTATTGAATCATTTTACATTGTAATAATATTTAACAATATCTCTTTACTGCATTTTTTATAAATAAATAAATAAATGCAGTCTTGGTTGAACTCGAACTTCTGTATGTAAATATAATCTACTGTATATAAATCATGTTGCTTATATATAGTTGAGCGTTTACTTTTAGAAGTTCTTCAATTCGAATATTGGTTTACAGTAATATTGAATGGCATTTTCTGTCTGCAGCTGTTACTCATGCTCTGTGTGTGTGTGTGTGTGTGTGTGTGTGTGTGTGTGT